>CM043698.1:8020000-8407500 GCA_023935145.1 Bretschneidera sinensis
TAATAGGAGAAGCAAAGCTATACATAACCAATGCGGGATTATCCTATTTATACAAGCTAATAGGAGAAGCAAAGCTATACACAACCAATGTGGGACTAAGTCCATATAATATATTAACACTAATAATGGTCCTATATAGTTTCAACTTTCTAGTTTTTGTAATTATTTTAGGTTGCCCTTCCCGTTGAATTGAATCAATTTTTGGAGACTCGATCCAATACTTACCCTAAAAAATAAAATTATGTTAAAACTACAATAAAGATATATAAATACTCCAAGCAAACACTTAAACTGATCACTAAAATCCAAGATGATTCACTACTCGGATGAAACAACAAATTAATTAGAAGTGAAGTTTCAACACTTGTCGTTTTGTTTTTAATTGATAGACTGCCAGAGAGTACCTAATGAATGTCAAATTTGAATGTCTTAATATCACAGCTCCTTGAATTATTGACATGTACCTAGGGTTTAGACTTCTCAAAACATTAATGGTAAACGAAGCACAACTTAAATCACCTTTTTGGATGATTGGACAACAAACTAGTTATTTACAAAAAGTTAGACTAGTAATTTTTGGATATTTTATCAATCTTAGCCTTAAAAAATCAAATAAAAATATGAGATCGAGTTGGTTCAAAATGGTAGTCCATTGAGATGGTTCATATATAGCAGTCCTCTTCTCAACAAGTAGATTTTAATTTTTTTCCCCTTGCATGCAAACTCATGGTTCATCAACCGAATTACCAAAATGCATTAACTTGAACATAAGTTTTTTTTAGTAACTAGAACGCAATTTGATTTTAAACGAAGGTGAAATTTTTGATTTTATCGAGTGTAACTTGCATTAGGTGCATGTCAACGTCCATCAAAAGAGAGAAGGGAGTTAACTAGTAGGAGGATTTCTTGTCTAGCTCGAGTCTAAACTTAATGGTTTAAACTAACTGAAAATTTTACTGATAATTTTTAAAAATTTTATTTGTACTATTAATTTTTAGATCCCATACTTATATTAATATTATCAATAAAATTTCTTAAAATTACTTGTAAAGTTTTCAGCTGGTGCCAGACAAGAAATTTTGAGCTAATAGACACATCTTTTACCTAATAAGGAGGACCTCTAAGTTCTCCGGAAACCCAAAAGCAAAGCCTTGTCTTTTCTTGGAATTCTTCTTGCTCACCCAGTTTAAGACTTATAAAAAGAGAGAATACAGAGAGAGAGAGAGAGAGAGAGGTAGGTAGAGACAGTTAACCCACAATGAGAAAATGGGTTTGCTCCAAAAACTAGAAAAAGGGAAAAATCTGAGGCATATGAAGAGAACCAAGCGTACTTTAAAGGAAGCAAATTTGACTATCTTTGAGTGAGTAGTTCTAGTAAGTAGAGGTAACTTTGAGAGGAAGAAATTGAAGGACCTTCTATAAACGTTTTGCTTTGCCTTTCCTTAAGGAAACTAATTATCAAACCAACCCTTGAGTTTCTTCGCTGTCCGATCCTTTTGCATGAACACAAGAAGCAAGTAATTCACAAACATACATTTGAGTCAAACACCATTGTTGTTTTATAAAACATTAGATAATTTATAATTTTCCCGCTGTTTTACAATATATTATTTTAAAATCATAAACTGATTTTACTGTTAGATCAAACAAAATATACATTAGACATGCTCATCTCATAAACTAAATCATAAACCGTTATATATTACTTTGTTATTTTTCATGTAATTAAGCTTTTGATTTAATATAACCCTCCTCTTTAGAAGTTAAAATTATATTTGATACTGTCTTCTAGAAATACAATTTGCATTAGTCTTTTAAGTTTATAACTCTTTTATGTTTACAATTTTGTTATATATTTTTCCTTTATAAAACTATTATAGACTTTTATTTTGGCCATCCCAAGAAGAAATTTCTGGCTTTCCTGTGTGGTTCCCAGTCAAAAATAGATCACCCACTGGTTTCTTTTATATTTATAAACATATATGGAATGGGCAGATAGTTCTCTGAACGGTGTTAGTACTCACTTCCTCTGTGCAATAAGAACAAGAAGGATCTTTTTTAGTCTTGAGTGTTGTTGACTAACTCTACTCATGTAGTGCTACACTGCTACTTCTCCAATTGGATTAATTCATTGAGCCTCCTAGAATCTAGTTCCATTGAAATTGGCTTGGGATTGATGATGTTTTAATGGGCTCACAGGCCCATTGGCTTCTTTTGTAAGAAGGTGAATTGCAAGGTGCCACCCTTCAACTGCTAGCTACCCCTGTTTTAAAAGACAAATCTTCCCACTCTTGACAGTCTTTAAAATAAAAAGATCATAAACTTCTCACTTTTCATGGTAAATTTCACATAATCAAACTTGCCTATTGCTAAAATCTCATATGTTCTCTAAAACTTTGGGAGGTAATTTTAATCCTCCTGTATCCGACCTATAAGCAGAAGATTAAAAACTTGCAGTTTGAAAGATGAGATATGGCCATATGGGTTTATTGATTCCCAAAGTTATATGGCTGCTAAATTTGTCTGAAAATTGCATTGGGTTATTATTTTGCCACGTGTCAAGCCCATATCCATATACCTACCAAGAATGATCTCTCCTCCCTCAATTTTCCTCCTCTCAAATTCCAAAATCACTAAAAAAACCAAAAAAATAAGACTTCGTAAAAAAAGAAGGCAAATCATGAAGAAGATAAGACACTTGTGGAGAGCTTGTGCTAGAAACACTCCCTTGTATGATCCAACGGCTGAAAATTCACTAAAAACTATGCCCCGAAAAAATATATTACCATAACCATATAATAGTAGTTTCACTGTTCTTAAAAACATACATTTCATAGAAGAAAGAAGAAAAAAAGAGAAGCACCAAAGGAAAAGAAGAAAAAAAGAGAAGCACCAAAGGAAAAGAAGATAAGAAGATATGACTTCTCTGCTCATGTCCTTTGCTCCTGCAACTACACGAGTGTATGCAGCAACAGCAGCTAAAGGTGCAGGTGAGTCCAAAGAAGAGAAGGGTCTTCTTGATTGGATCCTTGGCAGCTTGACAAAGGAAGATCAGTTTTATGAGACTGATCCGATTCTCAAGAAAGTGGAGGAGAAGAGTGGAGGAACCACCAATGGCCGCAAGAATTCTGTTGCTGTTCCTCAGAAGAAGAAGAATGGTGGATTTGGGGGTCTCTTCGCCAAGAAATGAAATGTGCGTTTCATGTTTTTGGGAATTGATTGAGATTTAGAATTGTGTATGTTCTTCTGGGTATATCTTTCCTTGATTCTTGAAACTTTTAATTTGTGATTCCCTTCTCTGGATACAAAATATTACTGCATTTTACTTCAGTATATTCTATGAATTATGAATTCAATTGACTCTTTGGCATTCAGATGTTTCACTCTCTCACCTTGTCAATAACAGATTAGAATTCTAGTCTCAGAAGAGTGGAAAGTATGTTGAAATTTATTTTGTCATGAACTGATTCTTGAATGAAAGGCTCACAATACAATAGTGAGTAGTGATATGATATAATTAACATATTCTTGGCTCGTGGGATGACCCAGGAGCAGTGCTGCTGAGTGCTGACTGCTGAGCATCATTACAGCCTGCTAGAACAGAGACAAGCTTAACCAAAAGAATCTACTTTACTCTTATGTTTAATTTAGTACCCAACAATTACAAATAATAAACTGCGAAAAAAGCTAAGAGAGAGCTTTTCCTCAATTAAAAACAATTGTTAAGTAGAGTACCATACAGTAATAAGCAAATGGCCCTGTGTTTGCATCATTTCAGAGGGTATATGACCACTTGGTATTATTAAAAAAAACTAAGGGAAAGATACCCTGCTAGCATAGGAAATGTATGAAAATTATACTTAATCAGTAGGGGTTAGGAAGTTGAAGTTAATGAGTGCTATAAGATACATGTAAATGGTCCATGTCATGCACTATGTACATTCTTCTATTTTATGACAGCTGACATTTTCTTCTATTCAAAGTCTGATAAGAAACCTTAGTGCTAATATCAACATAAATTTTGACAGCACATTAGTTGTTATCTTTCCTTTTAATTATATTGCTTATAGTGGAAAGGATTCGTATTGTAATAAAATCTTCTTTGATCACGGATCCAAATTAGGCCCTCATGTATGAAAGAAAGTAAGAAATTTTTTTTGTCTAGACTAGAACTATAGTAGATGTTTGTTTGAAGGTGTCAGTACCGTCTAATGGCTTGATAAGACCTAAGAGATTATTTCTAAGGGCTTGATAAGACCTAAAAGATTATTGTTAATGGTGGTTAATGAGTGAAAATTAAGAAATTTGGCCTCTCATGTGTAGAAGAGAGTAAAGAAAAAAATCTTGTCTAAACCGGAACAAGGATAGATGTTTGATTGAAGATGTCGGGTAGGGTGATGGCTTGATAAGATGGCCTGATAAGACATAAGAGATTGTTGTTAATGCATCGTTGGGAGTGAAAAATAAGAAATTTGACAAACACAAAGGACTAGACTTACACTATAGAAATGGAGTGCCTCTTGCCTTGAACATAGAGCTAGGCATGCCTGGTCATCTCAGCATCAAAAAGATAGGAACACTGTGTTCAGCTTCAAATTCATCAAGAAGAATACCAAGAAACAAATTTTCTCTCTCTCTCTCTCTAATTTGGCCTTTAGTTTTTATTTTATTTTATTTTTATATAAAATATTTGGCTGCAAAAAGATTAACTTGAATATCTTATACCGAGAATGTGAAGATGACCACTAGGCTAAAAGGCCCAATATGCCTTGGTCTCTATTGGATGCTACCGAAGTACATGGCTTCTGATATATAAGAAAATACAGGATTTTTCTGTAGCCTCAGACTTTTATAGAGGTAGTGTTTCTCTCTTCAACTTGACAAAAATGAAGGATTTTGTAAGGCTACCAAACGAAAATATGTACAGCGACAGGATCTTTAGGTAGAATAATTTCAGACCAAAAAGAAAAATAACTGTTCACATTTGAATTTCATAGCTGGACTCATATAATCACAGATTTATTTAGGGAATCATTTTATACATGCTGTAAATAGTTCATAACAGAACACTACCAAGTTGTAACAAAGTTAACAAGGATTGACAGATACAGAATTTGATCTTGGCAAAGAAGAAGAAGAGTTGATGAACTCGATGCAGTCCTCTATGGCTTCAGCTCTGTGAGAATCAACAGGAGTTACAAATGGATTTGATCTTCCTGATGAAGAAACTTTAGGTGAAGGTCTCTTCCTCATTGCTACCAAACATAAACCTTTCGCTACCTTACCACCAAGATGCTTGACAAATCTCACCGGTAAGAGTTCTGATTTTTTTGGTAGCCTGAATCCACAATTCCTGGTAAATCCCTTGTTCCTAGTAGCTCCATTAATGGAGCTTCTTTTATGGGAAATAGTTGCCTTGTTAACACCTGCTCTTTGACTAATTTGGTTGCTCCCTTTTGTTGACATAGAAGGAGAGGGAGAGGGAGAGGGAGAGGGATGGATGCAATGAAGGCAAAGCATGGAGATGTAAAGAGAGTAGTTGGTGGAAGATGGGGTGAAACTGCAGCTGTGAATGTATGAATGGGAGTGCTTTGATACATATAAAAGGAGAGTGCTAAAACAGTGAGCTACAAATGTCAAGTCGTTGAGGAAAAGGCATTATTATCTTATGATCTAAAAGAAATAATTATATATGACCAAACACTTCATTTAAAGTGTAGTACCTGTGCGAATAGGGGGAATACTTGCAATCCACTTTTAGCTTTTAACAAATGTAACCAAATCAAAAGGTTATAGAAACTTTTAAATGTTTATTAAAGTTTCTAAAACAGTTTTTGTTTCTAAAAAGGCCACACAAAAATAACTGGTTTATGAACAAAATCAGAAGTTCAAAAACAATTTTTAAAAAACTGAAATTATATCAAAACAGCTGTACCAAACACAAAATATGTTTTAACTTCACATCAATTTTACCAAAACCTGTTTCACAAGCATTTGGATAGTAAAAAACTGTTTTAGTAGCTAAGCCAAACAGTAATAAGCAATCAATGCTACAGGGGTTAGAGATCTCACATTCTCCAAACGGGTCGAAAATCACACTTTACAACTGCTCTAAAATACTAGGCAAATATCTTTCTAAAATCTAGAACATTGTCAAGATTTTGTGTTCTTTCTGTATGTACTAATCTAGATATAAATTCTTTTTTTTTCTTTTTGAAATACTCAAACAAACTATTATTTTTTATAAGATGCTCATATGCAAAATTACAAACGAAAAATAGATTGCTATTGTTGTTTGAATTCATTGTGGGGACAATAAATTCTTCAGTGTGTGAGCAAAGAAAGTATATACGCGAAGGACAATTAACTACAGATATAAATAATTATATCTAGCAGGAAAGAATTTCAAAGAAAGCTAGCTCAAGAAAGCCATTACGAGAAGAGGAGAAAGGTAAAACAGGGAGGAACACAAATGTGTAACCGATAAAAAAAAAAGGTGATAATTTTACTATCAATTTCTTGCTTTTCAGTGTGCTTAATCCCCACTAAAGAATCCCTGAAGCGGATGGTCCACGCAGAGAGGCAAGCAAGGTAATCCACCGGTTTTTTTAATTAACTAAGCTCAACTCTTCCTTTTAGGATAGAAAAGGGTTCTTGGTGAAGCCACCTTTCGGTAAATCTGCTTTGGTGATCATTCATGAATGTATAATATATCTAAGGTCTTTTTGACTCCTGTGAAAGCTTCAAATCCATAGCCTTTAACATACTTAAGATACTTTCCTTTCAGCTGTGACCAAAAAACAAAATAGATGTCAATGGTGGGTACAGAGAATATTAAAAAAGTTATGTAACCAGGTAAGTTCTAGACAGAAAGGGCCTAAATTTCCAAGCCTGAACCGTTCAGATGAGAACACTCCGTCCAGACTAAAACAAGATTTGTGTAGGATTAATCATATGACTGGACATAAATAAAGATGACTGATGTGTAAAGACTTGCTTCTAAATCGTAATGAGAAAGTAACAACCACTCTAATAACAATTAAATCAAACGAATATCCAATATTATTACAAACAGAAAAAGATTTCATTATGCTTTAAGTAACAGTATGCATAGTTGGTAGCCGTTTAATGGCTGTACTAGGCAACTGAGATCTAATCTTCCCTTAATTAAGGATTGGGAAGTTTAGCACAATCATTGTAACACACAGTTACACGCAAAGGGCCTAAATTCCAATCTTGAACCCTCCATCCAGACTAAAACAAGATTTCTGTTAATTAATCATAAGATTAGACATAAATAAAGATGATTGATGTGTTAAGACTTAAGACTTGCTTCTAAATGCTATTGAAGTAGTAACAACCACTGTAATTACTATTAAATCAAACGAATTATACCATTTATTTCTTAAAAAAATATATTTTTTCGGCATAACATTTTAGCCTATAAATAACACAGTATGCATTTACAGTTAGCTTTCCATTGCAGACTGGTTATGAAGAAAACCATCTTAGCTGATGATCCAAACCCAGGTTGGAGGTGTGCACTAAGATGGAGTTATGTAGCCTGCCTCTTCAATCTGTGTGCCAAGTATGGAATGGTTAGGCCAGAAAACAAAGTCAATCTAATGACTTGGAGGAATACATAATCATGCTGACCTTAGACCATGGAGAACACATAATCAAGCCCTAAGTCCTAGTCCAGCTAAAGTTAGCCGGCGGCCAGTGACAAATATCAAGGAAAGAGCAAAACATCTTTACTATATCTCATTCTCTGTTCTTGTATGCATGCGTGTTTGCATGTGTTTTTGTTGCCATTCTATAAACCTCTTAGTTTCAGGCTTTCACACTATTCCAGTCTTACTCTAACAATAGCATTGAATGGAGCCAAGCATTCTGGATCTTATACGAGGTCGTAAACATGGCTACATGTAGTTTTTAGGGGATATGTTTACAGACCAAGCATATTCATTTGTTGATATACTTGGTGAATGGTAAGAATGTCATTTAAATTTCTTTCCATCTTGCTTAGAGCTGCCATTAGAGACTACATCATGCCATGGTTGGGCTAAGTACTCCCACTTTTTTCTTGTGGTTGAGATGTGAAAACAACTAGGAAGCACCGCAGCAAAAAAATAAAAATAAATAAATAAAGCATTGTGGAACATTCACATGTCAGCATTCTACTGACAATACTCGAAAGAAAATTCAGTTAGTATTTTATATGATCTCATTTATGCTAAATCCCACGTGTAAACCAAGCTCTAATAAAGACGATCTTAATGGTATAAAGGCTAAGCCAAGTATTTAATATGCTATATATAGTCGTCAACTCGAGATTCGAATCGTGAATCGAAAATCGAATTAAATCGAGAATTGTAAGATTTAGTATGTATTGTCAAAATTAAATGTAAATGACACATAATAGTTATACATGCAAAACAAATAAAATATATTTAAAAAATAAAAAAAGAAATATAATATGTTATAAATTAATCTATGAATACTCATTTTGTCAAATCGGAAAGCCGCTCTATATAATATATCTATATCATATCATGAAAGTATGATATATAGTCCGTTGAATTATGAATATATACTGTTATAAACAGACAAAATATATACAGTACGTATATATGGAATATATATGAGAAGCATGAATAACGTTTGTTGGAATGTAAGAAGTAAGAATACTCAACTTGAAAAGCTAACCATAAAAAATCTTCATACCCAAAATTTTATGCTTCTAAATAAACTATTATTAATTGAATACAAACATATGATACTTTGGGGTTCTTCATCTATTTACAAAAAGTTCAAGAACCCTAAATTTCTAGAACAATTTAAATGAAAAGGAAAAATTGATGAATTATGGTTAATTTAACCCTACGCACTTTGGGTCTTGAACTCCTTTTCTATACAAATTTGTTTTTATAAAAAAATAAAGAAAATTTAGGCTTCATTGAATCAATCGTATAATTCGATTCGATCATATGATTCACCATTGGTTCATGATGAAGTTCGTTCATGCATACCAATTTGAATCATTTAGGTATGAATCAAATCAAATTGTGTCATTCTAATTGTGATTAGCACGATTTTGACAACTATTTGGTAGTAAACTCATGGAATTAAAAAAATTAATTGCAAACAACTGAAACCACAGTCAAAGGCCCCCTCAAGGCAAAATATGTAACATAAAGTCACCACCAACATATCCAATCACCACCAAAATGAATTCCTATTTCCTCATATAGAATAGTCCTATGCCACAATCCCCTGACTACAGTTTCTCATTGTATCCTTAGAAGAATAACACAGGTGGAATGAGTATACAGCTATCTAAATAGACACACAAGTAAATCAAATTTTTAAGAATTTGCTTCTTAGTCTTTGTAAGTACAAATACAATTACAAAAAGGAAAGATATATACACGATTAGAAGTTCTGATCATAGCTCATTATCAAAGTTGGGGAACTCACTGTTTATCATTCTTGACAAGCAGAACCTCACCACCATTACTGATGATGTAATCCAAGAATTCCCTAACTTCTTCACTATCTTTGAAAGGCTGAGGAGTAGCAAGATCACTATCCAAGTTATACCAAGCCCCATCATTCTTCCTCAGTGTAACCCAATGCCTGCTTCTCCAAAGCCCACCATACCGCCTTACTGGAACATTTAGGACAATACCCATCAGAGTTTCTTCCTCAGGTCCATCAAGATCAATTGTAGAAGCTCTGTTACGCCTATCATGCCAAACTACACTCTTCCCTTTCCCTTCAAGGGCTGCAATTAGAACATTTACGTCGTAGTTTCCTGTAATTGTGTTATGGTGAGGCTTAAAGAGCAAAGATAATGGTGTCCAAGTTTCTTTGTTTGTATCGTCAGCATCGAGTTTCTCAGCAATTGTATTCAAGCTTGCTCGAGTAAATGCATCCTTTTGCTGAATTAAAATTAGAATCATATTATTCTAAAATAAATCTAACATGAAGTAATTAATAGAAAAATACACAATTCGAAATTTTTTTGTAAAGCGAACCACTAAAAACACTTGGTAGCTAAATTGGGAAACAAGACAACAAGAAAGAATATGAGGAATTCAAAGCTCACTTTTAATATTGCTTTGGTTGCCACTAACAAAATGAAAAACATTGCTTTTGGTTGCCTAAAAAAGTAATTATTGCCCATATTGAGCGAAAATAGTTGCTTCATGCACAATTTGCCCAAAAGGAGTCGACATTTTCAATTTATGTTCACGTGATTTGGATTTTTAAAGCAACCAAATAAAGTTTTAGAGGAAAATTAACAAGAACGAGAAAAAAATTACCTGAAAGAGATTGTTGAGTGAGTGTAAAAGGCAAAATTGAAATCTTTGCCTCTCGTGATAGATTTGGGTACCGTCGCTGGCCATATTTTAGAGAGTTAGCTCTGATTTTTACGGGAAACCAAAGGGGAAAGCTTCATCGACCGATTGTATAGATACAGGTGAGAATGAAGAGAGATTTATCAAGGGATTTTGGATTTTGGCTAATAAGAGTGATAGGAACCGAGAGTCTGTTTAAAGAGCAAACGACGGCATGTAGGCAATGGATCGTTGAAACGTGGCGCGTAGGCTCAAGCATTTTTCACCGCCTCTGCACAATGGCGAATTAGGTCAGCCTCTTGTAAATTTTGTGTTAAGACATAAATTTTTGTTGTATGATTATTTTTTTCAATAAAAAAAATAAAAAAATAAAAATATTGATAATATATATATATGTATATATATATATATATATTATGTTTTATGATCAATTATATGAATCTTATTATTAAAAATATATTTTTATCACATAAAGCAAATTGATTTGTTTTTAAAAATCACTCTTAGATGTCGAAAAAAACTAACATTATTTAATTTTTTTGGGTAAACCATATTCACATAGTTTTGCATTTAAATACTATTGATTCCATTAATTGAAAAAATACAATTAAGTATTGTCGTTCAAAACTTATAATAAAAATATAAAATGTTCACAAAATCATTCTATATTCATACATTTTGAACCTTGGTCAGAAATTATTTTGAACACTTCAATGAATATATTCTTTCCATCTTTATATGCCTTTTACAATATTATATATATATATATATATTTTGTTTCTATCTTATTTAAATTAGTAAAAGAATTTTGTTTTAGTCTAAATGAAATCACAATTTTAACAACATAGAGATAATTTAGACGTTTCTTGAGTTTTTCATATCTCAAGTGCAAATCCATGTTATTACCTTTAATCGTTCTAATTGAGAGGAAAAGGAAATGGAATGCTGCAATACTTTTTTTTTTTTTCTACTACCTTCCCGTCATTTAATAAACCATTTTTGTTTCATCCCCTTAATAAATTTCCAATCAATGTTAACAAATTAAATGAATATTAACAAATTAAAGAGCGCCCATGCAACACCTGATTGCGGTGATACCAAAGCTTCCAGTAGATTACAGCAAAGAGCGCCCGAGCCGTAGTGTCGAACTAAGGAAAAATACACCATAGAAAGTCCTCGAATGGTCGCCACTATTGCGTCATTAAAACCACCCCATTCAGCGGACTCAGCTGCCAAATCTCTTGAGCAACCTCGCAATAAAGAAGGACATGTAGCACCAATTCGACCATCCTCACAGAACATACAGTCAGCATTTTGGACAACCCTCCTGCGAGCTAAGTTTTCCTTTGTAGGTAACGCACAATGACAAGCTCTCCAATTAACTTTGTTAGGAACCTCCATTCTCCAGACCTCTTTCCAAATCACCTGAACCAAGCTTGAACAACTACCCAAACCATTAATCTTCCTTTTCATTTCTGTCTTAGGTAGAAGAGCCGAAAGACACTAGTCTGCGCAAAAAACAAAAAAGTAAAGAGACAATGGATAATACCATGTGTGGGTTTAATAAAACCAGCTTTGTTACTGTTTAGAAGGACATAATAAGTGGTTGAAGAAACACACCTCATAATCATACTAATCTATTTCTCATTGAAACCCATTTTCACCGTTACGTCATGGATAAAATTCCACTCAACATAGTCATAGATCTTGCTCATATCGAATTTAAAAACCATATAACCCTGCACCCATATATACCTCTTATTCTTGAGATAGTGAATAGATTCAAAAGCCACTAAAACATTATCCATTATAAGCCTGTTCACAGAGACTATCACGAAAACAACATTTCAAACGATTTATCAAAACTTTTGAAATAATTTTATAAATTACATTATACAAACTGATAGGCCTATAATTAGACATACATTCAGGGTTCTTTTTGGGAATCATAACAATATTAGTGATACTACCAAAATATGTCACCCCAACAGGAGGAAGACACGTGGATTATCTTGAGCCCTGAATTCAAAGAGACACGCGGACAGTTCAGGCCCAGACAGCTGGGCCTCCAGGTCATGACCGCCTTTCAGGCATCCACCTCCAGCTGGGCCTCCAGGTCATGACCGCCCTCAGGAATATCTTGGCTCCAGCTGGGCCTCCACGTCACCACCGCCCTCCGGATCATCATTACCAACCAAGTTGGGACGTCAGACCGAAACACCGTCTTACGCATAGACGGCTCTGGAATAAGCCAACAAGGCTAAAGCCCTACTGAACGGTTCTCAGCTTCCTAGCTGGGCCTTATAGGCATCATTACCCTACCCAGTTAGGGTATCCTGTCAAAGCTGCCCCGACCCATCACCGCCTCCGGAACTCTATAAAAGGATTTGGTAAGCGGTCCAAAAGGGCAAGGGGCTTTTTCAGCTTTAAACACATACAACCTGAAACTTTTGCTAACTTAAGCATCGGAGCATCCTCGGAGGCATCCCCTCCGTCGACCCAATAGCAAATCTCCCTTTCCCTGTGCAGGTACTTATACAGAACATCCATCCAGCTCAGCAATACTCATTTTTTGGCATCAACAGATTGGCGCCGTCTGTGGGAAACCACATCTCTCGCTGACAGTAACAGCGAAGAAGTCAAAAGAACTATCTGTTAGCATGCCTCCAAAAACACCCGCCAGAGATCTAGGCGCTCGCGCGCTACAGTCGGGAGACAGTTCTTCAGCCGAACCCGGCGTTCACCCGAATGAAGGCACGCTCCAGGCGCAATTCACAGAGCTTGCACACCTGGTGGCCGATCTGGCTGCCGAAGTTCGTAGGAGACCTCAGCAGACGCTGCCACTCCCATCGCTGGAACCAGGTCACGGTGTTTCCACTGACCGTCGCCCACCCGCGGATGTCTGCTCAGCGACCCACTCACCTTCCCCAGCTAAGTTCAGAGAGAGTCCCGTGCCCAATAACAGCGAAGGGTTTGGCAAACGGATCGAGGACATAGAGGGACGCATCAATGAAGCGTTTAAAGAACGCGGCCACAGTATTAGCGATGATCTCGACGTACAGGACCCACCTTTCATAAAAGAAGTCCTTGACGCCCCTCTCCCCCAAAATTTTCGTATGCCACAAATCAAACTTTATGATGGATCCACAGATCCCTTAGATCACCTCCAGCACTACCGAACCACAATGACCCTCCATAGACATTCGGACCCTATAATGTGCAGAGCATTTCCATTAACCCTAGAAAAAGCGGCTGGGACATGGTATTCCCGTTTGAAACCGGGGGGTATTCGCACCTTCAAAGACCTAAGTTATGCCTTCGCCTCACATTTCATCAGCAGCAAAGGACCCAAGAAAACTTCGGAGTCTCTGTTTAACATTGTCCAGTCGAAAGGAGAGAAGCTTCGCGCCTATATTTCCAGATTCAACACTGCAGCCTGGGAGATTCCAAACCTTGATCCCAATGTTCAGCTCCTGGCATTCAAAAATGGATTAAGATCCGGATTCTTCAGCTCAAAACTCATCAGACGTCCGCCTACGGACATGAATGAGGTCTTGGCCCGAGCCGAAAAATACATGCTAGCAGAAGATGATCAAGCATTCCGAAGAGAACGCGAAGGAGATACGGAAAAGAGGAAGAAAGGCCCCACTAGTCCCAGCCTTGAACCCTCTAAGCGGCCGTTCCGCGAGGAGAAGCCCAGAACCCTCAGGCCTTTCGAGGATAGGTCCCGAGCTCTTGCAACCTATGGAACCAGAGCCAGAACTCCGAGGCAAATCCACGGCTATGCACCACTGAATGCCTCCAGAACCAACATTCTGATGCAGATTCATGATAGGGACCTCTTGCAATGGCCTCCAAGGCCGCCAAACCTCAACCCGGATCGCAATACTTGGTGCAGGTTTCACAAAAACTTCGGCCATGATACGGAAGAATGTAAGGCCTTAAAAAATCAGATCGAGGCCCTCATCAATCGAGGGTATCTAAAAGAATATGTCAGGCCACGACAAGAGAAATATGATGAACGATCGCGAAGAGGCCCTGAACGTTCTTATGAACGAAACAGACCTGCAAGGACAGCCCAGAAGAGCCCGAGGCCAAGTTATAGAGAGCCCAGCCAGAAAAAAATGGAGGTCCCCGTGGCGAAGATTATCAAAACCATTTACGGAGGGCTCGTTGCTGGAGGGGGATCCCGTGCTCGCAGTAGGTCTTATGCTAGGTCAATAGCCTCTGTTGCTGGATCTCAGAAAAGACCTAGGACCGGAGAGATTATTTCTTTTTCGGACGAAGACTTGGAAGGAGTGCAGATCCCACACGACGATGCTGTCGTAATTTCACTCCTTGTGGCTAACCATGAGATAAGACGAGTCCTAGTCGACAACGGGAGCTCGGCCGACATCCTCTTTTATGATGCCTTTCACCAAATGCAGTTAGGCGATGCACATCTGGAGCTGGTTTCCACCCCACTCTATGGCTTCTCAGGGGGACCGGTCTTTACAGAAGGCAGCATAACTCTCCCGGTAACTGCGGGAACGGCACCTCAAACAACAACAGTACAATCCACTTTGTTAATCGTCCGACAACCCTCTTCCTACAATATGATACTCGGACGACCCACACTGAATAAACTCCGAGCTGTTGTCTCTACCTATCATCTCAAAATCAAATTCCCCACGACAGACGGAGTAGGCGAGATCAAAGGAGATCAACAAACCGCCAGATCCTGCTATCTCAGTGCAATAAAAGGTAAAAAGACGGAAGCCCTACCACTCGAATTGGATGACCTTAGGGATGAAGCAAGCAACCTACGAGGTAGGCCCGGAGAAGATGTACTCACAATCCCCCTTGGCGAAGATAGCACCAAAACTGTGCAGATTGGTTCCAACCTGTCCAGCTCTTCCCAAGAATCTTTATTAGCCCTTCTCCGGGCAAACCAAGATCTATTCGCCTGGACTGCTGCAGATATGCCAGGAATCAGCCCTGACGTTATCGTACATCGCCTGAGTGTCGACCCGACCCACAAACCGGTTATCCAGAAGAAAAGGTCGTTTGCTTCCGAGCGACAGGCAGTCGTTCGGACAGAAGTTGAGAAATTACGTTCGGCTGACTTCATCCGAGAGGTGAGCTATCCGGATTGGGTATCTAATGTTGTAATGGTAAAAAAGGCCAATGGCAAATGGCGAATCTGTATAGACTTTTCTGATCTAAATAAAGCCTGTCCAAAAGACAGTTTTCCTTTGCCTCGGATTGATCAACTCGTGGACGCAACATCCGGTCATGAGCTGATAACATTCATGGATGCTTACTCCGGGTATAATCAAATCCTCATGCACCCGCCCGACCAAGAAAAGACAGCATTTATCACAGAACAAGGCCTCTATTGTTATAGGGTCATGCCATTCGGTTTGAAAAATGCCGGGGCCACTTATCAGAGGTTAGTAAACAAAATATTCAAAGAACAGATTGGTCGTAATATGGAAGTATATGTGGACGACATGCTGGTTAAAAGCGTCGAGGCAAAAACCCACGAAGCTGATCTCCAAGAAGCTTTTACTATCCTTCGTCATTATCATATGAAATTGAATCCTACAAAGTGTGCCTTTGGAGTTACTGGGGGGAAGTTCCTCGGCTTCTTAGTCACCCATAGGGGCATCGAAGCCAACCCAGAAAAGATTGACGCCATTCTCCGTATGAGTCCGCCTCGGACCGTGAAAGAAGTCCAGCGACTTACTGGAAAAATCGCGGCCCTCAGCCGGTTTATGTCAAAATCAGCCGAAAAGTGCCTGCCCTTTTTTAAAGCCATTCGTCGGACGCAGAACTTCATGTGGAACGAAGCTTGCCAAGAAGCATTCAGGACGTTGAAAATATATCTGGGGACACCACCCGTGCTTACCAAACCAGTAGTCGGAGAAGAACTTTTTTTGTATCTTTCGACTGGGCCCGAAGTGGTAGCCTCCGTGTTAATACGAGAAGAAGAGGGCGCGCAGAAGCCGGTGTATTATGTCAGCAAAGTACTCCATGATGCTGAGACAAGATATTCCCCGGCAGAAAAAATGGCGTATGCTCTGTTAACTTCGGCCCGGAAGCTTCGACCTTATTTTCAAGCCCATACCATCACTGTCCTCACCAACCAGCCTCTTCGACAAATACTTCACAAGCCAGACGTTTCTGGTAGAATGGTTAAATGGTCGATAGAGTTGGGGGAGTTCGACATCCGTTATCGGCCTCGGACTGCTATCAAAGCACAAGCCCTAGCTGATTTTGTCATGGAAACTACTTTATCGGAGGAAGACTCTCCACAGGATGTTAGTCAATCGAATTCCTTTCTGCATTGGACTCTTCATGTGGATGGGTCCTCTACTAACTCTGGAAGTGGAGCCGGGCTCATTCTAAGCGGTCCTGACAACTTCTCCATTGAATACGCCCTGAGATTTAAGTTTCCAGCGTCAAACAACGAAGCCGAGTACGAAGCTCTACTCGCCGGCATGAAATTGGCCAAGGTAATATCTGTACAAAACTTACATGTATATAGCGATTCCCAACTGGTGGTGAACCAGGTGAACGGCGAATTCGAGGCCCGAGGAGAAAAAATCGCTCGCTACCTAGCAGCAGCAAAGGCATTAGCCGGGCAATTTGAAGTCTTTTCTCTAAACCAGATTCCCCGGGCAGAAAATGCAAAGGCCGACTCATTGGCCCGACTCGCTTCGTCTCGCCAGCTTGAGTCCAGACGAGCAGTTTACCTCGAAACCCTAGCCGTGCCGAGTATCGACGAAATAATGGTCTTACCCGTGGTTGGTGAGAGAACATGGATGAGTCCTATCCTGGAATATCTACGTGACGGTATTCTTCCCGATGATAAGGGCGAAGCCCGAAAGATTGTGTCTCGAGCCGCCCGTTACGCTATTCTGGATGATCACCTGTATAAGCGGGGGTTGACAACGCCCTTCTTAAAGTGTCTTGATCCGACCGAAGCTAACTACGCCCTTCGAGAAGTCCACGAAGGTATATGTGGAAATCACCTCGGAGGACGTGCCTTAGCATTCAAAATCCTCCGTCAAGGATACTATTGGCCGAAGATGAGGGAAGAAGCCATGGAGTTGGTGACCAAATGCCAAAGCTGTCAACGGTATGCCCTTGTGCCACGACAACCAGCGAACCTTTTGACACCAATTGTCAGTCCACTTCCTTTCGCTATGTGGGGAATGGACCTTCTCGGGCCCTTTCCCGGAGCAACCGGCCAGCGAAGATACCTCATAGTTGCCATAGATTATTTTACAAAATGGGTAGAAGCCGAACCCTTGGCCAGCATCACGGACTTCCAAGCCCGAGCTTTCGTATGGAAATCAATCGTGTGTCGGTTTGGAGTACCACAAGTATTAGTAACAGACAACGGCAAACAGTTTGACAGCGTTCGGTTCAAAGCATTTTGCGATGAATTACACATTGACCATCGTTTTTCTTCGGTTGGATATCCGCAAGCAAATGGACAAGCCGAAGTTACCAACCGAACGATCTTGCAAGGCATTAAGAGGCGAATAGACCAAGCAGAGAAGCAGTGGGCAGACCATTTGCCCAACATACTTTGGGCATATCGAACCACGACTCGAGCACCTACCGGGGAAACCCCTTTCTTCATGACTTATGGGTCCGAGGCAGTCATCCCCTTGGAAATAGGAATACCTTCCTTACGAATTCAGAATTTCGAAGAACGAAGCAATGAGGAAGCCCTTCGCGCGAACGCTGATCTTTTAGACGAAGCCCGAGACAAAGCCCAAATTCGACTCGCCGTTTACCAGCAGCGAGCCACTAGGTACTTCAACTCAAGAGTAAAAGTAAGACGTTTCTGTCTTCACGACCTCGTCTTGCGAAAAAATGAAGTATCTAGGCCCCGAGACTCAGGCAAATTAGTCCCTAATTGGGAAGGGCCTTATCGAATCAAAAAGGTGTGCCGCCCCGGTTCTTTTGAACTCGAAGAGTTGAACGGAAAAGCCCTTCCTCGTACTTGGAATGCGGCACATCTTCGACGTTTTTATCAATAAATAAGTGTTACACATATGTAAGTACTCTTGTTTTTATATATATGAAAAGATTTTACTTACATCATTTCGTCCAATACGAAACAAAATTAAGTAGGGCGCTAGCGGCCTCAAAATACAACCCTAACTCACAGGCCGGGTCAAAACAACAAAAAAGGGCTACAATGGATCGCCCTCAACCTAAACCCTACTGATCTCCAATGGCAGGAGATCCCGTGCCCGAGCGCCCGTCACGTTCCTGTCCGTCAGCAGCCTCGTCATCCGAAGCCGGCGGCTCCTCATCCTCCGGCCCAAGCAGGTCCAACGCGGAGAAATCCAGCTCTGGATACATGGACTCGGCCTTCTCCTTGGCCTCCATGAACCCCGTAAGGTACTGCTGGCCACCCTCAGACACCACGGCTAGGCGATAGGCCTCCGAGTTTTGGAAGGATGCCAAGGCCTCCTCCACGGTAACCCTAGTACGGACCTCAGCCTCCTCTGTAACGACTCGAAGACGAGCCTCGGCCTCCTCCGCTGCGGCTCCAAGTCGAGCCTCGACCCCCTCGACGGCTGACCGAGCAGTGGCTTCAGCCTCGGCTTTGGCCCTGACAGCAGATTCTAAAGAAGTCTGCAGCCGGCAAACAGCCTCGTTCCTCTCCTCCAGCTGGCGTTGGGTTCGCCCAAGGAGCTCCGCTGTCTCCATGCACCGACGAGTGGCCGCGCCCACTAGAACACCCATCTGATACCAGAAGCCAAGTATGAAACAAAAGGCGATGAAAACAACGTAAAGTAAAGCGAAAGCGAAATCTAACCTGGGAAGCAAGAGCCTCAGTCGCCGCACATAGAGACTCCGTGGTCTTTCGACCCAACTCAGCGATATCACGAGGGGGAGTTCCCTTGAACAGATGTTCTCTCGCCACCCGAGGATGTGCGAAGACGGAGTCGTCTGTCCGGATGGCCCAATTGGGCATAAAGATCGAGGTTTCCGAAGCCACCCCTTGGCTAGGGCCCGAGAGAATGGGAGTCCCTGCAGTCGCTGGGATCGGAGCCGAGGCACTGCTGGCTGGAGCTGTCTCTGACTGGGTCGGTGGCCTAAGAGGAGTTCCTAAGTCAATCGGAGCCGGAGATGGGGCTCGTGGCCTCTTCTTCGGCCGCGAAGTCGAAGCCGATTGCTTCTCAGACCGAGCCGATCTTCTCTGCTCCAGCGCCAATTTCTTGGCATGCTCACGAGCACGGGCAGCCGCTTCCATTTCTGAGCAGAGCACACAAACAAACAAATGAAGGAAATGGCGTTAAGTATAAATTGCAAGATAACAATGCAAAATGAGAATAAAAAGAAGGTAAACCAAAGCCTTTACCGCTCTCTAGCGAAGGCTCGGGGCACGAAGAACAAAGACCTCGCCGGGCCAGTTCTTCATTGTCATATAGGACCCCAACGTCCAAAGGCGAGGCCAGCATGGCATTCACGGTCTCTTGCTCATACGGAAGAAGGCCCGCCTTTTTGCATTTCCCAGTGCGGTCCATACTCCACGCACGAGGCAAGCCGAAGTCCTCGGCAGATCGGATGAAAAAGAAATTCTTCTTCCACCTCTTGATAGATGAAGGGGTCTTCTTCAGCAACCTCCTCTTCGGCCGAGTACTGAAGACCACCCACCCTGTCTGGCCATGCCGGCTGATCAAGAAGTGGGCCTTAAAAATGTCCATCGTCATTGGACGGCCCACTTCTAAGCAAACACAGATAAAGGCCATGATCAGTCGTACCGAGTTTGGTACCAACTGACATAGTGCTATATCAAAATAATTTAAAATTGCACAGAAGTAGGGGTGGAGGGGAAACCGAAGCCCGGCCTGCATGTGATGTTCATACACGCAGAGCTCGAACGGAGCTCGGTCGGGGAGGACATCACAGGCCCTCTCCCCCACCCTGGCTAGCCGAAGACCGAACTCGTCCGGAATGCGGTAGGTCTTCCTAATTACCTCCAAATCTTCCTCCCTCAGTTGGCTAGGAATGTCGTTGGCTGAATAGTACCATTCCTCCCTCTCCTCTCCAGCCGAGGTCTCCCTAATATCGGTCACGGCTCTACGAGTTTCCTCACTAGACGAGGACTTTTCCCGATTCTCTCTCCTAACCCCCGAAGGAATATAGGGCACTAGTGCCATGGGGCCTGCCCTTGGCGTACCCAATCCGAGGGCATCCCCCTCAGAAGAAGACGAGGACGCCTCTGCGCCCTCGGAGCTGCTACCACTCGTACCATCTACACTACTCCTACCATTACTACTACTTGGCCTATCGCGGTATGTATCAAACGAAGAAGACATGGTATGAAAATAAAAAAGAACACGAACTCACCAACGTCCGAAGGATTCGGACTTGAATTCCTCCTAGAGCTTTCCTCCCAAGGTCTCGCGATTGCAACGATCACACCAACCTTCTCACTGCAGGGACGAGGACGAGGACTCACAAGCTTCTTTGGACGAGGCCGAAGGCTCTCAAGAAAACAACTCTCTGAAAACAAAGGAATTATGGCAGGTGTGTGGAAGAAGAAGAAAACAGAGCCCCTTATATAGGAGAAGTGTCACGGCCAACGAGGAGCATTTAATGCAGGCGCAGAAATCTAGGGGCCAATTTAGAACTCCCAAACGACCTACACACTTTCCCAGGGGGCGTTACGTCGCTCGAGGAGGCCGCCGTCTTCCCTAAAAAGGTAACATGACGCGGCATCCCTATGGTGAGACCACGTGTCTCCATCGCCGCCGTCCTAGACACGAGAAACTTTCACGAAGTTCCACGTGTCCTCGGACCCATGGTATTCTTGGCCGAGGAGATGGATTGCTCCACTGGTCCTCGGCCCCTTATCTTCAAGGTCCGAGGAGATGGATTGCTCCACTAGTCCTCGGACCCAATGGTATTCTTGGCCGAGGAGATGGATTGCTCCACTGGTCCTCGGCCCACTCTCTTCAAGGTCCGAGGAGATGGATTGCTCCACTAGTCCTCGGACCCCTGGTATTCTTGGCCGAGGAGACGGATTGCTCCACTGGTCCTCGGCCCCTTATCTTCAAGGTCCGAGGAGATGGATTGCTCCACTAGTCCTCGGACCCAATGGTATTCTTGGCCGAGGAGACGGATCGCTCCACTGGTCCTCGGCCCACTCTCTTCAAGGTCCGAGGAGATGGATTGCTCCACGTGTCCTCGGATCCCTGGTATTCTTGGCCGAGGAGATGGATTGCTCCACTGGTCCTCGGCCCAATTTCTTCAACAAGTCCGAGGAGATGGACTGCTCCACATGTCCTCGGCTCCTTCTCTTTTGCCTTAGAGCACATCTTCGACCCAGCTTCATGTCTCCACAGAGGGCCTAACGCCAACTCAGTTATGCTACTTCCTTAACCACAGTGCTGCACTTAAGGAAGTGGGGGGCCTCTGATACTACCAAAATATGTCACCCCAACAGGAGGAAGACACGTGGATTATCTTGAGCCCTGAATTCAAAGAGACACGCGGACAGTTCAGGCCCAGACAGCTGGGCCTCCAGGTCATGAACGCCTTTCAGGCATCCACCTCCAGCTGGGCCTCCAGGTCATGACCGCCCTCAGGAATATCTTGGCTCCAGCTGGGCCTCCACGTCACCACCGCCCTCCGGATCATCATTACCAACCAAGTTGGGACGTCAGACCGAAACACCGTCTTACGCATAGACGGCTCTGGAATAAGCCAACAA
Organism: Bretschneidera sinensis; assembly: GCA_023935145.1. Taxonomy (NCBI): domain Eukaryota; kingdom Viridiplantae; phylum Streptophyta; class Magnoliopsida; order Brassicales; family Akaniaceae; genus Bretschneidera; species Bretschneidera sinensis. Next base: position 8,042,093 of record CM043698.1, read on the forward strand.
GGCTAAAGCCCTACTGAACGGTTCTCAGCTTCCTAGCTGGGCCTTATAGGCATCATTACCCTACCCAGTTAGGGTATCCTGTCAAAGCTGCCCCGACCCATCACCGCCTCCGGAACTCTATAAAAGGATTTGGTAAGCGGTCCAAAAGGGCAAGGGGCTTTTTCAGCTTTAAACACATACAACCTGAAACTTTTGCTAACTTAAGCATCGGAGCATCCTCGGAGGCATCCCCTCCGTCGACCCAATAGCAAATCTCCCTTTCCCTGTGCAGGTACTTATACAGAACATCCATCCAGCTCAGCAATACTCATTTTTTGGCATCAACAATTAGTATGATTTAAAGCACCATCATGAAAGAAAGCATTAACATCATTTTGAACAATATGCCAAAATTTTTGAAAATATAAAGGGACCAAGAGCTTTCGAAGGATTCACCTGAAATAAGGCCCTACACGTTTCCTTGGGGTTACCTCTGCAGTCAGAAAATAATTCATATCCTCAGTCACAGTTTGAGAAATGTTCCCCAAAGCTGGACCGATTTCAAGTTGATCAGCTGCTGTAAACAAGTTCTATGCTTTCCATCCCATTAGGATCCGAAATCCAACTGCCATTGTCATCCATAAGATCCACAATACAATTCCTTCTCTTTCTTTGAGTAACCTTTGCATGGAAAAAAGAAGTGTTAGGGTCACCATGCCAAACAGCCCGAGAACGTTGACGGCATAAAATCTCCTCCTTCTCTAGCAATTCATTTATTTCAATCCCTACCCTCCTAATTTCATGAACCAAGTCAGCAACATTCAGGAAAGATTTCAGCCGTCTTAATCTAGTCTGTAACCGCCGAATTTGGGTTTAAATGTGCCCAAAGTGACTAAGTTCGAATCTCTCTTGATTTTATCACATCAGCACCCATCATCTTCAGACCAAGAACCGGAAACCACCTCCTCACATTGGCTATCGCAAAGCTACATGGCCCCGAACCTAAAATTTCTCTCGTCTACGCTGCACCGGCCAAGCAAACTCAGGAGAAATTAATACATGATCAGAATTCTCTACAGGAATGTTTTGAACCCACGCCCGTGGGAACAAAGTCATCCAATCTGTGCTTTTAATCTCGCGGTGTAGTCTCCAGCAACAAAGGCCCCACCCTCTGTCGAATTAGCCCATGTAAATTGGTGCCCAACAAAGCCCAAGTCCCGCAAACCACGAAAATCAAGGACTTGACGAAATTCTCTCATTTGCGATTCCGGACGAGTCCTCCAACCTTGCTTCGCATGCTTTTTTTTTTTCTTGGATCTTGATGATTGACTTGTTCGAAATTGTAAAATTGCTAACCACCTTTACTTATAACTGTTAGTAATATTTTTGTCCTACTAAAATCTTTTAAAAAAATCCATGCATTATCATATTTTTTTAAAGTCACTAATTGATCTCATGCGTCAAATCCTTCAAATACCAGTAAGTACTGAATCGATTGTAAAGAATCAATTTAATCCCATCACTCAAGTAGGTGTCTGTTTGATTCTTGATGATTTTCTTAGTAGAAGTTTAAACTGAGACTTGGAATTAAATTTCAGATACATTCAAGAGGTGGAATTTGGAAGGAACCTTTACATTGTCCTTCTCGATTGCAAATCAATCCTTTTGGATGCACAGACAACCTCTGCCCTTAAAGAGAAAGAAATCTCACTCCATATGATAACATCATAAGAAAACACAAAAACCATTAAGATGAGAGGTAAAAAAATATGGATCTTCTAAAAAAGTTGACAAAAACTAAAGAAAAAATTAATTTATTTGAACTTTCATCTTCTTAAAGAGGATTGAGAGAGGATTGTGTAAATTTGAGAAGACAACATCAATTTTTTCACATTTTTTTTCTTCTACCAAACGATTAAAACCCGCTCTCCACTGTCTTTCTTTCCGCTCTTTCTTTTTCTCTCCCATTTTTCCAAATTTTTCCTGTGTCAAGTACCAACCACCAATCATAGCCTATAGTGTCTCATGTGCATACTATTACCTCAATCATTCTGTTTTTCCTTTTCTTTTCCCTTTACAACACTCATTCATGATGAATGGTGAAAATGAGAATAATAAGTTCTGTAATCTGCCACTGACTTGCCTCAACCTCAACTGTGACTATTGTTAATGGGATGTGAAATCCCTTATTACTGTTTGCCTCACAGTCACCCACTTATATAATAGTAAATAGTTAAATACAATGAGTTCAATTTTGTTCAGCAAACATTAGATAAATCGGCTGAACTTTCCTATATTGAGAACAATCGCAGATGGAAGTTGCAAGAACCAATATATCAAAGCATATTAATCCGATTAAACTAAGAAAAAACTCCATGGCTAGATTTTAGAATGTATAGAAATTCGAGTTCTTCACAGAATATTTTATGCGAGACATACACAAATCCTCAATCAGCCTAGAATTATGTCATCTGCATACCTATTTTAAAACACACTATTTTCTTCTACTGAACAAGAATATCACAAAACTAATATAAAAAAAAGATCATATCACAGAACTATTTTCTTTCACAATGAAAAAGAAAAAGAATCTTTCAATATACAACCACCCTAAGAAGCTAAAAGAAAATTGCATAACTAATACAACACCAGGAACCACCTTCCACTTCATCTACAAAAACCTATTACGTTAAGTTATATGATCCAATCTCTCCCTTTGTGCTAATTAGATCAAAGATACATTAACTATTAATATACTCACATGCCACAATCTAGCCACCGATTTCAGCTCTCCAGATTCAGATACCACAATCTAGCCACCCATTTCAGCTCTCCAGATTCAGATACAAGTACAATATTGCTGCCACCGGCAGCTACAAACTGAGATCAATTTTCCCATTCCAACCCCATTGAAAGCCAGATCTTCACTACAACAAACAATATCAAATATCTTATTACTAGAGCCATTCCCATTTGGCCATTTCTTATCTTACCTTAGCCCCATATCTGATTCACCTATTCACATAGTTTCTCAGTATACATAGATTAGCTAAAGACTTACACCACCTTGCAACTGCTCGAAATAATTCAAAGCAACCATGCATTTCTTTTTTTTAGCAGCGGTCAGAATAACCAGCATCCTTAACCAATCAATACATCTCTAACAGAAACAGAGAACACATATCATCTTTAAACTAACAATCTGACTGAAAAATGACCACATATTTCAAGCTGAGGAATACATAACACTCGTTTTAAGTCACACATAAGAAAAGGTGCACACCCAAACTACAATAATGATAACCAGAATACCCCCATTACTCCATTCTAGCACATTAAAGACTGGAAGCAACATAAGGCATTTTGCATTCAAGATAGCTCTGTAATTCCCCACTGCTTAATTGAGGCAACCTGCTTCTCCTACAATGAATACGAGTAAACATAACACTTTGTCCACAAAGATTCTCAATATAATCATAGGCTCTACATGAACCAGCATCTGAACTACAACATCCAAGCATGTCTTTGTCAATCATGACTCCACCATTATAAAACTTACATGATCGCGAGTCACTAACAATTGTAAACATATTACCATTTGGCCTAGCCGCTGTAGTTTAGGATTTTGGTTGTTCAAAGGATTTTTGAAACAGTTTTTGATAAAATAATTGTTTAGTGTTTGTTATAACAATTGTGGAGATTATGCATCTAATACGAATTCAGCTTCTTAAAATCTATTTTTTAGGTTTTGATATGAGGTGTTTAGTTTAATTTCTTTTTCCAAAAAAACAGTAACCGTTTTGGAAACTCTGCCAAACGGTTGTTTTTAAGTTTCATAATCAAAAAGCCCAAGTAAAAGCGCAACATATTGGCAGCTTGCTTACAAGGGAACATCTAAAAACCATGAGGAAACGACATAAGGACAAATCAAAAGTAAAATTTTTGAACTAAAACTTAAGTAGGAGAAACTAACACAACTAAGAAAAGTAAATGATCCTCAAAACCAAGTGTCACCAGCAAAAAAGCCCAGAAATTAACACCTAAAAGGCATACTGCAAACATGGATACCCATCATCCTAGTTCAAGCAACAAAAACAGAGAACATATAAGGACACTTGGACAGTATCAAAAAGGGAAAAAAAATCATATAAACCAGAGATTGCGATAAAGTTTCTACATATGGTCTTTAAACATTAGCATTCTATAAATGAGAAGTCAAGGAAACTTAATGGTAGTAATTAGAGCAAATATATACACAAGTACAATCCACCAAACCATAAACATTATAAAACACAGACTATAAAATTCCAACAAATTTACCTTTTCAGCAAGAGCTTAAAAACCCAAATTACTCGTTCCCTCAGTAATTACGGCGATAATCACCACCGTAACTGTAACTCTCCCTTGAAGCGAAATCACCTTCGACCTTATCAGCGAATTTATTATCCTCTAAACTTAGTTCTCCAATCCCCATCTGCAACTGCTTGTGATCGTACGGAGAGAAATCAACGGGAGCCGATGGGCCAGTTGGAACGCCGTAATTGGACGCCCAAGGCACTGTTGAAGGAGGTGGTCGCCGCTTTTGATCGTCCGATGAAGATAAATCAACTGGAGCAGAGGGTCCACTTGGCAATCTGTAATTGGACGGTCGATTGTACATTGCCCTTGGCGGAGGCGGAAGATAATAATAACCCGGGTAATACTGATCGGAGTAAGCGTATGGAGAGGGAGAGAATTCCCTGTAGTCGCGTGCACGAGAAGCTGCCATAGGAGAAGGAGGGGGAGGGGCAGAGGAGTAATAATAGCTACTCTGATGGGTATTATTGTAATCTTGTTGTTGAGGTGGCCGTGGTGGCGGAGGTGAGGGGCGTTCCTTGATCGCGAGTTTTACGCAGACCTTACCTTGCGGCCGACCGCAGGGGCGTATCAGCTCGATAGTACGGAACGATTTGGGGGACTCGTCCGAGTCGACCAGGTGAGTCAGCGGGAGATGAGCCGAGCCGACGAGGGGTTTGGGCGTTTCTGATGGCCTGGAGTGGAAGATCTCGATGGTGAGGACGGAGTCATTGACAGGGCGAGTTACGGGGAGGGTGAAACGCTCATTCCAGACGTGCATGGTCGAACCGGAGTCTTCCGAGTGGGTAGCGAGTCGGCGATCTGAGTCGAGGTACAAAACGACGTACGGTTTGAGATCGCCGTTCCGCCAGTTGACGTTCTTGAGGTGCTTCGCGGAGACTATGGTGACATCGAGATCGAGAGGATATGCATAGGCCATGATGCGGCGCGTTTCGGTGGCGGTGGTAGTGGCGGGTAACGTGAGCCGGGGGTTGAGGATAGAAGGGAAAGCGCTAAGGCAAGAGAAAAGGAAAAATGAAAAAGAAAAAAGAAAAAAGAAAAGGAAAATAAACCTAAAAAAATAGCATCCCTTTTGTGTTTTGACCAACTTTCAATTAGAATCGAAACAATCTCATTCCTAAACAAGCCCTACCCCACTTAACATCTCTACCAGCAGAAAGCTGAAATTGCACCTAATTAAGGATATGGTCAGTGGATAACACTACACAACTCTGCCTAACACTCCTCCTCTTCTCCTCTGATCTGTTCCTTTTCTCCTTCACCACCTTCAACAATGTCTACCTCTACAACAACATCCACTTCCCTCTCATTCTTCTCCTCCTCTCTTTTCCTCTCCTCCCCTCACAAAATCTCCAAGAATTCCATTTCCCTCGCAAAACCCAACTCCCTCAAAACCCCAATAACGAAGCCCCTCTCTATCTCCTCCCAACTCGCTACCCTCCCAATCCTCTCCTTCACCGGAGAGAAAATCGGAGAGACCTACCTCGACCTCAAGTCGGCCCCACCGGAGACCGCCCGCGCTGTCGTTCACCGAGGCATAATCACGGACCAGCAGAACAAGCGCCGCGGCACGGCCTCGACCCTGACCAGGGGTGAGGTCAGGGGCGGGGGAAAGAAGCCACCCGCCGGGGGTCCATAAGGACCCCTCTCCAGCCTGGCGGTGGGGTGACCTTCGGGCCCAAGCCCCGGGACTGGTCAATCAAGATTAATAAGAAGGAAAAGCGACTGGCCATATCGACGGCGTTATCCAGTGCGGTGCAGAGCACCGTTGTTGTGGAGGAATTCGGAGAGAAATTCGAGAAACCCAAGACTAAGGAGTTTATCCAGGCGATGAAGAGGTGGGGTTTGGACCCAAAAGAGAAATCGATGTTTTTAATGATGGAAGTGGCCGAGAACGTGAAGTTGTCGAGCAGGAATATCGGGACGTTGAGTATGTTGACTCCAAGGACGTTGAATTTGTTCGATATTTTGAATTCTGATAAGTTGGTGTTGACTCCGGGTGCTGTGGATTACTTGAATGCAATGTATGGGGTGGATTCTCAGGATAGTGAGGATGACGATGAGGAGGAAGAAGGAGAAGATGTTGGTGAAGGTTAGTGTTTACGGTAATTGTTCAATTAAACGTGTATTTGTAGTGGTTTGGAACCAAATGGATTGAAAAGAAGAATTCACAAATGAATTGAAATGAAATTTTATGTTTGCCTTTTTTATGTTAAATTGTAGAAATTGAATCATCATGATTAGAATGTTTGGAACAAAGGAAGAATTCAAAAGAGACGGGGAGGGAGAGATACTTTGGTAACATAACTTTTTATTCATCATTTTGTGAATTCATTTATAAATTCTACAAATTTTGATAGAATTTGCAACAAGCCAACTCAATTATACTGTGAATTCATTTCGAAATGAATTTCATAGTTTTTTGCCTTTTCAAACAAGTATAGAATTACATAAATTAAATTCTTTTGTTCCAAACATAATACTCATTTTTTTTCTTCTCTTGTTTGATGTGTGTAGAATTAGAATTGTAAAAAAAATTTAGACTTGGGAGTTATATGAACTTGCAGGGTTCGTGAACATGTCATTATGTTTTGTTTGTGATGAGATATGGAAGGAAGCTTTTGTTGTTGAAGTCATGCCTGCTATTATAGTTTGAAGGAGGATTATGAGACATAAATAAGGGAGATGAAACAAGGAAAACCAGAATGCCAATGGTGCTTTGGAAAATATGATATGCTTTTGTAATGCCTGTGATGCGGGACGCACACGGAACTTTTTTAGGAGCAAGTAGTACAGGAGAACACCTTTTTGTATTAGGAATGCCCAAGTATAATGGGGATACCTAATGATAATAGGAGTATCTAATTATAGTAGGATTAGTAGCATTCCTTATGGGATTAGGAGTAGAGTTTTCCTATATATAGTTGATGCCTTATGTTATTTTTCTCAGACATTGACGAATAAAAATTACTATTGTTAATTATTGAATCCCTGTGATTAGGTTTTGCTTCTTTGCGCCCTGTGACTGAGTTGCGGCTTCCTGTGATTGAGAAAACTCCATGTGATTTGGATTTGGTTGCTTTTAATTTTCTCCTTACTGAATTTTCTCTCTACTTCCCTACATCAGCCTGTGCTTATACTTGTCTGTTGATCATATGAATGACCTGTGTGAATGAATGATCATAAACACTTTGCCTTTAAAAATTATAAATTTATATAATACAATTTAGTTATGTGATTTTCTTTTAGTTTGTCATGAATCATGATTTTGGTTGACCTGCATATTGCTCTCTCCTGACACTCTCTTTGATGTTAAGTTGACGAGTTCGGAAAATTTCCTTTTATTGATCCTTTTTTTATTGTTTATCTTTTACTATAGGAACTGAAGCAGATGAGACTTCTTAGCACAGTGAACTGCAAGTCTTGTAACCATCTCTTTCCTCGATTGAAAAACTATGCATTGCACTCCAGGTAGCATTTGAAGAGGGTCTCTGCTGTGCCTAAACTAATGATTATGTTATGTTGCAGGCTGCAGCTTCATAGTATTGCAGGCCGGTTTTGGTATATTTTCTGTGCATCAATTTTTTTGATTAGTTTGCACACACTCTTTTTGCAAATATGTATCCACTTAGATCATCTACCTTGCAATTTATCCCTAGTCTGGCTTCTGAGATTCTCTCTCACATCTCTAGGATCTCGTTATGTTATTGATTTACCCTTCATGTAGGCAATTATTCTGTAATTGATTTGATTACTTTTATTCCTGTGTACTTGGTAGGCTGTTGTTCTGTTATAGCTAATAGCCTGGTACACTATAGCAGCCCATCTCTCTCCTCTAACTGGAATAACTAGGACGCCGTTTTATGAATCTTGTTTTTATCTACAACATGGAGAATCGGAGATTAGAGTACCACTAGATCACGACAATTCTGATGCTATGTTTTAAAAGGTCATTACTTCAAAAATTCGGACAATTAGAACCTGAATTAACTGAAGATTTTAGCTAGCAGCTTCGGAGGCAGGCATGGAAATGGAACTTTAATTGTGCATTGACGTGAACCTCAGAAATTGTGTTTCTAGAGAAATAGTTTTAAGATGATAAACGGGCCTTGTTTAAACTGTCTTGAAACAATTAGGAATTTTTAGGAAGACTGCGCTATTTATGGTGCATCAATCCTGGAAGTAAGTTGGCCTAATATGTTATAGAGGCTTTAGTCATAAGTTCTGGCTGCAGGAATTGAAGGAAGCAAGATCCATGAGGAGGATGCGTGATGCACCACAGAAGATATAGCTCAGATGAATTAGCTGTTGATAAACCATTTTTGGAAGTTGCACTATAGGATTTTATCTTGCACATCAATCAACTATTTTCATATTGGCGTTTGGCATGGAAGGCATTGATCCTATGATACTCTCTAATGAAAGTCTTAGAAGGAATCTTGATATTGCAAGAAAGAATTGGTTGTGTTCATGTGTTTGTGGGGATGAAATTGGAATGACAACATAGCCAAAAGTCGAAATTAGAGCTTTAGGCACAGCAATATTCAGATTTGGATTGAAACTTTGGTTGAGTTCACATGATCATGTTTCAGGGGTAATTAGCTGTACTATAGGAGCTAACAGAAAATCACCTTGGGGCATTTGAGAATTTTTAATGGTGCTGATATTTTCCTGGTTTAGTATACTATTCGGACATCTAATGGTGAGCCTGATTTTATTCTTCAGAAAGACAGTAACCATATCATTCTTTCAACATACTCTGAATCAATTGGGAATGGATGTTTTTTTTTCCCAGTCAATATTATCAACAATTCAAAAGGATCCTCCCCCATTCAAGAAAATAATTTTCTGTATTTATGTATCTTCTAAAAATTCCTAGAGACAAATATGCACAATGGTCCTCTGCAGGAAAAACCTTTCTCAACTATCACATTAGGCAAATCAATAACTTTCACCGAATAATTATGTAAACAACTAAATAAGCATTACAACTGCCAATGGCTTAAAACTTTTATAAAGCACAATGGTCCTCTGCAGAAAAACCTTTCTCAACTGTCACATTAGGCAACTCAATTACTTTCATAAACTGGATTAACAGCCAATGTACAAGAGTTTCTGGGAACCCATTCACATGTATCCATGTAGTGTTAAGATGGTGAGACACTTTGAGAAGGCTCTTAAAGAAATAAATCTTCAGCTTTCCCCATTTTCTTTCTCTGGTTTTGAGCTGGTATGTTGTGAGATAAAACGAAGAACAGGCTGGTAGTGCAACGAATGAAGCAACAATTTACCTTGCAAAAATATACAAACTTGTACAGGTGAGTTCATGCCAATACGACGATGTGCTAATCGACATGAAGATGGCTTGAAGAGCTGTTAACCCCATCTTTTGCTTAACCTTGATGAGCACAAGAAGCAAATAGTTCTCATCCAGAGCTAGCTTGCAGTGGGAGAAGAGACTCTTGCGAGCTAACAAAGATGGCAAGATCCTCTGGTGCTACTACCAATTTCAACCATTCTTGTAGCTCTTCACCTTCTACTTTCTCTTTCTCTAAAGAAAAAAAGTGCCAGAAAACCAGTCAATTAACTTTTTATAAGGTAGGGCCTATCTAGCAGAAGCTGCTATTACTTTTCTGTCTTATTTCAAGCAGTTAATCACATACATATTCATCCATATTCAGTTATGAAGGCCATAGGTTTGCTGGCTTGGACACATGGTCACTTGATGAGAAGGATATTGGGATCTCAACCTTATTAAAGAACATCGTGGAACTTGAGATGCAACTTTGTTTGTCAAAATCAAGTGTAGATGGCAAACTATTCTCTAGAAGATTAACTTTCCATGAAATGTAGGCAGCGATAAATTACCTTCCAGATGAGCACCAAGCCCCTCCAAAACAGTTGGATTAGCACGTACAACAGAAAGTGCCACATCTAGGGCAGATTGCAATAATGCTTTTACCTCGCTTTGAACAAGATCAACAAGACGCCCCTAATTTAGCTCTGGATTAGTCTTCACAGTAATTTAGGTAGGAACAAAAAGAAAAATTTTGGAAAAATACAGTACCTGATCCCTTCCCCATGGGACACCTCCCCCAGATTCATCAATCCCTCCAGCAGAAAGTGTAGCTAAAGACACAGGGCCTATTGTCTGATTAAGACCATATTCAGCTACTGCCTTGTATGCCATGTCAGTTGCTCGCCGTATATCATCAAGTGCACCTGTTGAAACACGACCTGAATAAACAACTTCTTCAGCTGCACGTCCTCCAAGAAGAGTAACCAAGCGGCCACGTAACTCATCGATGAAGAGCAAATATCTATCCTCATTTGATGGAGGAATATAAGTAAAGCCCAATGCCCCTCCCGACCTTGGCAATATGCTTAACTTCTATCATAATAATAAGAGATAATTATTACATATCATTCATTCGTGTAGACATGAATACTTGAGTGAGGAATAATTAGTTATGGTGATGATTTGAGCTCAAATCATCTAAGAGGCCTATCACATGATCAGATTCTACCTACACATGCACGAGTATGTCCTTTGTGGTACCAGAATATCCAGGGCGGCTGGTTCGATATACCCAATTCAATACCAAGGTGATAATGAAAAAAGAAATTGTGAACATACAGTAAAAGATGTTACCATGAATTACCTCAACACGTGGCTGTCCAGGAAGAAGTTTTGCAACAGCTGTACCAACTACTGCATGCCCAGCTTCATGCCTTGCAACAACAGCTTTCTCAGCGCCCTGCAACTTTGCAGTTTTCTTCTCTATGCCCTACAAAAGGTAAAATGTATTTTCAATTCTGTCATTTAACCTATGATTCAATATTTACACATCATTTTATTTTTATCCTCACTGAAAATTGTGTACATCCATGCAGAGAAAACTGAAATAAGTGCCAGAGCCCACAACGCCCAGTATCATCAATATCAACATATCAATAATAGTGCACTCAATTACATTATGCACAAAGAAACTGGAACAAACATTAAAACTTAAATCAACCATGGAACAAGCGCTTTTAGGTGCAGAGAAAACTGAAAAGTACCACAAGGCACAGTATCATCAAAATCAAAATATCAATTAGAGTGCACTCAATTAAATCATGTAAAAAAGAAGCTGAAAAATACTTTAAACTTAATCAACCAAGACAGGTGCATTCAGGTGCTAATACCATACAAGTTATTATCCAACATTAGGAAGTTCACCAAAATAACCATCAGTAGAAAAAAAAAGTGAAGATAAAAAAAGGGAGGTGCTAGCATCAGAAGAGATATTTAAATGGCAATTGATTGGCTATAATTTTTCAATATTTTAAAATTATCTTTCCTCTTCCTTTAAAGCTTTGGATATTCTTGGTTTTATCTTTTTTTTATTTATTTATCTTGTAGCCTTATCAGCCTGTTTTATTTGTTTCTTGCTTATTTGTGGGGTTTTGATATTATGGCCCCTCCAACCCACCCACCCGTTTTCTTTGTAACTTTATTTTTTTTATTATTAATACATCTGGTAAGGGTCCTTGCCAAACGCACTCCACCTCAAGGATGCTTTATAAAAAAAAAGTTAAAAAGATTTTTCTCATAAGAAAAAAAAAAGGTTAAAAGATTGAACTTATTTATAATTTATGTTAAAAGAAATGATCACAACAAAGAAAGATAGTCAGTCTCCCCCAACACATGCAAAATTACATACAGAAAGCACATGTTACAAGCATACACACACACACAAAAAAAAAAAAGAGACTTACAGCTATTGATCGCTCTACAGCCTTGATGAAATCAATTTTCTCGACAACAACCTTATTTGTTCTTCCAGCCAGCAAAGCAGCTTCGTTTACCAGATTAGCAAGGTCTGCCCTGAACAATACACATGTCAAAAGTCACTCCCGATATGTTTATCACGGATAGGAGAAAATAAAAAATAAAAGAACACTTAGCCTCTAAATGGGATAGAAAGAGGATGGAATGCAAATACCCTGTAAAACCAGTGGTCATAGAGGCAATATGACCAAGTTCAACATCCTCTCCTAGAGGAAGTTCCTTCTTCGAAACATGTACTTTCAAAATGGCTTCTCTTCCAATCCTGTCAGGTGTCTCCACCTGAAAAAGCATATAAGCAATAATTCTTAGAGAATGTTGTGCTGGAAACTGCTTCAGCATTCAGAAAATAGACTGAACTTGAACATTGTACAGACCATAACCACCCGATCGAATCTCCCTGGTCGGCGAAGTGCAGGGTCTAAGACATCAGAGCGATTTGTTGCTCCAAGAACAATCACAGCAGAGTTGCTGTCAAATCCATCCATCTCCTGCAATCCAATTTCAAACATATTAGCTTCACTTGGGTATGACAAAGATTCCCCTGAAGCGGAAAGACTACATCGTAAAAGAGCTTACAGTGAGCAACTGATTTAAAGTTTGCTCTCGCTCGTCATTGCTAACAATGCGAAATCTACCATCACGACTTTTTGCGACGGCATCTATCTGCATAAAAGCAACAGTGAGACTGACAATTCATCAAGATGTCCAGAAGTAGAACAGGATTCCACAACTCAATAACAAAAGCACAAGAACAGGATTCCACAACTCAATAAAAAATGCACATATACTAACCTCATCAATAAAAATGATAGATGGTGCCTCCTTCTTTGCCCGTGCAAAGAGATCTCTAACGCGGGAGGCACCCATGCCAACATACAACTCTACAAACTCACTCGCAGAGCAACTTATGAAGGGAACTTCAGCTTCCCCAGCTACAGCCTTTGCTAGAAGAGTCTTACCCGTCCCAGGAAGACCCACCTGGAACACCAAAAATGGCCATACTCATTCATCATTTATATCAGAAAGAGTCCTTCTAAGCTAGAAGTGTCTTACCTGTCAAAATTTATATCAAAAACCAACTATGACAGTCTATTATATCTATCGTCCAGTAAATCATCATATGATCCATCAATATTTGAATGCAAAACTTAAAAAATCTCCTAAAGAAAGAAATATCTGCCTCATCATAGACCACAATCATTTGATCTATTGCAAATCAAATGTCATAAGAAGAATGACAACTACAAATGTTTACTTATAAAAAAAGACAACTACAAGGGTTTACTTATAAAAAAAGACAACTACAAAGGTTTGCGAATTTAAGCACCAAATATTTTCTAGTGTATGACTTCAAGTGTTGCTAAAGTCTTAACAAAAGATCATCATTACATGCGAAATTTTTTTAGCTTTCTTTATCAATTAAATTTTATCCTTATATAAAGGGGTCACATTGCTCATTTCTTTAATTTCAACCCACCAGGAGAACACCCCGAGGAGGACGAGCACCAAGCCGAATGTATCTGTCTGGGTTCCTAAGAAATTCCTGCAACAGAAGACATCAGCGAGTAAAAACCATTTCCTAATGAGCAGAACATATTTACTACAAGATTTGATGATTCATAGCAGTAAGTTGAGGAATGTGTAACATACCACAATTTCTTCTAGCTCCTCCTTGGCCTCATCAACACCAGCAACATCAGCAAAAGTGATTAGTTCCCCATGTTCAGAAACTTTTGCACCACCAGAACCCCCAGACTTTCGAGATCTAAGCTGACCAGCTGAATTCTGCACACATTAATAATTCAATTCAGAACCTTATAACATCACATAAATTTCAAAGCACAGAAAACAGTAGCATCCAGATTCGAACCTTCGAAAAGCTTGCAGGGAATCGATGGAGAAGTCCTGCAAGAACGGCAACATAGAACAAAGCTATCTGCAAAGAACAGAGCAAAGTCAATGATATAAAACCTCATATCTCAAGAGAATATAATTCTAAAACAACTATGAGTATTCCTTTCTTTCTTCTTGCAACAAGTTTTCCCTTGTTTCTTTTTACTCTAGCAATAATATATATCCATTAAAAAAACGGATTGCTACTTCAGAAAGTAGTATCCATTCACACAATTGCAAGAGAGAAGTACCAATCACCCTATCCTAAGTATAGCAAGAGTAGAAGTAGAATAACACAGAAGCAAAACTACAGCTTGACAAAATAAATATTTGCACACTAAAAAGTAGCAAAGTGGCTACTCACTATAAGGCTATCAGCCAAAGGTTGCCAATTCTTAGGCTGTTACCTAATTGCTGATAGTAAAAAACCTACTTGGAAAGCCATATGGAAGATGTGTGCTCCCACAAAGGTTGCGTTTTTTGCACGGCGTGGGGTAGGATTCTTACCATCAATAATCTTCAAAAGATGCGTAAAATCTTAGCTAATAGGTGCTACCTTTGTAAAGAAGAGACCAAGTCCGTTCATCATCTTTTATTACAATATCCTTGGACTAGAAAATTATGTGAGATGACTCCATTGGTGGATAGAGGCCAGCTCCACTGAAAAGGATGGACTTCGAAGGGTTGCATGCATCCAAAGAAAAGAGGAAAATTACTGTTTAGTGTCGCTCTCCATTTTTTGGGTTGTTTGGAATGAAAGAAATGGAAGGGCTTGATGGAGAGTAGAAGCAAATAGGGGCCTTGATGGAGAGGTTACGCTTAGTTTTTGTAAAATTTCTGCAAACAAGATGGAATTAGCAGAGTTCATTGATTTTTTGGCTTGTAAATTTTAGCTTTCTACATGGGTTGGCCCTCGGTGTTTTCTTAATATACTTCCACTTATAAAAAAAAAATAAAGTACTTTCAGTACATCTTGATAGCCAATGCATATATCATTTTCAGAGCATATACCTCCATCCAATTATTAAGTCCATTCAAACCAAAAGAAAACTATTAAGTCAATTAGCAAACTTCAAAACAAGTAAATCACGCCAGTAACTTCTACTTTAGAACCAGCAAGACATATGTCGTATGGAGGCGGAGTTATCAAAATTTAACAAGAAACACTTACCAAGGCGGAGTTAAAAAAGCCGCCAGACCTCTTATCCGGCGACCCGAATTCCACCTCATTTTCAAGCATCTTCTCGTACGGAGCCTTGATGTCGCTCGGCCTAGTCGTGGTGAATACAATCCTCTTCGTAGGCGCCACACTCCTCAACAAAGACTCCGATTCCTGCAACCTACTTGCACCACTCACTTCACTCTCTTGCCCACTTCCCTCACTCTTCAACTTGAACATGATATGCACCCCATCGACCTCCACTTTCTGCACCTGGTTGCTATTAATCTTGGTCAAGAAGTCGCTGTACGGTACACTCACGAAGTTGGTTGGCGTCCTTGGCTCCGACCCGGGTAACGGAATCCCGGGTCGGAGCAACCGCATGACGAACATGACGATACCCAACTGCAAAAGTAAAACCCCAATCTCTTGCGCTTGTATTATTGGCTGCCACTGCCATCTCCTGCCCTTTGACCACCACAAACCACTTTTCCCTTTCTTCTCTCTCCTCTGATTCGACGAAGAAGAACCCGAATTAGACGGATTCTGATTCCCTTCACTCTCGCTTCTTTCACTCGAACCCGCCGTTGAATCACTTTCTTGACAATAGGTAACGGTTTTTCTGTCTTTTACTCTATTCTTCTTCAAGAAACCTGCCCACAGATTGAACCTCTCGTGGTTTTTGGAGACTGTTGTCAGGTTTTTATGCAGGTTCGTTGCGGGGAAGGAGATTGAATTGAGGATAAACCGGTTTGAGTTATGGTGAAAAACCCTAGACCGATTGTTGAAGAAGCTTAACCCATTTAAGTATAAGAGACTAGAATTCGAATTCGAATTCGAATTCGTGTAGCATTTATCGTGGATTGTTGGTCGTAGAAATTCAACAGATGACATTCTTCGGAACCCTAGAAATTGGGAAAAAATCAAATATAAATTTATATATATATATGATATATGCAATGTATAAACGAGTGTATGCAATCTGTGTACGTGGAATTGGAGAACACAGATGGGAAAGAAAAAAGATTTTTACAAAGAATTCAACTTCGAATATGGACCGTTGGATTGAGAGAGAGATGGGGTTTTAACCGTCAACTTTCCGTTTTCGGATCATCTTTGGTGCAGTGTTACTCTTTTTCCATGATAAATGATCACAGATGGAGAAGAAATCAGCAGAAGGGAGGGATTCTGTGCGTCGTGGCCCAGGCGGGGTTTATGGCCTTCGCTCGTTTTGAGAGACACGTGTAGAGAAAGAAATGGAGAGAGAGAGACGGGATCGATGACCACAGGCTTGGTGGTCGGTCATTGGTAACCACACGCTTGGTGGAACTGAGGCCCTAACTTCAGACTTTTAAGGAATTTTAGGACCTGATGGGCTAAGGAGTGAGGGCCGTAGGGCTTGGTTTCTTTTAGTTGTACATTAGTACTGGGCTATAACTAAAACGTCAGCTTGTCCAATTAAATTACGAAGAGTAAAGTTTTCACTTAAAATTTTCACTTTTACAAGAATAAATTAATTTTTGTGACTTATCATTTAAGTATGCATTAATAAAAAATTTTGAAGTTTTAAAAATCAAAATATTTTGATAGATTTTAACATTTGATTTAAATTTTAATTTTTTTTCATACAAAATTTGATAAATTTTAAATCATTGATGAAATATGAGTTAAATTATTCGTCGAAATGATACTTTGTGGTACAAATTTTATGTATTTGATCTATTTCATAAGTTTTATTGAATGATAAAATTCAATTTTAAATTTATTTTTTTAAAATATTTTTTTTTAACAAATAAAACCTTAAAAATCTTGTATAATGAACATCATTTAAGTTTTATCCAAATTTAAAAAGATGATCACTTGTTCAAACTACAATTCTAAAGTAAGATGGTGATTCGCGGGTTTTTCGCGTTTAATCGATTCGAACTTTATCCGTTTAAGCTTGTATGGATAAAAATAAATAGAGTTTTCATGATTATAAATAGTATTTTATGGTTTTTAACGGTTTTTTAATTGAATTGAGATAACATTATAACTAAACAAATACAGTTATTTATATGTCAAATTTCACAAATATATTACCCGTGAATCAAGAGAGGCATATCAAGACTCCATTAGACCCTTAAGAGTCGTCAAAATGCAAATATAAGAAAAATATTGGCCAGTTTGCCAAAACATCCTTTTGTTCACTACCAAATACGCAAAACAAATACATCCTTTAAACAACTGCTCTTTCCTCAAATAACTGTTTTCTATTTTGTCCGTTCTATTCCATGAATCAGGGAAGAGGAAACAGAAAAGCAAATCCTAAATTAGAGGATCTCCAAAAAGCTATCAACCAAGCAAAGATTTCTAAAAATGCAAACCTCATATGCCAAGCTACTGGGGACAATGCAAAGATTTTGGTTGGTTATCATTTTTGGGTAAGCCTGACCTCTCTTGTCCTTCATTCCTTAGATTTTGATATCTACCATTCTGCATTTTATGACTTATATGTTGAATTTCTAACTGAAAAATCTGATTTTGTTAATGCTTCAAATGCAGGTTTTTTCATTATATCCTCGCATTAGTTTTACTTCTTTATGTCAACCAAATTTAGAGTTAGCCTGTGATTTATATGTATTCAAGTTAGTTTGAATTTACTTTTCTTATGTTTTTCAAGATTATAAAGAAGAAAAAAAATTATGGGTATTGATGCGAAGAATATTGGGCTTTTTATATGGAGAGTTCTTAGATTTTCCATGAATCTTACTTGTAGATGTGTACAAAAGTATCCTATTGTTTCAGGCGTTTTGTTGTTTTCCTTCCTCTTGTATATATTTCTTCAGTCTGTTTTCTACTTTTTGATTTACTCTTCTCCGGTGCTTGTTTGCACTGCTGTTTTTATCCGATATTATTGGAATCCGAGATGCCTCAAAATTAAAAACGCCTTAAGGGATGAGAAAAAGGAAAAGGGGATATCATCTGTTGAATCCAAGTCCCCAGAAGCTGCTCCTATTCTTGATAGAAATGTCAAGTCTTACTTGAAACCTCAAAGAAGTGTTCGAAGAAATGCACGAAGGGAAGTTGAAGAGATGGGCAAAGAATGGGATTCACGAGTTACCTTGACAACTCTTTATAATGACTTACTGGGTAGAACACCCTTTTTTGAGGAATCCCCAAAAGCAACCATAAAGGAGAAAGAGAGTTCTTCCTTTGATCCAGGAGATAGTTCCTCTCACAATGCGGCTGCTGATGAAAACATTCTTGCATTTGGTGAACAGTATGACACAGTTTTCAATTCTGAGCCTTCAAAACCTGATTTGCTTGATGGCTCTTTAGAGCAGTATGAAAAATTCGCTTGTGGTGGTGGTGAGACAGAGGTTTCCAGCTTGGAAGATGACGATGAAGAAGAGGTGCAAGAGGATGGGAATAACGCCTTGGAATGGACTGAGGATGATCAAAAGAACCTTATGGATCTTGGGGATTCTGAGCTGGAAAGAAACAGAAGGCTAGAGAGTCTCATTGCTAGACGAAGAGCAAGAAAATTATTCAAAATGGCACTTGAGAAAAGCCTGATAGACATGGACACTGTTCTTCCAGGCCAAATCGCTCCCATTTTTGTCTCAAGAAACAATCCTTTTGATGTTCCAAACAACCCTCATAACATGCCTGGTTCAGCCCCTTCTGTCTTGTTACCAGCAAGAAACCCATTTGACATTCCCTACGACCCCCAAGAAGAAAAACCAAATCTCATGGGAGATAGTTTCCAACAAGAATTTACTGCAGCTCAACAGAAGGAATTGCTCCTCTGCAGGCACGAGAGCTTCTGTCGGGGTCCTTTCCCATCAGAACACATGCACGACCGACAGGATGCTAAATCAGATTCCTGTTCTAATACTGAGAAAAGGGCCACAGATGGACCTGGATACTTTAGAAGGCAGTCAGGCAAGACAGTCTTTTTCTTTTTTCATTTCCTTTAAGATACTGATAATTCCTACTTACTACATCTGATTTAAACAATTTTGGGGTCAGTACTGCTTTTAAAACTGAATCAACATATACTTCTCCCCTTGCAGATGTGGGAGATCATGATCATCTAGTTAAAAAGCTATTTCCAGAAGAAGTTAAACCCATGTCCCATATTGAAAGTGGTCCTGATTTTGTTGATCAACGAGGCCAAGCTCTCACGAAGGTATATAACTCAGTGGAAGGAAAATCCGAAGGATGTATGGAAAGTGGTAAAAGCATTGAAGGAGAGCTGATACGAAATCCTTATGATATGGAGCCAAGATTATGTAATAGAAGTGAAGTTCAAATAGAGACAGATTCAATCAGAAACAATGATAGTGAGCCAAGCTCATCATTTTCACCAAGAGAGAGTGGGCAGGCATTCAATGTTTTGAACCAAGCAGGAGTTTCAGAAAATCTAGGTCAAACAGTGGGAAAATATCCTGCTGTGCTTGGTGATCCTGTTGGAAACTCTCTCACTAGTTCAATTCCTGAAAGCGTAGCTGGATATGATCCTTCATATTATTCCAGCCCATCTGCCAAGGACAAGCGAAATTTTGAGGATCCTATGTTTTACACAGGTAAGGGGCTTTGTCATACCCCGACATATTCTATAGCTTCTGACTTGCAAGTGGAGGTTTCAGAAATTGGTTCACCTCCACCAACAGAATATGGAAATGTTTCATCTGCTGATGGAGAATCATTTACATATGACGGGGATGTTGAAAAGGAGATAACTTCTGGTAGTGAAGAAATATGGAGAGCCTCATCTCACCTACCGAGGATAGAGGAAATTGAATCAAAATTGGCAGAAGTAAATGAGAGCAGTGAATTAGAGGAAGATATAGAAATAGGATTGTCAGCTGTCAACAAGAGGACCATGGGTCCAATTGCATCATCCACACTAACAGCGCAGGTAGCTCAACAAGATATGAATACTACGAGAGCACTGTTGTCTTCTAGAACTGAAATACCTGATCAGGACATGGATCGTAAAACCCAGGAAGATGTCAAAGAAATTACGGACTGCAGGCCTTCGACTTCAGATGCATTCTCATCTGAAAATTCAGAGAAAGCAGTGCATATGACGGCTGAGTCAGTAGTTCTTTCACCATGTGAAGTTTATTCTGACAAGGACATTGGGAATGTCTCGAATCCAAATCAAGGAAAATACAATCTGGAATCAGTTCAAGGCAGTAACGGCGAAGCAGTGGTTTCAGGGGATAACCAGAGTTTTGATAATTCCATTTCATCAACCCTGCAGAGAGAACCATCGATTGAACAGGTTTCTGCCAGATCAAGTTCATCCTCATCTCCAAGGTCTGTATTAGTTTTAGATAAGCTCCCACCAAATCAAATGTCCTCATTGAATTCTGAGGAATGGCTACACATAGATACCCCACAATCTGATGTGGAGAACACAGTGAGAGATAATTTACTGGATGAACAGCCCCCTGAAAATTTAACTCTGAATGCACCACAAATTGAACAGCATTTGGTTGAGAATTCAATAACTCATTCATCCAGCAATAGTGCCTTTGAAAAATTGGAGGTGAGTATTGATGAAATAACTGAATACTTTTATGCATTAGATCATTTAAGTAAATTAATGCTTGAGACTTGTGAAGCTCAAGCATATCAGAAAGAGTTAGGAAAAGATACAGTTATATCATCTTCAGTAGAATCTCTCATTTTCACAAATTTTAAATTTTCTTGTGAAAATATCCTATTTTCTTTTAGTATTGTCAACTCATATTTCATGATGCTTTTTATATATAGGATAGTTGGACTTACAAATGCCCCTCATATGGAACAGGAATCATTTGGTGCTCAAGAGAAATCTACTGAGGAAATTGCCACCATGTTGAAAGAAGCTAGTCATGAGCCATCAAAATTAGAAAAGGAGAATGCTAATTCAAATACCCCTGGAATGATGGAAAAAGAAAAGGTAGTAGTAAGCTAAATAATTTTAAAAAGTTTCTATACTTCGATTCTGTTTAGTTTCCATTGCAAATCACAGTATCCTGACTTCTTTGATTAGTTGATCTTTAACTTGTCTTCCATATTCAGCATATATTTTTTGTCATGTTTATGCAAACATGAATAATTTTCTATGTATCTTTGAGGTATGCACAATAAATAGATCAATTAATTATGCTGCTCATAAACTCTGAATTGACAATGAACCTTGACATTGACTAGGGACAGGAAGATTCTCCAGGGAAATTAACTAAAGAAGCCAACATTTCTAACAATGATCCAGTAATCATTGAGAATAAAGATGAGGAAATGTTAAAGACTGTTGAAGGCAGTGAAGGTGAATCTCAATTCTCAATCAGACAGGAGGACATTGTGGAACCATCAAAGCCAGTTGAGGTTAATTCTTCAAAATTTATTGATGACACTGTAGGAAACTCTCAAGAGTTGACTGAAGGTGAAGCTATTACTGTCCCATTAACAGTGAATGAGAAAAATATGAGTTCAACTGCCATCAAAGATGATAAAGAGTTTGCAAAACCAATTGAGCATGTGGACATTGTACGCCTGCCAATGCCAACTGGTGCTAAAGGCAACTCTAAAGCCATTAGAGATGTTCCAGGTGAATCTGAAATCTTGGAGGAACATGGTGCTGCCATTAACCCATCAAAAGCAGCTTTTGAAACTAATCACACAGACATTCCTGCAACTTCTGTGGAAGGAAAGGTAATATAATATACTAAGAAGATATTTTCTATATTATTCCATTTGAACTTGGTTTCTTATTAGACAGTAAAACGGACAGTACTTCAAATGCTAAAATTAGCACTTTTGTAAGAATTTTGATTTCTTCTACTTTTGTTGTCTATGAATCCAATTGGAGCATGAATTTCTGACTTGCTACAATTCGTCCTGAATTAAGTTTCTATAAATCTCTATTGGTATGACAGACTGCATATAATTATCTCTTTCTAACAAGTTTATAATATTGCTCTTCTCATCAATTCTAAAAAATTTCTGTTTGTTGCATTTATGATAATGGCAGTATTGATTGTGTTTTTCCGGGGGTACTTAATAGTCGGAGTCTCATTAGCATTTACATCATTTGTGACAATGAACAGGAACCGCCTAATCCTCATCCTCTTCCTCATACGGCAGAAGTTGGGACAATGTCCAATGCAAATGAATCAGTATCCAATGAGATGACTAAGGAGGAGAACTTGAACTATCTTGGAGATGATGAGGGTGAATATCAGAGTAGACAAGAGGCCAAAGTGACAACTAATTTAATATCTATCAAAGATACTGAATTCAAACCTGAAAGTTTGACTGAAGAAGAAGCAAACGTCCGTCCATCAAATTTAGAAGGGAAGAATAATAGTACAAATGCCATAAAAAATACTGAAGCATCTGGAAAGTTGATTGATCAAGAGAATGCTGCAGGCTCACCAATACCAAGTGATTCCAAGGTGAATCAAAGGATCTGATTGATGATGGTATTTCGATGGATAAGTTGGCCAACCATAAGATTGCTGAGCAACCAACAAAACCAGCAGTATCTGAAATTAAGGCTCCCAACACAGAGGAGAGTGATGGCCCTACAGAAGAAAAATGAAGTGTTACAAATTAGCATTTTTTCAGGCTGATCAGAAAATTCTGAACATTTCAATTTTGAGAGTACAAGTATCGATCTGCAATTAAACTAACATATTAGTATTTACCTTGAAGAGAAATTAAGATGTTGTTTGAACAGCATTACGATTTGGATGTTAGGCACAGCAAATCAGAAGAGGTTTCTTCTTCCACCCTGAAAAGGGCAAAGTAAATGAAACTGGGATTTCTCTAAAATGTTATCAGGAAGCTGTGCTTCAGCATTTCCCTTTTTCCACGGAATTTCATGTATTTGTACATTGAAAAGCTAGAAAAATGTATCATTTTACAGATTTGATGGCGGTAATGTTACTTTGTGAGACTTGTACCATTACAACATGTGGGGTTGGTGTCTTACTGAGCTAAGATTTTGCATGAATAAATGGCAATGAACAAATTAAATGTAATCTTTCCAAGTAGAAACAGCCAAGAACAAAATTGCTTCAATCATATTTTAGAAAAAGTTTTGAAGGGTGTTAACAAAGTATCATACTTTGACAGAGCCTCTTGACCTATTGGTCACTTCCAAGTCCTCCATTTAGGAGAGTGTTATACTGCTAATCAAAACAAGATGGTAAATATCATTTCTGAATTTAACTTTTCACAATAGAATAAAGACACCTTTCTGATATAATTAATACGGCACTTTAATAATAGGGATTTAACATAAGCATGTTATATAAGACTTCTTTAGACCAGTCTATTGATAAGTGATAGCAATGATCATAATTTCATATATTATATATCTACAAGATGATTTGTTGATGAGATATGGTGATTGATTTGTTGATAAGTCCCAACAAAGTCAGAATTACCTGAAGTGAGAAATTTTAGGGATGAGGGAGATATTAGCGTTTTGAAATCAGAGTATTCTGTGATAATGCAGAGTGGATAAGAATCAGTCAGTTCAAAATAAATTAAAACACAATTTTGAATCCTCTATCTTGCCAGGTGGCAGAAATCAACTGGGTTTGCCCCTATATCAAAGCACATTTTAGCCAATATTTCAAATGAAAAAAAAAAAAAAACTAGTAAGTATAATGCTGCTATATAAGTCGGTGTCAATCCTGATTACTAGGCATGCTTTAGTTTTCTAAAGTTGATTTTTCATTTTGAAGTTCTTTGTTTGGTGCAACAATGCCTGCCTTAGTCATGGTTGAATCCGGTGGGGGTCTGCAGTTCCCCGCCAAGCTTACAAAGCAAGTGGTGGTGTGTAGTATTATTGCAGCCTTTGGTGGTCTTATGTTTGGCTATGATATTGGCATTTCAGGTACCTTAAGTCCTCCTTTTCTTTTTTCGGTGTTTATAAATTTTAAAGGCACAAAATAATCTTTTGTTGATAGTATAAATGACTAATGTTTAATTAATTGTAGGAGGAGTAACATCAATGGATGATTTCTTGATAAAATTCTTCCCAAGTGTTTATCACAAGAAGCACCAAGTAAAAGAAGATAACTACTGCAAATATAACAATCAATATCTCCAGCTCTTTACGTCTTCGCTCTACCTTGCAGCCATTGTTGCTAGCTTCTTTGCCTCCATTTTCTGCCGAAAATTTGGCCGAAAACCCACCATTCAAGCCGCCTCTATCTTCTTCTTTATTGGTGCCATTTTGAACACTGCTGCCCAGAACCTTGGCATGTTGATTGCTGGTAGGCTTTTTCTTGGTGCTGGAGTTGGTTTTGGTAACCAGGTAATAAAATTCAAACACCCAAAATGCTTGGAATTTTTTTTACAATGCACCAAATTAGAATTCATCACATTCACTGAAAATTCCTTTGTTCTCACGTGAAATTAATGTCAATAATACAGGCAGTGCCATTGTTCATATCAGAGATTGCCCCTGCAAAATACAGAGGAGGCCTTAACATTTGCTTTCAGTTGCTGATCACACTGGGCATTCTGCTAGCAAATGTGATTAATTATGGTACATCAAGGTTGCACCCATATGGTTGGAGGATTTCATTGGGTGGTGCTGCTGTGCCTGCTATAATTCTCCTCATTGGTTCTTTCATTATAGTCGAGACCCCCACGAGCCTAATAGAGCGAGGAAAAGAAGAAGAAGGTTTATGTACTCTAAAGAAAATCCGGGGTGTAGATAACGTTGATAAAGAGTTTGAAGAGATTCTGCGTGCTACTGAATTCGCCAAGAAAGTGAAACACCCGTACAAGGAACTCATGAAACGTGGTAATAGGCCTCAGCTTATTTGTGGCACGATTCTTCAGATCTTCCAGCAGTTCACCGGCATCAATGTGATCATGTTTTATGCTCCGGTCCTCTTTCAGACAATGGGATTCGGGGGTGATGCATCGCTGTTATCTGCTGTTGTGACTGGTTTGGTTAATGCAGCCTCTACGTCGATTGCAATTCTCAGTGTAGATAAAATTGGGAGGAAAGTATTGCTCCTTGAAGCTGCTGTTCAGATGCTCATTGCCCAGGTAAGATAATTTAATATATAAATGAATAATATTAATTTTCCTCTACAATATTATTGGCAGAATGGAGGAAAACAATAATACTAGCATTCCTTAAGCAATGATTATTGATTAAATTTTCAATTACTGATAAAGTAGCAGCCTAGAAAATTAGGAGAATGGTTAAGTCCAATTGCAACAGATCATAACAATATTTCTAGTCTTCAAGCAATTTTGGGTCGAGTTCAATTGTAGAAAATTATTTAGTTTCTCAGAATTTTCCAAATGAAAACTAGAGAATTTTCTGCATCTGAGCGTTGTTTTTCCCTTTTCTTGTTTATCGTCAGTAAGTTGATTATGGTTTGTTTCTTGCAGTGTGTAATGGGAGTAATTCTTGCAGTGCATTTGAAGTCTACAAATACTATTCCACATAACTACGCTTTACTTGTGGTTGTTTTGGTCTGTGTTTTTGTGTCTGGATTTGCTTGGTCATGGGGTCCCTTGGGCTGGTTGATTGCTAGTGAAATCTTCAGCCTCGAGACGAGAAATGCCGGTTACTTCTTTGCTGTTAGCATGAACATGTTTTGCACTTTCATTATAGCTCAAGCTTTCCTCACAATGCTATGCACTATGCGATCGGGGATCTTCTTCTTCTTTGCTGCATGGATTGTTGTAATGGGTCTGTGTGCTGCTATCATGCTGCCTGAAACAAAGGGTATTCCCATTGATGAAATGGTTGAAAAAGCATGGAAGAAGCATTGGTTCTGGAAGAAGTACTTTAAATCTGGTGATAATGGCCAGGGAGAGAAGGAAATTCAAGCTGAAGCAGAAAATAAGCCAGTTGATTAAAATGTTTTCTTTTTAGTGTTTTGAGTTTAGTACTGTTTTATCATTTAAACTTAGTTTTTTAGTGTTTATTTGTGAGGTTTAGGAAATGTCAAGTTTTAGAGGGATTGATGATGATGGTAGACAGTTCAAGCCTTTTAGTTCATTTTTTTAATTAGCTCTTATTAAGTTTAATAAACAAATTATTTTCGATTATATCTGATATTTGATTATAATAAATTACTTAATGGATATTTAAATATATTTTTTATTGTAAGATCATATCATTTATTAGAGGACAATTTTCTATTTTTTTCTCATAAAAAACGTCTTCTAAATAATTCATACTCCGTAAAACATATTCAAAAAATACTAGTTTATAACATATAAATATTCTATATAAGAAAAGAAAGTATTTACATATGCTATGCAAGGAATAACATTAGACTATAATATATATGTAAATTTTAAATATTTGGAGAATTGCTGCCTTACCTTAAACGCAGGTATAGGCCTGTATTTATAATGATGTAAAGTATAAAACAAAGGAATATATTTGAATTTAAACTAACTACGTATCTAAACAATCGTATCAAAGATCCTGTGAAATATATTTTAATTTGATTTGTTTGTTGAATGGATTGACAGATTATCAAAACTCTCGCATAATAACCAATATCCATGCCGATAATGTAATGGGAGAACATCATGGTTTCTGTTAAAGCCTGGAATACTTTATTCTTACTCATGTATTTGACTCTTTAAATTTTTGGATTTTATGAGGACCATTTATAATCAAAATCTATGTGTGCCTTTTAAGATTCTACTTTCTTATCAGAAAAACCAAGGCAAACTTATTTTTTTATGGGAACAAAATAAGTGCAGTTTTTGTGACTTAATAAATTAAGTTTATTTTAATTGAGTTAATTGATGATGTGACGTGATTTTAATTTAATGGCACAATCTTGTTCACTTGAAACAAATAAAAGATTGAGATGAATCGAAACTGAGGGTAATATTCCCTCTTTAAATTAAAACAACCAAAATTCTTCTATTGCTCCACAATTTATTTTATTTTTTTACGGTAGATAAGTTGATGTCGTTATTAATGATCTTAAAAATAACTTGAATTATCACTCTTAATTAATGAACTCGTAGAGAACACTAAAGTTTCCAATTTTTTATTTTTTGATGAACGACTGACATACACCCGGTGCACTTAAAATTTCACTAATGTCACCCAATAATCTTGCACCGGGCACACCCAGATTTTCACCCAGTAATCAGCTCATTAGTCATTACTGAAGTTAGTTTTAATTTTGTTATTAGTGTAATGCACGTAATCCAACAAGAAGATGCGCAAGAACAACGAGTAAAGTCAACTTAAGATTTTTTTTTTAATTGTTTTGGACCTAATATTAATTTTTAAATTTCACTTTCATATTAATATTATCATTAAAATTCTTTAAAATTATTTTCGGAGTTTTCATTCTTTCTCAACTCAGCCAGCCAAGAATTTTTGAGAGCCAACCACTCCTAGTTTCCAACCACACCGAGTTTCCAACCACATAACGGAGGTCCCACATCCCATAACTACCATTCTTTCCCGCTTTCTATATGCAAACTGTAAAGCAAGCGAATCTCCTTTCTCCACGGTATCTCTCTTATTTGTCTCTACTCCTCTACTTCCTGTGAACATTCAAGTGAGAAAACTTTTTTTTTCGTTCTTGTCTCTGTTTTGATCCGTTTTGCTCTGCTTCTTCTTTTTCTGTGCGTTGAATTGAAGCAAAGATGAATCAAATGGAGGACATGAATTGCGTTTACAAAAACCCCAACGAACCCGTGGAGGCTCGAATCCAAGACCTTGTTAGGCGAATGACCCTGAAAGAGAAGATTGGCCAAATGACCCAAATCAAGCGTCGAGACTTCTCTATCGGTACTATTTTCTCTCTCTCTCTCTTAGTAGATATATATATATATATATATACACACACACACACTCCGCAGTTGGCAAGTTGGTATGCTCATTTCACTGTAGATGGGTATGTTTGAGTGTGCGACTTTTCTTTTGAGCATTTCTTTAAGCAATTGGTGGATTGTTTTGCAGGGAGTATACTCAGCTCCAGATTGAGTGGGCCCTTCGAGAAAGCAATGTCATCTGATTGGGCAGATATGGTTGATGGGCTCCAGAAGGCAGCACTTGAGTCCCGGCTTGGGATACCTCTTATATATGGGATCGATGCGGTTCATGGTAACTATAGCATCTATGGTGCCACTATTTTTCCTCACAATGTTGGTCTTGCCACCAGGTTAGTTTTTATCTTTGCTAGCTTTGTCATGTAGGACAGTAGGTAAATAAAGAATAATTGAGAAGGGAATATGAAGGGAGAAGAAGAAAGAGGAGAGAAAGAGAAGAATATGGGAGATGAGAGAAGAAGAATAAGGGAAATGAGAGAAGAAGAATAGAAGAGACGAGATGAAAAGTAGTGGGAAAGAGTGACTGAACGGGAGAGGAAGAAAATTTAATTCAAAAATTCTATTATCAATGCCTTGCCTCAAATCAATAAAGGTGCTTATTACATAGACACCAATACCAAATATAAAAAGAAAGTGTTAATCCATGACTATGTTTTGTCAATCTAGCATTTGGTCAATGATATGAGACTAGCTTTGGAGATAAAAAGAAACATTCTATTACTATATGAGAATTAAAAGAAAAGTTTTTAACGATGAAAGGAAGATTCATGTTGTATAGCCTTTTTCCTCGTCTATCTTCTCAGCAATTAAGCGTGATGATAGAGGTCGGGATGGCCATTAGGGATATGGTTGCTATTTGTTTCTCCAATATTCTAATTATTATCTGAAATGGTTGATAGAGATGCAGACTTGGCTCAAAGGATTGGGGCTGCAACGGCTCTTGAAGTTAGGGCGAGCGGCATTCATTGGACTTTTACTCCCTGTGTGGCTGTAAGTCATTAAATATGTTAACTGGTGAATCGGTTTGTATATTCTTTCGTCTTGAACTTGTTTGACAGTGGTTATATTGGTGAGTTGATCACCCATTTAAACTTGAGATTCAATAGTAATGATGAGTTGAAAGTCAGAGAGTTTACTGTGCTCACTAAACTGACCATTTCCAAAATCAGCATGTTATCTTACACAATAAGGATCATGTGCAAAAGCTCTTTACAATATCGAAGGTAATTTGTTCTTGATAAATTTAATAGGGTGTAAATTATTCTTTGGTGACCTAGGCAGGTATTGACAAAGTCTTTCTTCAATTATTTAATACTGACTCCATGGATCCAGTTTTACGATATGCATATTTTATGGCGATATCTCTTTATTTTCTAGGCCCCAGAATATCTCTCGTTTACCTCAACCCAGTACACCAATCTTATAGGTCTTCACCTCATTGCACCATTCACCTAAACTATGTAGATACCAATTAATGCGGTTAGCAATCTTAATTGTATTTCAGAACCTCTTCCTTAAGTTTCATTCATATGGACCCAGATTATGCACATCAATTGGTAGTGTTAACATCACATACACTATATTTGATGCAGGTGTTGTGCTCTGTTAAATATCACAAATCAAAATACAATGAACATAAACTTAAGTGAATTTGATAGAAATGTAATGCATATTTCACTTTTAGTGGTGACTAAATGTCAAATAAAATTGTAGAATCTTGTTAATGCCGCTTTTTGCTGGTGCTGACGTGGTCTGGGCGAGGACGTGGCTCGGATGTTGGCGTGACTTGAGTGAGAGCGCGGCCTGGCCCTGCACAGGTAACAAGGGTGAACTGAAGACGGGAGGGGCTTCTGAGGGTGCTCCGATGGTGAAGTTAGCAAAGACTCAAAAGAAAAGCCTAGGGCTCGGAAGAGGGACCGAAGGTTAAAGTAAATCAAGTGTCTGTGTAGGTGTGTGAGTGAATTCCATCCCTAGTGAAGTCCCTAACTTGGCCTTTTTATAGTCGTCTGCCAGCGGGGAGATCATGATTGCAAGCTCGAGAGAAGGGGCGCTGTAGGGTGGCAGCAGGACGGACGTAGGGTGGCTACAGGGCTAGGCGGTCGTAGAGTAGCTACAGGGCGGCAGTCGTAGGGTGGCTGGTGGCTGCAGGGTGTCAATTCGTAGGGGGGATCCGGGCGTAGGTTTGTCGGGCCATCCTTTATGGGCTTGGAGATTTTGCTGGGCCGGAGGAGATATCGGCCGCTTGTCTGGGCTGGAGGGGTCGCTGGATCAGAGCCCTACTTGGGCTGGAGAGTTCAGTTGGGCTTCTTATTAGGGTGGAGCATCTTGCTGGGCTTGAGGCTCATTTGGAGTGGACCGCTCTGGTGGGTCTGGTGCTTCTCTGGGCTGGAGCTCATTTGGGCCGGGGTTGCTCTGCTGGGCCTGAAGCTCATTTGGGCCTGGGTATTTTGGACCATATCAAATCTGATAAACGTGTAATAGTTTTCAGTTGAGATATGAGATATGAGATTCATTAACTTGAATTTTCAACTATCCTTAAGAGAACCCAGAACTTGGATCATGCAAGAATGTCTGGAGTTTGACATTATCTTATCACAGGATTCCCTTTATTCTTGTTTGTTTATCTCACACCTTCTGTTCTTTCCTCTGAGCATTTCTTTTGGCTTGATATAACAATTTGTCAAGCAGCTTATGTTAAAGGGGCTCTGACAGGTATGCCAAGATCCAAGATTGGGAAGATGCTACGAGAGTTATAGTGAAGACACCGAAATTGTTAGGGAGATGACTTTCACTGTCACAGGCTTGCAAGGACGGCCACCGAAAGGACACCCAAAGGGCTACCCTTTTGTAGGTGAAAGGTATGAAGTCATCATCAAACAATTTTTTCTATCTCACTTCTCTTATGCTTATGAATGTTTATTTTTAATAAAATTTAATTGTGAAAGAAAGTTTTTATCATTGTAGGTCTTCATAAACGTCTAGATAATTTTTTCGTTTCCCTTCATGAGTGAAAAGTGAGCTTTATTTTTACTCACTGGAAATTAACTTAGGGAAATGTTATACTGAAAGCTGTCTCCCTTTTCATATCATTTGGACATTTTGTTGCTCTCTTTTTTCAAAATTTATTTTTTTTCCACAAATTCTGATTATTGGTTAATCACATCACAAAAATATTATTTGTAGCAGTCATATACATTACCTGGAATCCAGTGGAAATTCTTCTCATCCACGTACTTATTTTATTCCAGAAATGATGTTATTGCTTCTATCAAGCATTTTGTTGGAGATGGGGGTACTGACAGAGATATAAATGAGGGGAATACCATAGTATCATATGACGATTTAGAGAGGATCCATATCACACCTTATGTGGACTGTATTTCTCAGGGAGTTTCAACGGTTATGGCATCCTTTTCTAGTTGGAATGGACATAAATTGCATGCTGATTATTTTCTCTTTGACGGAAGTATTGAAAGATAAGCTAGGTTTTAAGGTAGACAGCCCTGATTTTGTTTGTTTTTCGATACATCCTAAATGACTTCAGACTTTTTCCTGTCAAAATGCACTTTTGATTATTCAATTGAAAAATATAACTTGCTACTTAATAAGGAATTATACACTACTATTCCTGAACATTAGAATGACAGAGCAGAGCCCAAATAATGTCTTTGTAATAAATTCAAACATTAATTGTGGCAATTAAGTGAAGGTAGATGTAATAAATTCAAGCATTAATTGTGGCAATTAAATAGAGGTAGATGTGCTCCACTAAGCATTAATTGTGGCCAAATTAATTCAATTATTCTTAGTGCATTTCTCCTATCAATAGGATAACCATAGAGCATATTAAGAGTTAGCAAGTTAGAGTGTTAGAGAAAAAATACAAGGTGTATGCTTAAGGAATATTGGTTCATATTCTCAATGGTTGTATTGAGAGTATAAGGTATATGTAACCAACCTATATATGGTCCATGTTTAACCCTTTGGCTATCCATTGATTGTGGTAACAAGCGTATGGAATACAGACGGATGTTCTTGATGGAAGAACATGTATAAATACAGGTTTGGTCCCTAGACTCGGTACTTCTCATTTTTTTTCATACACCATCAAATTGAAGAGAGTTCTGAGAGTCTAGAAGAACCAATATCGAGAGAATAGTGGATTGCATAAGTGAAAAGCTTCAATGGCTGGAGGTATGTTTACGGTCTTTATAATTCTGCATTTAATCTATATGCTATTTAAGTTGTTTAGTATGTTTAGATTATATTTAAATTCTTACATTTGGTATCAGAGCATTGTTTGCCTCTACCTTGAAGTATTAAGCAATCTGTAATACTTTCAATTTATACCCGAAAAATAATTTGATTTCAAAGTTTGTTTTTCGAGTATTTTTTGATGGAAAATAATGTTAGAAATCATTAGGAAATTTGATTTCTAGTATTTCTGAGTTTTAAAATCTTGGAAGTCAATTTTATGGATTTTCACTATGTTGCATATGATTTGTAATTATTTGCAAAAATAAAGTTTATAAACTCTTATAGGTGTTTATTTTATTTATGTGCTTAAAATTATGTGTTATGTATGTATAACTTTTTTGGGTTATGCATGCAATTTAAGTTTAAATAGTTTTAGTGCATAAATAATTTAATGTTGGGCATGTATTTTTAATTTTGTGATTATTTTGCTCAAATTAAAATTACGCATATATACTATTTATGTTAGTTCTATATATACAATTTCAGTAAATGCTCATTTTTAGCATGCTTTTGTTTTTCAATTCATGCTTTTAGAATGAGTTTGTTTTGTGCATTGAATTAAATTAAGTGCATAATATTATGTTTAATTATGCAATTTATGTTTTATTTATGAGAACTTTATTTACATATGATAACATATTATTAAGTTTAGATATTGTTAGATTATGTAAATTTAGGATATTCTCATAAAACTTAATTTGTGCATAACACATTAAGGTTCATAATACATTACTATGAACAATTAAGTTAAAAATTATGAATAATTCATAAACAATTTATAGTTGACATAAGACAGCATGATCTAGGACAACGCTCTATCTAAGGATTCTGGTTTTTAATGAGGCTTTGTCCCGACCAATTATCCTGGGAGCACTCTTAGTGATTGTCTATTATGTTACTGCATAATTTCTTTTAGGCATTAAATAGAGCCTAAAATATAGTAAATATAAATGTCTAGTGAACCATATAATTTTAAAATATTTAAAGAGTAGCCACAACATCTTTAATTATATAAAATTATATATTAAGTGGATTAGGATCACATAATGGACATTAATTATAATTAATTATATGAATATAATGATTTTACCCCACATGGATTTTATTGTGTTTATATAACTAATTAGGATAATATATTAAAATCAGTTTTTCTTAATTTACCCACATGAGTTAAGAAGAATTAATTTAATAGTTTTATCATAAAATTTAAAGATAGAAAAGCATCAAACTGTAATCATAATATACATTATGAATTTAGTAAAAATAGTTTAATAAAATTTATCATAAAGTATAAAGAATCTTATTGAATTAAAAATTTAGCCCACAGGTAATTTTTAATGAAATTAGATTCAATTTCAGCGTGTTTTTACATTGGTAAAACATGCAATTTAGAACATTAGACCTCAAATCTTGACATAAGCTTTTGGACTTTATGCAGTTACTCAACCTACTAGTTTCTCTGATATCTGTTGTGACATACCCGAACTTAGGGGAGATAACTATAAGGTATGGAATGAGAGGATTCTCCTCCAGCTAGGGTGGATGGACATAGATTATGCTATTAGGAAGGACGAACCACCCGCAATCGATGATAACAGCACTCCAGCTGCGGTCACGCTATATGAGCGATGGGAGCGATCTAATCGGCTCAGCGTGATGTTTATCAAAACTAAAATAACTGCTGGTATACGTGGTTCTGTCGACCAGCATGTGAAAATCCGTGATTTGCTAAAAGTCATTGACGATCAATTCGTCACTTCAGAAA
The DNA here is from genome assembly GCA_023935145.1 of Bretschneidera sinensis. NCBI lineage: Eukaryota > Viridiplantae > Streptophyta > Magnoliopsida > Brassicales > Akaniaceae > Bretschneidera > Bretschneidera sinensis. The sequence goes on from CM043698.1 coordinate 8,076,170, forward strand.
AGGCATTGGCAAGCACCCTGATAATGAGATTATCATCCCTCAGACTCACCAGCGTAAAAGGTGTGCGCGAGCACATAATACATTTGCGTGACATTGTGGCTCAACTTAAGAAACTCAAGGTTGATATGTCAGAGTCCTTCCTGGTGCACTACATTCTGAACACCCTTCCAACTCAGTACGGGCTTTTCAAAATCTCGTACAACACACATAAAGACAAATGGTCAATCAATGAATTAATGACCATGTGTGTTCAAGAAGAAGAGGGGCTTGTGATGGAACTGGGTGAGAGTGCAATGCTAGCTACTACCCGTGGGAAGGACATATTAGAACCAACATCGTTTGTTTGTTATGAATCTAATATAGTTAATGTTAATATTAACACCTGGTGGATTGATTCTGGATCTACAATCCATATTGCAACAAGATGGGCTCACATGTGGAGGCGATTGGAACGTGCATTTTAACTTTAAGTAGTGACTTTATTTTAAAATTGGAAAGAACCTCTTATGTACCAAGTTTCTCACGAAACTTGATTTCTGTTTCCAAACTTATACCATTTGGATATTCCTTTAATTTTCAAGACACATCTTTCAGTTTATTTTATAAAATTGATTGTGTTGGGAATGGTATTTTGACTGATGGTCTTTATCATCTTTGTTTACAAAATGATGCCACTTATAGTTCAATGCATGTTCAAACTGGCGTTAAAAGGTGTAATATTAACGATGACTCCTCTATGTTATGGCACCGGAGATTATGACATATCTCCATAGAAAGAATTAAGAGATTAGTGAATGAAGGGGTACTTAGTACTCTAGATTATACTGATTTTGAGACTTGTGTGGACTGCATTAAGAGAAAGCATACCAACAAGTCCAAGAAATGTGCTAATAGGAGTTCGAACATATTAGAAATCATTCATATTGATATATGTTGTCCAGACATGGACGTACATGGTCAGAAATATTTCGTCACTTTTATCGATGATTACTCATGATATATGTATATCTATTTGCTTCGTAAGAAAAATGAAGCATTTGATGCCTTCAAAGTCTTTAAGACTGAAGTTGAGAACCAATGCGGAAAGCAAATACAAATTGTGAGATCCGATAGAGGTGGAGAATATTATGGTAGATATACAGAAAGTGGACAAGTACCTGGTTTTTTTGCCAAGTTTCTTCAAGAACATGGGATTGTTTCCCAATACACTATGCCTGGTTCCCCGGACCAGAATGGTGTTACAGAAAGAAGAAACCGAACATTGATGGACATGGTGCGGAGTATGCTTAGCAACTCCAACCTTCCTACATCTTTGTGGACTGAAGCACTAAAGACGGCTGCGTATATATTAAACCGAGTTCCAACCAAGGCCAAGACACCATTTGAATTATGAAAATGTTGGAAACCGAGTTTGCGACATATGCGCGTTTGGGGATGTCCGTCTAAGGTGAAGATTTATAACTCACAAGAGAAGAATCTGGATCCGATAACCATTAGTGGTATTTCGTTGGATATGCCGAAAGGTCCAAGGGTTACAGGTTTTATTGTCCAACTCATACTACTAGGATTGTGGAATCAAGAAACACTAAGTTTCTAGAGAATGACATGATCAGTGGGAGGGATCGGTTCAGGAACTTAGTTCCTGCACATGATCATACAGAACCTGCACATGATCATACAAAATTTCAACCTTCATCAAATGATAGATTGGTTATAGTTCATAACACGCCTCAAGTATAAGCTCGTGTTGACCAATCGATCATTGAGGTTCCACAAGCTGCTAACAACATTCTAATAGATCAAGTAGTTCAGGAAATAACACAAGTTCCTGAACAACCAGTTGAACCACAAGCTCCCCTGGGAGATATTGGTACAACATTAAGAAATCTACTAGAGTCAGGAGATCAGCAATTCCTAGTGATTACATTGTGTATCTACAAGAATCTGACTATAATTTTGGAGCCGAAAGTGATCATAAAACCTTTTCACAGGCCATGAGTTGTAAAGAGTCAACCTTGTGGCACGATGCCATGAAGGAAGAGATGAATTCCATAAAAAGCAACGGAGTCTGGGATCTTGTAGAGTTGCCTAATGGGGCGAAAGCCATTGGTTGCAAATGGGTCTTTAAGACCAAGAAAGATTCATTAGGCAACATTGAGAGAAACAAAGCGAGACTCGTTGCTAAGGGATTTACTCAAAAAGAAGGAATCGATTATACGGAGACTTTCTCTCCTATATCTAAGAAAGATTCTCTTCGTATTATTTTGGCATTAGTTGCTCATTTTGACCTTGAACTGCAACAAATGGATGTGAAAACCGCATTTCTTAATGGAGATCTAGAGGAAGAGGTTTATATGAAACAACCTGAAGATTTCTCCTCTAATGATGGTGAGCATTTAGTTTGCAAGCTTAGGAAATCCATATACGGTTTAAAACAAGCCTCTCGTCAATGATATTTTAAATTCCATGAAGTAATTTCTTCATTCGGTTTTGTTGAAAATCTCATGGATCAATGTATATACTAGAAGGTCAGTAGGAGTAAAATTTGTTTTCTTGTTTTATATGTGGATGATATTTTACTTGCAACCAATGATAAGGGCTTGTTGCATGAGGTGAAACAATTTCTCTCTAAAAATTTTGATATGAAAGATATAGGTGAGGCATCTTATATCATTGGCATTAAGATCCATAGAGATAGACCTCGAGATGTTTTAGGTCTGTCACAAGAAACCTATATCAACAAAGTTTTAGAGAGATTTCGGATAATAGATTGTTCACCAAGTGTAGCTCCCATTGTGAAGGGTGATAGGTTCAATTTGAACCAATGCCAGAAGAACGATTTTGAGAGGGAATCCATGAAGAACATTCCATATGCTTCTTCAGTCGGAAGCCTTATGTATGCTCAGGTCTGCACTAGACCTGACATTGCATTTGTTGTAGGGATGTTAGGGCGATATCAGAGTAACCCAAGTATAGACCACTGGAAAGTTGCAAAGAAAGTAATGAGGTATCTTCAAGGAACTAAAGACTACAAGCTTATATATAGACAGACAGACAATCTGGATGTGATTTGCTACTCTGATTCAGACTTTGTTGGCTGTGTTGATTCACGTAAATCAACATCAGGGTACATTTTTCTAATGACCGGTGGAACTGTTTCTTGGAGAAGTGTCAAGCAGACATTGACTGCTACTTTCACTATGGAAGCCGAGTTTGTCTCCTGTTTTGAGGTCACTTCACATAGTGTATGGCTTAGGAGTTTCATTTCTGGGCTTAGAGTCATGGATTCTATATCTAGGCCATTGAGAATTTTCCGCGACAATTCAGCTACTGTCTTTATGGCTAAAAACAATAAAAGTCGAAGTCGAAGTAAACACATCGACATTAATTATTTAGCCATAAGAGAACGTGTAAAAGAAAAGAAAGTGGTCATTAAACACATTAGCACTGAATTGATGATCGCTGATCCTTTGACTAAAGGCATGCCACCTTTGAAATTCAAGGATCATGTAGAGAAAATGGGACTTGGTTCCACTTTGTAAGTGTATATATACAGTTTATTAATAAAACTCTTACATATTTTGATGTTTTCTCATATTCATGTGCACCTTAATTTCTTTGAGAAAATTCATATGTATAGGACCAAGAATAAACATAGGGTTTATTCATTAAGAAATATTACTACATGAAGAATAATACTTGAGGAACTAAATGCATCGTAATACATGGAAGGTAATACTCACTCTTAGAGGACTTATCGCCATGATTCATGTATTTACTTCTTAAAATATATCAATGGGATTAAGTTAGGTTAAACATATGGACCAAGCGGGAGAATGTAATAAATTCAAGCATTAATTGTGGCAATTAATAAGTGGTGGTAGATGTAATAAATTCAAGCATTAATTGTGGCAATTAAATAGAGGTAGATGTGCTCCACTAACCATCAGTGTTTTCAGAGGCGAGGGCGTTGGGCGAGGCGTTTTGCCTCAATGAGGCGAGGCGTAAGCCTCGAGACGTTGGGGCGTAAGCCTTTTGAAATGTTAGGGCATTTTAAATAAAATAATATAAATTAAATTATAAAAAAATTAAAAAATTAAAAAATATATAAATTAATTAATTATCAATAAACTTTACTCACTTAAGACCTATAAATGAATATTTATCAAAATATTTTTACACAAATATCAAACAATTTGATGAAAATTATAGAAGTAGAGAAAAACGAATTGGGTTAGAAACCTACTCGACTTGGGTTATAAGTGAGCAAAACCAGTTAAAAGGCAGATATTGGACCAAAACCAATTGGGATTCAGCCCATAATAGTTAAAAAAAAATAGTTAAACCGGCTTCAGCCCAGTTAAAAGGACTGCAACCCATAATGGTTAAAAAAATCTGCTAAAATATATGTTTAATAACTTTAGTTTACAGAAGGTAGATTCTAGAAATTTCAAGAGAGAGCGAGAGAAAGAGAGGAGGAGAGAGAGAGAGGGCAGAGAGAGAGCTCTTTCCTCGGACGATGAAGAGACCGAGAAATCCTCAAAACAGCACAAGCAGATCTACCTCTCTTGTCAGCGTCTATTCCGAAATCCGGAGACTAAACCAGCTGTGGTTGGACCGAAGCGGTGGGGCGATGAGGAGGACGACCCTCCAGAGGAGCTGACCGCATATTTGGAATCTAAGGAGTTAATTTCTTTTTTGTGGTTGATTTGTGTTTTTTTTAGTGTATGCTTAGGTTATCCATCTATCTTCTGCATCGTTTTGATTTTTTGAAAATTTTTCCAGATCTACTTCTCTTGTCTGAATTTTCCTCTAAAATAATTCAGATTTTATCTTGGTTTCATGGTGCTTTTTTGTGAGATTTAGACTTTTGCAGGTCGTAAAGAAGAGTAAGCAAGCTGTAGTATTGGGCGTACGTCCAGACACCCGGGGAGTGAAAGGTGTACGCCTCGGGTCTGGGCGAACACCCAGACCCAACTTACGCCCAGTGACACTTTCGTCCCAGGATTCACGCCCTGGCGCATTTTGGCCCGAAAACGCCTCCTAGCGCGCCCCAAAAACGCCTTTAAAAACACTGCTAAGCATTAATTGTGGCCAAATTAATTTAATTATTCTTAGTGCATTTCTCCTATAAATAGGATAACCACAGAGCATATTAAGAGTTAGCAAGTTATAGTGTTAGAGAAAAAACACAAGGTGTATGCTTAAGGAATATTGGTTCATATTCTCAATGGTTGTATTGAGAGTATAAGGTATATGTAACCAACCTATATATGGTCAATGTTTAACCCTTTGGCTATCCATTGATTGTGGTAACAAGCGTATGGAATAGGAACGGACGTTCTTGATGGAAGAACATGTATAAATACAGGTTTGGTCCCATAGACTTGGTACTTCTCATTTTTTTTTCATACACCATCAAATTGCAGAGAGTTCTGAGAGTATAGAAGAACCAATATCGAGAAAATAGCGGATTGTATAAGTGAAAAGCTTCAATGGCTGAAGGTATGTTTACGGTCTTTATAATTCCGCATTTAATCTATATGCTATTTAAGTTGTTTAGCATGTTTAGATTATATTTAAATTCTTACAAGTAGTTTTGTTTTTCTTTATTTTTATGGGGTGGAGGGGGATAACGGAGGCAATTCCTGTAACCCAAATTTGCTTTCATCTAGATAAATTTCAGGAAATGTTCTATTGCTGGGTTTTGTGATTTCAGATTGGGAAGGACTTGACCGACTTAGCCAACCTCAAGGCTCCAGCTATTCTTATTGCATTTCTGCTGCTGTTAATGCAGGAATTGACATGGTAAAGTCTATCCCCCAAAAGCATAAGATAAAGGTTATTTTCCTTGACACGTCTTCATTTCGCTGAGTGAGAAAATATACAGGTGATGGTGCCTTTTAAATATGAACAATTTATTGAGGATTTGACATTTCTGGTGGAGTCAAGGGAGATACCAATGGCTAGGATTGACGATGCTATTGAACGAATACTGAGGGTGAAGTTTGTTGCTTGTCTTTTTGAATATCTCTTCACTGATAGATCTTTGCTAGATATTGTTGGTTGCAAGGTAAAATCTGACTTACGCAACTCATTTATATTTTTTAAATGCGCTGTCCTTATTTAACAAAAAATTCCCTCCATTTTCACAAAGCTAAATTATTTTGTCCATATTTTCTAATTATGCACCAATTTACTCTAAGAACACTTCAAGAATTTATCTTTTCTTTGTTTATATTTTTGTAAGTGAAAAAAACATAAAAATTGAGGGTTGTCCTTATTTACAAAACAAAAAATTCCCTCCATTTTCAAGAAGCTGAATTATTTTGACCATATTTTCTAGTTATGTACCAATTTACTTTAAGAACACTTCAAGGGTTTATCTTTTATATGTTAACTTTTTTCTGTAAGTTAAAAGAAAAAAAAACAAAACAAAAGATTGATTGAGGGCCCAACCGGGTTCGAACCGGTGACCTCTTGATCTGCAGTCAAATGCTCTACCACTGAGCTATGGACCCATTATTATCTATTTTTTGTTCATTATAATAAATGTAAGATACAGAAGTGACATTTAGTCTGTCTTCCATAATTTCTCTCCAGGTGCACAGAGAACTAGCTCGTGAAGCAGTTCGCAAGTCCTTAGTTCTGTTAAAAGAATGGAAAAAATCTAGAGACACCTTTTCTTCCAATAGACAGAAATGCTAAAATAATTCTCGCTACTGGAACGCATGCTGATGATCTTGGATATCAGTGTGGAGGTTGGACAGGTACTTGGTTTGGAGGCAGTGGCAGGATTACAATTGGTAAGCATCATTATTTCTATCTCCAACCCCACAGTGCTGTATTTACTTTCCATTTGTCTTGTTCCTGCATTCTTTTTAGATGTAAATAAATTTTTTTAGCATGTCTTGACTGCAGCCTTCATTGGAAGGGCTGGAGGCCATTAATAAGATGCACACACGCATGAGTGCATGCATGCACATGTTTATGCTTGTGCGTATACTTGCATGTGGATGATTAGAAGAATGCAGAACATCTATGTATCCCATAATTTTTTAGCGTCTGCCCATAATTACGTTGTGAGAAAATATGTGGCAATACTTATTTCTCTCTTGTTAATTTGTTCCAAGATCTCTATACCTTCGTTGAAACCGTGATCTGGATCTTACCTTCCGATTCGGAATACATTCCGTATTGAATCTTTAAAGTTAGTGATTCAAATTTTTCTTAAGCCTTTTAACTAAAAAATAAAAATATATATTTTTAGATAGAATAAAGTATTAAAAGAATAATCGTACTTTATTTTTAAATTTATGTTTTTAATATCATGTTTATTGATTAGTTTTGGTAAATGAGTTGCACCTCCATCATGCATTTTCTATACAGTTTTTTACTTATAAAAAAATATATTATCATTATTGATTTTGATATTTTGTCACGATTTATTTTATCTTCCTAACTATTATTATGCATACAATTCTATTTAAATTGTACTCATAAATACATTTAATATTTTAATTTTATACATATATTTACGCATGATAAATCATTTAAGTCTATCTCCGAACGTACTGCGTAAGAGGAGAATAACATACCACATTTTCGTACCCATATCACAAATCAAGACATACCAAGTTCCAGGTAAACTATTTTGACCTAATTTCTGCTATGTCAACTAGTTTCTTTGATTGTCGTCATAATCAGTCAAAAGTCACTCCATAAGTATATTTCTACTTCGAACTTCCCTGCATTGTGTCTTTAAGTCATGCAATCATTGAACTCGTAGGTTTTTTACATTTTAAGCACAACAATCTTGGATACTATTAAAGAAGCAATGGGAGATAAAACAGAGGTGATCTATGAGCAACATCCATCAGCAGAAACCTTAACACGTCAAGATTTTTCCTTTGCTATTTTAGCTGTTGGTGAAGGTCCATATGCAGAAACCATGGGTGACAATTCGGAGCTTGTAATCCCCTTCAATGGAAGTGAAATAATAAGCTCAGTTGCTGACAGGATCCCAACTTTGGTAATCCTGATATCCGGGAGACCCTTAGTTATAGAACCCTGGCTGCTGGAAAAAGTAGATGCTCTCATTGCTGCTTGGTTGCCTGGGAGTGAAGGAGGGGGAATTATGGATGTTGTCTTTGGAGATTATGACTTTGAGGGTCGACTACCAGTGACATGGTTTAGAAGGGTTGAGCAGCTGCCGATGAATGCTGAAGCTAATTCCTATGACCCTTTATTTCCCCTTGGTTTTGGGTTGACATGCAGCAAGGTGAAGTCTGTAAACTAAATGATTTGATGACAGAGACTGGCCTGTGGGGTGAGTTTCTTTGAATCTCTAACGCAAAAAATAGCTGGTACATGAAATGGTTTCCCCCTAAGAATTTTACCATGTGTTGCTTTCCATTATGAACCAGTTTCCGTTCTATCAAAAATCTATTTTTAAGCCACAATTCGGTCAGCAGTGCTTGGAGTAATAACCAGCTCTGCATATGCGGGATGTCTGTCAAGAAAAGAATTGATGACACCAATGCATAAAGATAGTCTATTGTTTGGGTCTCATGTCATGAGAAGTGATCACATGAATTACAGATGCTTGCAGCTTCAGAGACCCACCCAAATTCCTAGGTCTCAATTAATGTTATTCGGTATGGTATGTTCTTTATGTTTTTCCATCTCTCGGCTTGAGATCCTCAGATTATATATGTAGTCTTATCTATTTCAGTTGACAGGGTGTGAAAGGCATGATTGAACTGATTATTGAGATATAATGCACATTCTGCTCCTTCCAAGCAGCATAGAAAATCAAATTTACTTCCATATGTAGCCGCGACAAAAGAATGAGGATAAGAGCAGACAGTAAGATTTCAAGTAAATATCATTAACTCTATAGATTATCATACATGAATATCGAACATCAAATAGTACATACCTTAGATCTTTTAGTTCCATCTTTATCATTAGCGCACCAAAATCTTAAATCAATCCAACTAGTAATCCTTGGTTAAGTATAAGGTGCTTCCCCTTCTTTGTCTTCCTTTAGCACACACTAACTCTCAATACAACAGATTTTTCTCAATGTGTAAAAAAAACGATGTATTCTCTTACGAGTTGAGAATAAGAAGGAACCTAGCTTATATTTTATATAATAATTTAATAGTCCGTCCATCAAAAAACTCAAAAGTCTATTATAGTCTAATTAGACTTATTAGAATATTAGATTCATTGTAAATAGATTTCATGATAGATCAACACTTAACATGTTTTATGACAAAACTCAATAACCCACAATTAATATAAGTTAACCAAATAAAATAAATTTTAACAAGGACGATAGAAAACATAATTTGTTTTGTGTTTTTTGCATTTTCTTTTAATTTAAATGTTTCACCGTATTATTCTAATCAAATTATTAAATATAAAAGTAAAGATCTTATCTCACTTATGTTGATCTTTTCTTTTTCTTGTATTTCCAACTTTCCATTCTAATAAGTTGCGCTTTCAATGGAAGTTGAAATTACAAAATTTGCACCCGATATTTATTATTTTTTGATTCATTGCATTTAGGTCTTTAAATTACTAATTTGACATTAAAAATCCTCAAATTTTGAATTAATTGTATTGTTATTCTCTCCATCAATTCAATGCTTATTTTTTCAATTGAAATGATTGAATGGACCAAAACAATGTTTCAATAAACCCTACGAACTATGAACCATTTGAAAGCCATCCATTAATTTTTGTGAATTTTCTATTTTCATGCTATTTGTTGTTGTTTTTAATTTTTTAATCATAAAATAAACAAAAAAAACCACGATCAAATTTCTTGTATTTTTAAGTTTTTAAGATAATTTCATTGAAAATTACATTGCAACAAATTGAAAGTTTGAATACTCTTAATATAGAATTCATAGTTTATAGACTTAAATGCTAAAAACTCATAATTTAAGGATAGTCGGAACAATTTTCTCAAGTTGAAACACAAAAAAAAAAAATGTGTATAATACTCTTTTTGTTCGATAATTTTTATCAATCTGGGATCTCCAATCATTTTGTCCATCTTAAAATGTTAAAATATATTTTTGTTAGCTTTTTTTAATTACTGTTATTGTTTTAGTGTTTATTTTCATTGCAAGTTGTGATGTGAAAGGTAACTCTGGAGAACAATGCACTTTTGTGCTCTAGATAATGCTTTAATTGATGTTTCCTTAAAAAAGTTAAGAGTTCTAAAGATTGAAAAAAAAAAAGTGTTATAAATACTATAACATTCAATTACCATTTTCAATCACCGAAAACTTGTGTAGTAATTATTAGAAAGTAACCACTGATAACTTATGAATTTTATTAATTTTTTAATAAAATCACTGCAACAAGGAAGGTTGAAGTTTATGAAATTGAAATTAGTGGTCCACCTTGACGATGGATAGATCTTTACCATAATTTTATGGGGCGAAGGGAGTGGTAAAACTACTGGTCACCTTTCTCATGCAAATAAAAGGGAAAGTTACCAATCATCTCTTCCTGTCTCCTCTCTCTTCCCTCCTTCAGCCAATCATCCCTCGAATCTCGAGTATTGTATAAGATTTTCTAATCGGTTGAATTACGGTTTTCATATTTATTTTTGAAACATACTTTCTAAAGGATAGTTAAAGATCACAATATAATCATACATTATAAAGTAAGGTTCAATCCATTTGTATTATTTATATTTAAAAAAATTATATTCTAATGTAAAAAAAAATATTCAGTATTCTATTTGCATTTTTCATAACGTAAATTTGAATATTTTGTTTCATCAAAGTTGATAGGTCTTTGAAAGCTTAGAAATAAAACAGTCAAACCCAACTAAAAATCGAAATAAAATTTTTGGGTTTAAATAAAAAAAATAAGGCCAGAGTGCATTGTTAGTCCTTTCACTTGGGGTCGATTACAATTTGGCCCTTGAACAAAAAATAAATAAATTTTATCCTTAAATTATGTGTTTTTTTTCAAATTGATCATTTTTACCAATTTTAACCAAGTCAGTATATTAATCTAGATGGCAAACTGACCTGGCATCGCTGAAACAGGTGGGCCGCATATTCCACTTGTACTCTAACGTGGATTTTCAGCAATCGCAGGTCAAGTTGTCCTCTAAATTAACAAATTGACTTGGTAAAAACGATCAATTTGAGGAGAAATGTATAGTTTGAGGATGAAATTGTTACCTTTTTTTAGTGACCAAATTGCAACTGAACTCTAAGTAAAAGGACTAACCGTGCACTTTGGCAAAAAAATAATAACTCAATTATAAGTAACCCAAGTTCAATTCAAATAGGTGAATTTATCAGAGATATGGGTTGTTAAGTGGTGGATTTCAAGAGACTTGGGAGGACAAAACATTCATTTTCCAAGCTGAATTTTGCGTCTTAAAAGTGGCCTAATACTAACGAAATACTGAGAAAACATATTTGTATAAATGAATGCAAAGTGAATAAATTTGCTTAATAATGTAAAGACTAATCTTCACTCTCTTCAACTTCAATTCATGGTTGCAAACCCTTGATCTCATGACTAGAAAGAATAAAACTGAGTCAAACGAATTTTGGATAAAGTAACAAGATGGAATAAGAAAAGAAGAGTATCCTTTCAAATTCTGTCATTTTTATTTATTCATGTTCTTAACTTTTCTTCCATACTCATAGACAAAGAGATTTGAAAGGATCCATTTAACCTTCTAAATCCCTTCATTTACATTAAAAAATATAACTTTCAACAAATGGATTTTAGAATATACTAGTCTCATGCATAAACATGTCAATGCCGAGACATGTGCATGTTGGACAACGACAAGGCAACAATGTTGCAAGTTTATAGAGTTCTATACTATGTTGTACAAAGAATTTTCTAAAGGTCTTGTGGAGTATTATTGTATCTTATGAAGTTCTTTTGTATTTTATATATATCTTAGGAAGAGTTTAAAGATTGCTTTATAACCACACATTTGTTAATCAATCTCCATCACTTGTTGATAGTGTTGAGTAGTATAAATAATAAACAATAGAGTAATAACACTTCACAAAATATCTCTTGAGTGTGATAATGATATCGAGAGAGAAAGAGAGTGAAGAGTAGACATCTGATCTAATTTTGAGATATATGGGTGATTTTTTAGAGGAAAGAAGGAGAGGACGAAAGAGAAGAAGGACAAAATCAATAGATAAGCTTTCTTCTTTATTCCTTACTTGTATTAGTGCGTGTTTAATTTTAATTGCATGGACACACTTTTGTTTGGCAACGAATATCCTTATCAAATCTTTAGTTTCAGTGACGGAAAAAATATTTGTGGTTAAATAATTAAACTTTTGGTAATGCAATGTGGCTATGCTATTTGATGACGACACCTATCAAAAATTGATAGTTTTGATGACGAGTTTTCCAGTCGTGGCCAAAACTCTGTCACAAAAAACACAGTTTGTTTTTGTAGCGCTATATGGGATGCACTAGTTACAACACATTAAGTAGTACTATATCCACAAAGAAAATCATAAAACCTAACCATTATCAAAATAGAATGCACTAGTAATGTTAACCCCAACAACAAATTTTTGCATAAAAACATTATACTTGCCAAGATTCACAAAAGCGGATATGTGTTATGCCTTTCACATCCAAACATATGAAAAAGGCAGCTGACTCAAAACCAAATGAAGAACGATAGAGCAATCACCACAATACAAGTAAAAATTTGAATAAAAATCACAATTTGACATTACCTGTTTTTTCCTTAGACTCATTCCAACGTGATAAAAAAGTAGCAGTGCATACTTGATCATCTTTTCCCAAGTGTGCAACATATTATTGACCATTTTCCTCAAAACTTCTCCATTAGTTTTGAATCGTGATGCACCTTCGATTAAAGAATTTAATTAAGGTGCAGAACAAGAACAAAATCACATCATATAGACCATAAAAAAATAAATTGACCAAATTATCTTCTACTCGGAAAAAAAAAACAACAAAAAAATACTTTTGTTCAAGTACTAAATTCTATTTATCAATTTAAAATTCCACACAAAAATAAAAAGAGTAGAACAAGTCCATATGACTTGCAGCGTGTTAAAACTTAAAACAAAGTTAATCACTAAGCTATACGACAATACCTCAATTGTACAAACTAATTGAATGGCCAACTAATTTCACAAGTTAATGACAGATTTAGCATTTCCAATCAAATTGATTAACTAGTACACCAAATATATTAAGGTATAAATTTTCATGTGAAAAACATGATTCCTGAAAAATCAACATTACTCATGCGCACGTTCTAAGTCTAATTCACGTATCATTCAACAATAATTGAGCAACTATAAGGTATGCCTCAAAAGTAATCGGTATTTATAAACTAACAAAAAAAGACAAAAAAAAAATTTCAAAGAAAGTTTAACTCTTCTCTCTCGAGCAAATCTTATGTAGAATCGATCTTATAAATCTCTTTAAAAATCTTTCGTTTATATTATGACAAAATATATCATTTTATAAAATAATTTTTCTCCTATTGAACTTTAATGAAGGCCATCATAATTTCTCAACCTACCACTATGTCCAACGCAATAAATTTTGGCATAAGTCAATCAACTGCTAAAGGAATAGATCTTGAACTTCAGTTAAGGCCATCATAGATTCTCAACCCAACCCTATGCCAAATGCAATAAATTTTGGTATAAATCTGTTAAAGGAATAGATCTTGAACTTAAGTTGAGGCCACCATAAATTTTCAACCAACCAATACCAACTTCAAAAAGTCTTTTTTTTTTTTATTCTAGAAATCGAATTACTTAAAAAAAAAATATTCGTTTGTCTTTCAATTCTATCAATGCTATGAGAAACAATATTGTACATAATTATTCTATTCATATTTTTTAATTTAAAAAAAAATCTTCTGCTTAGATACCCCTTGACAGCCCAAAATTGTAACTCAAATCAATTACAAACTGAGCTCTTTATTGGTGAACGGACGTGTGTCGGCTGGAAGTTTTCCGGTGCAAGACAGAGAGAGAGGGTTAGAACTTGGTAGAAGTAGAACTTAGAACTAGTAGAGACTCTAGACAGAGAGGTTTACCTCTCTAGCTGTGGATCGTGCGTGGACGTCTGGCAGGGATGCGCCGTGCAGCGCTGGTGCTAATGGGGGGGGGGGGAGAGAGAGAGAGCTGCTGCCATATGGTGGCGGAGAGAGAACTGCTGCTGCCGTGGTGCGTCGCGGTGATGGTGGGCTGGTCAATGGTGGCGTGATTGGTGAAAGCTGAGAATTGTAGGCTATGGGGGGCGTGGCTGACACAGAAAGAGAAGAATAAATAATGACCAGTAACCCGAGTCAAACGCCGATTGACTAAATTGTAGGATATTTCGATCATTTTACAAATATATTTTTAATTTTTTATATATTTAAAACATAATTTTTGTGGGATTCTCAAGTATTTAATTTAACTTTAAATTTAAAAATTATTTTAGACAAAACAATGTTTACATTAAAATTTGTATAAATAAAAAATGTTTTCAAAAAAAATTAATTACCATCAATAACATAATTAAAATAAGACTATCTTTATCTAATAAAGCGCACCTCTAACCAAGGGATACTCTTTTTTTTTTCTTTTTTTTTTAAGGTTTGCACATGAAGTAGCTTCTAGTTGTATCCAAATTTGATGTATGTCCCCTTTGGGTGAAGATTGATTTGTTTTTTCAAGGAAATAAATAATTTTATCTTTGTAGTTTTACTATTATGTCTTTTTTAGTCTTTAGTTTTCAATGAGAGTCAATTTACTTTTGAATATTCTGTTTCGGTCCAATTGGGCCTTTTGTTTAGATCTGTTCATTAAAAATTTGTGTAGGATAATGAGAATGAACGAAAAATCCAATTGAACTAAAACAAAATGTTCAGGAACAAATTGACACTCATTGAAAACCGATAGTCAAATAAACACAACAATAAAATCTCATAAATAAAGTTGTTTTTTTTTCAAAAAATAATTCATTTGATTATAAAATAGTCTTCACTAAAAATAATAGATTACATGTCTTACGTTACAATTTTTTACCGCGATGAGTAACACTCAAGTATAACTCAAGTTGAACTCAAACTGTTGATCATTGAATCTAATTATTGGATTTGTAAAATGATATGGATTTATTTGGATTGAATCAGCATTTATAATTTTTTTTTTCTCTTTTGTAAGGTTTTTAAAGAGAATATACAATATTTATGAAAAATAAATTGTTTAGATCCGATAAAAATAAAGAAAATGATGAAGAAATTATTTGTTAATCGCTCTATCTATGAAGAACATGTTTAATCTAAAGAAAACCTCTTAAACTAAGTTTAAAACAAGAATCTCCTTGATTTCCACCGTTATCTTTAGCTTATCCTCCACTCCCAACCATGTGATAGCTAGTGAGACATTTGCATAAATAATTGTGAAAAGACAATTTTTTTTTTGGTTTTTTTAAAAGGAAAATCTATTTTTTTTTCATAGAAAACACAAAATATTAATTATTTCTTGATATAGACATATGAACAATTGTATGAATTGAAGTGGTGTCGCTAAACCATGTAATAAGAATATTCTATTGAACACCATTAATTTCCACTAATAAATTTTATTATTATTTTCATAGTAGTTTTTTTTATTACTTTGCATACCAAAATTATCAAATAGAATTAATAAAAAACGTAGTAAAATAAATATAAATTCTTAGGATTTTCTTTTTTAGGCATAAATTTTTTATTTCATATATCGTATAAATCAATAATATGTTAAAAGAGTTTGAAAATAATGTAAAACTTTTAACAAATAAAAATATTTTTATTTAAACAGCATAGTTTTAATTGTATAATTATTGAACTGAATAAAAATGATAATTATAATAACAAAAATTATGCACTGTAATCTTTTTTATTTTATTTTTTTACAGAAGAAAGGAAAAAAGAAATCTTCAGTCCCATGGCGAAACAGACCTCATAGCATATGTCTTCAGCAACGAGCAGAGTGATGGATCACCTCGTAAGCCACTGTCGAAGTTGCTCCCATTTTCACAAGTTGATCAGCACAGAAGTTACCTTTCTCGTAGATTATATGTTGCAGTTTACACATCCAGTCTCATCAGCTCTGCATTCTGAAAGTAACACTTCATTAATTGGGATCAAATATGGAGCTCACTCGATCCAAGCAACTGAATCACTCCTTGTGCATCAACCTCATCACAGATGATTTTACGACGAAGCAAGTGCCAAACCCTAAACCACACTCACAGATAATCGCATTGTTATTCTACCAAATTAAGTTTCATTATTTGCTAGTGATTCAAAGTTTTTATTGATTACGGGTAATCTGTTTGGCAACAATCATCTGTTTTGAGGATGGATATAATGCAGAAGTAGGTTATTTTATATCATTAAAAGGGATCACAAGACAGAAGATTTCAGTCTCAGATTTCCAACCAAATCTCAAGATATCCCAACTAATATTTTAGATCATGGTATGTCCTTTCTGTTCGCCATTTCCTCGGCTTGACTCTTGAGATGCCTTAAATATTATGTTGTTGTAATCTGATCTGTTTTCACGTGAAGGATTATGAAGTGTTAAAGCATGACCCGTTGATTATTGTTATTGAGATACTCCATACGATACATCTTTGGCGTTGGCCCTTCGTATTCTTCTCTTTGAAAACATAAATAGGCCCAACAAGAGATCCTTCTCAGATTTCCATGGGCCAGTAAAGCAGCACAGAGAATTAAACATAGGCTTAGTTTTACACATTTCATCAGGTGGGGTTTGGGGATTTCGTTTTAAATCTTAGGAAATTTTTTGTGACAAATCAAACTTCTGTTAAGAGTTAATTATCTGTTGTTTTCTTTTGAATAATATCAAGTTGTAGTTGTCCTATTCTATAGGCACTCTATTGAAGTCTGTAGTAGTGCTTAGTGGAAAAAGTGTGTCAGTTATGGAACTAATTGGTTCCAAAATTTCTGATCAGTTTGTTTATAAATTTCTATTTAAATGATTATTTGTCAATGAATAAAAGTACGAGGTTCAATCAATGGTTTTTTCAATTGTTTTTCTTTTTCACAACAACTTTGTTAGTAAATCAAATTCTTATAATGATAAGGTTTTTGAATAACTTTGTCATCGCAAAACAATTCATGTTTGATTAAGGTTCAATTTGTTAATAAATATCACAATAAAAATTTTAAGTTTAAAACAAAATTTGCGTCCAACACAGGTGAAATATGTCACTAAACTTGAACACTTTTTCTGCACGCAAACCCTCACCAAATTATTCTTCCTAGTTGCAGGTTAGAGCTTTATTTATGTACATCAATTTTTAAGTGTGATTTTCACTAAAAGAATATAAGAAAAGAATCAGAAGATTGTTCTGAATAAATAGTAGAAACAACATAACGGAAAGTGTAAATACTGTATGACTCGATATAATCCATGTGTGGTTGTAACTAGTTATGGTGTTGATCAAAACAAGAATAAAGTGGAACAAGGTGCTTTCGTATGCAACTTGCTGAAAGACTTCTCTTTTTGAAAAAGATGGTGGTAAGTTTTGTCATTTACTTTGGAAAAGCTAGTTGTTAAGGGCCATATTGCTAATGTTGTCGTGTATTCTTTACTTGATGTGTGGGACTGAATATACATAATAATATATGCAAGTGACATGGGTGCTTACAAGGGCTGTTCATGATAGTTGTTTCTGCAAAAGCTAATAAAGATGCTTAATAGTAATAAAATATTAGTTGAAAACAGCAAACCGATAAGTAAATAGTTGATTTAACAAATATCAATATAAAGAGCTAAGAGAATTTGATTATTCAAATTTTAACAAATTGAATAAATTCATTATTATAAGTAGCAATTAATATTGAAGGTGAAAGAAGAAGAAGAAAACTGAGTAAATACATTATTAGAAGTAGCAATTAATATTGATGGTGAAAGAAGAAGAAGCTGTGTCACTGGTCAAAGAATATTAGAAGAAGCTGTGTCACTGATCAAAGAAGAAGCTGTGTCACTGGTCAAAGGACATTAGAACAGATGCTTATTTCAAGTTAAAGAACATTAGAACATATGCTTATTTCAAATTGGCTTAGCCACAAAGCACTCCTTTAGGAACTCCATAGATTCTGTTTGCCTAATTTTCCTTTTTAAAACTGTTTCACTAAACCATTATACATAACCCCCCCCCCCCCCCCCCCCCCAACACAACCAAATGGCTTTAGCTGACTGGGACTGACCTTCAAACCTTAGTAGAGGCTGACTCTACATTCCACTAACTTAAGTATCATATTCTTCAATGCCTCTTCATTAAACTCTTAGTAATCTTTCTTCATTATAATGAGATCTTTCTCAATAGATCCTCTTATAAAAAAACAAGATTCCCCTCCTTAAAGAGTATAGATTACTAGTATTACAAGAATATTTAGTACAAAGTAGGATTCAGGTTGGATTACCCTTGTGAATTATTAGCTGAAATTATTTAATTTGTGGTTCATCTTTTGCTTATAATAATCCCTTCTTACAACTAATTAACTTATCTAAGATATTTCTCTCTCCTTGGATCTGTTTGTCAGTGGCGGCAAAGACTGTTTAATTACATGAGATCAATATGTCCATGAAAGCACCATGATTTTGTGATTCTAAGTGCACGACATCAACCAACTAATTAAAATCATAAAAGAGTTTCACTGTTTTAATATCTTAAGCTTAAATCGTGGCCCCCGCTCATGGAGACAAAACTATATAGCTTTTCTTTAGGCAGAAAGAGTTCTTTACTTTTACTTGATCTGTGTGGATTATATATATATAAATATATTATGTCTGGGTGAGGTTTGAGATTCTGTTTTGGTAGGGAAAATTTCATTTGACTTTAATTTTCCTTCTTTCTCTCGGAGAGAAAGAATCTCCTTCCTTGTTAAGTGCTGTGTTGAACCAGAGATCATCTAATAAGACAAATAAGACAACGTAACAATGATGATTAACTTCAAAATCCATAAAGTTAACAGAACTAACACATTTCTGGTCATCTATCAAAGTTAGGTATGGCCTTTCCCTCTAACACACACATACAAAACAATCTTCGTATTAGTCAATTGTGGCATTGAAATAATGATTTAGATACCGTTTTGTGTATATTATAAAACATTTTTTTTTTTTAAAAAAAAACAATTTCTAAAAAAATCAAAAGTTGGATTTTTTAAAGAAATTAAATTTATGTAAGATAAACTATTGTTTTACCAAATACAAAACAATTCAAAAATTATCTCAAAAACCATTTTAAAAACCATAGATCAAAACTAATACTAAACTAAATTATTATCTCATTTGGTCTAATAGTAAAAACGGTTTATGGTTTAGTTTATGATTTTTTAAATGGTTTATGATCAAACAACAGTAAAATTATAAACCATTTAGTGCTTGATAAAACAATAATAAAAACAGTTTTAATGATTTAAATTCAAATTTTTTATAAATCAAAATCGTTTTATAAACTATTTTTAAAGATATACAGGTTCATTTCTGTTTATAACATGTGAAAGTGTTTCAAGTGTCAAAAATTAATTTTTGTTTTTCATAACAAAAAACTAATTCTGAAAAAAAAAACATATTGTATTGTCAAACCTGCCCAATCCTATGTGCACTGTTTGGTCTACTTTAGTTTAAGATTTTACCCGTCAAAATGTTTTTGAAACGGGTTTTAGAGACATAGATTAAGAATTGTTTAGTATTTTATAAGAAAAGTGCTATAACAATTGTATATGTAAAATTAGATGTGTTTTTGGCACGGATTTTAACTTCTTAAAAACTGTTTTCCAAGTTTTTTAAAAGGACCTATTTTTCAAGTTTTGATTATTTTTATAAATCAATTTTTTGAAGTGTTTGACTTTTTATTTTTGAAAACAAAAACCATTTTAAAAGCTTCACGGCACGGTTTCTCTTAATTCATGTATAGCAGCAAAGTTTGAAGTTATGTCACGGTTGGCATTATTGGTTCAAGTCATTTGACTTAACTTATGATTTAAGATGTTCATCTAGTTATATCGGATAATCTTTAATTTTTACAGTATTATTAAAAATAGTTCTAATATCATATTGTTTATATGTCAAAATGATATGGATACTCATTATTATAAATATGGACATCAAGAGACATGATCTCTCACCTCTATCCCAGAAATAAAATAGTTGGTCAGATATAAAGTGTAGCAAATCAAACAACGATATAACTTGGGGATCCAAAGGTTGGGTGTAGTGAGATTTGGGTTGTGAGATTGGGAAGAGTTTTCACATATTTTTGCATGAATTAATGAGTTTTTGCAGTTTTTTCTTCCATTCAAGAGTTGCAATGAGTATTTTTGTACAATTTTGATTAAAAAAAATAGTACAAATGATGTAGTTGAGAATGAATAATAATTGATTCTCTTGTGAACGTACGCAAAAACTATTGAACAGCGTTAAACAATTTATGTTTATTTTTTTTTATTGTGATTGTGCGGTTGTTAATTGAGTATCTAATTTCAAACAGCTTATATGCCTTTATTTCATTCTCCATTTGATCTTGAAATTCCATAGTTATGATCTCGTTCTGCATACCAATCTTATCTCAGAGGAACCATTTAAGGTATCAAATATTGGGAACAGGCAAACTATGTACAACATTTGAGTCTGCTTCAAAACCATTTTCTAGACTCTGGCAAAATGCATTCTGGATAAGTTCACCATTTCCTTTTTTACCACATAACACAGCAAAGTGATCAATGGTTGAAGAAATCTGGATAACTCCAGTTTTGAATTACAGAATCTTGAGTACAAAAGGAAGACCCATGTTTGAGAATCTTCCCTCTCGAAAGTTTCACATTTTTTGGAATTTGAAATTAACACAATCCTGTTCCCCGTCCAAGTTTCAAATACTATTTTGGACTAAACTCAAATTCCTGATAAACATATTCACATAAAAACCAAGGAGAAAGCACAAAAACACAGCTATGCTAGTGAACTAAAAAGAAGTAGTGGCGTAATGAGCGATTTCGGAATTCAATTCAAAAGTGTTTTAACTTTGTCCATGAGGATAGTGCTGTGCAGATTGCATCTGAAAAACCATATTTTGAGGTCCATAGTAAGAATTATAAGCACCACCGCCTCTAGGCAGATTCTGCCCTTGCATTGTAGCCCCGTATGAGTAAATTCCATAAGGAGAGTTTGATATGAACATATTTCCTTGTGTTGAATTGAAAGCCATGGCTGCCCCATTTCCTGGCTGGTCCCATTGAAAATGTTGTGTTCTTGGCAGGCTAGCAGAATGAGGCTGATGATGAGGAAGCACTGTAGTCTGCTCAGGTGTTGGAGGTGATCTTTTATCATCCGGTGAAGGAGTTCTCGTGTCGTTGATGTTGACAGTTGTTATGTCATGGATGCTAGCTCTCCTCTTATCTTTCCCTCCTGAATGCTGTCTGATAAAGTACTTCTGAGCATGACTAGCTACCTGAGTCGGCGTTCTAGTGATAACGAAATTGCGAGAAATGTTTCTCCAATCTCCTTTTCCATACTTTTTCAAACCCATCAGAAACAACCTGTGCAGATCATTGAACATTTATATCAAGAAAATAGTAATGATCAAGGAGATCAACCCAAACAAAGAAAACTAGTTTTCTCTTAATCACCAATCAAAATCAAGCAAATAACCAATACATACATCTTAATCACAAATCATTACAATTCCCCTCCCCATTTGTACACAACAAGCTAGTTTTCTCTGTGTGAGTCAAAGTTCTGACATATTACCCAAATCTAAAAATCTTATCCACATGTAATTTAATTTAAGCAACTCGTTACAATTATTCAAGTACTAAAGTTTTGTACCACATAACACATAAATCCACTTACTTATGCTCCTCCTCAGTCCATGGAACACCTTTCTTCCTCTCCTGCTCAGCAGGCCGAGCAGATGAAGATCTCTTGCCGCCGAGCCCGTAAGACTGTTTAAAGCCTTCATAGCCATGATTGTTGACCCAATCCAATGTGAATGCAGAGGTACTGTAACCAGGGACTGGAATCAGTCCTGCTTCTATATTACTCACATCAGCTTCCAATTTCATATACTGCTTAATCACATCCCCTACAGTCTTCCCTGGGATCATCGCCGCCACTTTGTACCATCGATCAGGAGTGTCCTTATCGTGCACTGCTAAAGCATCCTCAAACATCTTGTTCTCTGCTGGTGTCCATTTTGTTGTGTTGCTCTTGCTCTCATCAAGAAGCCAATTCATGCTCGGAAGATACGACGTAGGCGAGAGAATTTCCATTTCACACTTCATTATATCGCAAAATTAGTGCAACATGGTATTGAATTCAGGCAGATACGCAATACCCATGTTGGAATTTTGTTGATTTTTGTGGTTTAGTGATAAGAATTTTGGTTTATGAGAGATAGAATTGGTGGAACATAGGAGAAAACAGAGCAAGAGAAGTAATGCAGAGAGACGAGGGTTTCAAAAGCAAAATATCAATGTTAAATCAAGACGCATTTGCAAGGAATCAGAATAGCTTTCTTTTTCGTGTGTAGGCATACCCTAAGGAATCTTGAAAATACCGACCTTTCAAAAAAAATATCAATGAAAATCTTCCAAATTAAAATAACATTTTAGCTAATTCAATATAGAACCCTAGAGCCACTACTGAGATCTAAACCCAATCAGCTTTCCAGGAAACCAAAGAGAAACATTTAAAAAAATAGCACGGACCCAGAAATAATTATAGTGAAACCGAGATTAAAAAAAAAATCTATATATATGTAAGAGAAAACAGTTTATAACCGAGAACACAACCAACACTCAAACCTCTTTAATGACCAATTAGGAAAGGAACAAGAAGCAAGATGGAAAACCCTATTGGGAAAAACACCGGAGATACAGAATTGTAACGGAAGAAAGCAATGGAAAAAAGCTGAAAAAAGATCTGTCCTTTCTTCCTTTTTTTCTTGTTGAAGACTGAGCCACAAAGAAAAAAGAAGAAAGTATATGAAACTATCAATGGAAAAGAAAAAAGAGAAAAAAAGAAGAAGAATATAAGCTCAAAAGCAAGCTACCAAGCTCTAAGGAGTGTGAATCTAAGTTTTGCCAAAAATCTTTGGGGAGAGATAAAAAAGAACCAAAGCAGGGAGAGGGAGAAAAAAGGAAGAGCCCGGTAAAAGGTGGCGAGTTGTGATTGGAGGGTATAGGGCTTGTGATACTGCAACTTATGTAAAAGTTCCCTCTTATTATAATACTAACACACTCACGCTGTTTTCTGATTTTTTTCAACAGTAGAAAATAAATAATTTTAAGAAACCGCTTCTATTGTTTTTGCTTTTCTTTATTAATTTTAAGTAGTGAAAGAAACAGAGTTTGGCAGCTCATGATGGATCATGGGAAGGTCACCTATCCAACACTACTCTTGTTTGGCTTTTTATAGTTTATAAAAGTGTTTTTAAAATAAATAAATAAAACTCAAAAAAATGGTCTTTTGATTTATGAGTTGTACAATAAAATGTTGTTTAATCTTTTTGTACTTTTTATATTTCGTATAGGTGGAGTTTGATTTAAAGTATAGTTTTTTATACAATAGCTAATAATTCTATCAATAAAGTTAAGTTATACTCATAAATAAATATTAATTAAATTACTCATATTTTGTTTTTGATTAAACAATAGTAAAATGTTTGATAAAATAATAATAAAAACATTTTTGATAAATTTAATTTTACAAAATTAAGTTTTAGTTTACATTCATAGAAACATAATACATTTATAAACTATCTCGATTTAACTCGATGCAGAATCTTTTAGTCACCAGTAGGTGATTTGAATCTAAAATCACTTTGGCATTGTTTGAATACTTGAATCAAGCTTAAATAAGTATGATTTATTCAAGTAGACAAACATCACTTTGACTAGATTTGATCAAATTAATTTTACCCAGCCCTGAAACTGAAAGTAAGTAAAATGATGAAGCATACAAATCTTTTTCTCTTTTTGAGTGCGGTTACTGCCGGTCAGTTTCAATAGGTAGCCGCCAAGGGAACGGTCCTGATCAGTGGTAAATTACATGAGCAACTTGATGTGAGTGGGGCCCTTACACAACTTCAACACTCTCATTGGTCAGTCTCCGACAGAATTGTACAGGTTATGATCTCAAGGAATTGGTGTCACATGTGGCCTGATTCTTACACGTGGCGCAAATGGATTGGTAAGGGCATGCTTCATGATGTAAGGTCCAACTCATAAATTGACAAATCTACTATTTCCTCTAATAAATTGTATCCACGTATGAAGTTAAGACCCTAATTATGGAACCAACCTCAGAGGATCACTTCCAACTCCTTTTTGTACTTTGGTCACCCAACCACCGCCTCTTGCGTCTCCCTTCGCTTTTCTACAATGCGGGTTGGTGGAATTGAGTAGGAGAATAATATCACCCCACCCTCGTTCTTCGAGCGTGTAAGACACATATTAATGAAAAAATTATTTATTTTTCTATATATTTTAGTTTGAGACAGTTTCATAAAAAATACATTGTATGAAAGTTTATTTAATTATTAAATAATATAAAAATATATATTTTATTTTTATTTAAATGTAAGATGACTTCTTATGTCATATATTTTACTGTTTTAGATAAAAAAAAATTCTCATTTATTCTTTGTTATAATAGATTTTATTTGAAGTCAAAAGAACAATCTTTATTATTTTTAAAATGTATGTTAACTTGACTCACTTAAAAAATAAATATTTATGTCTCAAAAAAATCGGTTTCAAACACGTGATAAAATATTGAAAATACTAATACAATATACTAAAAAATCTCAATGTAAATTACAAAAGCCATTGTGAACTACCACCTCATTTGGTGTTAAATTTTTTTTGAAAAACATTTAATAAAATAGTATTTTCTCAATCCCACGTTATTTCTTCATTTTAATTTTCTAAAACAATTTTAATCTTTTATTCTTTATATTTTTAAAAATTATAAAAATCAATACATTTTAAAAACTAATATACTCTATAAAGATATTTTATTTTATTGAAAAAAAAATAAAATGAAAAAAAATCTCTTTGTAGTGGAAGAATGTTTGGTAAAGACTTCTACCCGAGTTATTAAAATAAAATAAAAAAAAAAGAAATACAAAACGAGCAGAGAACATAACACCAAAACTCCAACAAGAAATCAAACAAAAAGCAAGGAATGAATATTTTATTGATTTATCATTAAAAGAATAACCATTTAATTTTATGAAAACTAAAATAAAACATACATTAATAAAAACAAACATTACGAGACCGAAAGTATAGTTTTTTTTTTTTGTTTAGAAAAAAAAGTAAAATGAATTGTATACACTAAATAGTGTTTCTTAAGATGTGTGAAAGTTAAAAAAAAAAAAACATGATTACACGGATATTATTATTATTAGGACATATTAGCAACATGAATAAAGAATGCAAAATTATAATCAAAGATAAAATTGTGTAATTCTACATTGAAACGATTGCATTATAAAATGTATAACTTTGATCTATTCGAATTTTTTTTTATATATTTTTAAGAAACACTTATTTAAAATGGAAGGGGTTTGACAGGATTTTTATCAATTTATTAAATTAAAAATCAAAGTATGAAGAAATAAGGAGACAAAAGAGCATCCATATTTAAAGTGGACATAAAGCTTACCCAAAAAACCTTGAGCCTTATCCTAAGTTTAGCATCACAAGTTTATTAAAACAAATACTTTAATTCAACCTGAATAATTGAGGTAGTTTAAGTTTTTTTTTTTCCCCCAAATGAAGAACTAAAATAAATGCATTCTTTCCCTATTTATTGAAAAGCTTTCAACTAAACTATACCACTTTTTTCTTTTTGATAAGTATACTACTTCATCCACACACGTGAAGAAAGATACTTTTTTCGTGATACTTAATATTTTTAAATATATTTTTGCATCATAATATTATTTTAATCCATTTAAAGAATTTAAATGTCAACACAACTATTTAAAAATAAATAAATATAAAATTTCATATTGCAAGTCTTTTGGCTTAGCGTTATTCCTGGCTCTTCCATTTTGGTGGCTCATATTCAAATTCAATCTCTCTCTTTGCCAATGTATAAAAAAAAATAAAAGCTTAGGAACACAATTCACCTTGCGATTTGGTTGCATTTCGTTTTTAATTTTGAAATTTTTTTCATGACAATCGATGTTTCATTCGTTAACTAATTTAATCTTTAAAATTAAAAATGAATCTTAATCAAAATTAAATGGTTTATCATAACAAAATTATTTAACAACCCTTCCCATCGTCTTATCTTATAATGACAAATTGTTAAATAGTCGCAACAATTATGAGGCAATAACAATTAAGTTGCTGCCAATCTTGTCATCATGTGACTAAAATGACTGGACAACCTTTTCATCACAACCTTGAGATTGTTGAGGTTGTCCATCAACCTCTTTATAATAGATTGACAAAATGATCCCGTCATCATAGTCTAGTTAATTATAAGGTTAATTTTTTCAAATTCAAAGTTCGATTTGTCAATGATAAAATCTCAAGATTCTAACTTGTCATAAATTTTTTTTGCTAGGTTTAAAATAATATACATCTAAATCACATGGTAAAATATTTAATCAAGTTAAAAGTAAAATTAAAAATTTATTAACACAATTAAACAGTAGCTTTCACGCGCGGGCAAGTTGTTTTTGCCCCGCCTCCTCTTGCTGCGCTACAAGCCTCAGCAAATACAACCAAGCGGTCCCCTTCCGATGTGACCAACTGCTCCACTGCTTTTGTCGTTCTCTGATTCCCTCTTTCTATTGATTTCATTTCACCTCTACTGCTAATAAGCCTAATATACGCTTCTAGAGCTCCTCCTCACAACCGCCTCCATTGTTGCAAATCTTGCAATAGAAGAACCTTTAAAAATTAATGGTTATTAATATTACCTTTTTACCCTTGATGAATTCTCCTAAAGATGAAATTTCCAAAGGTAGTTTTGGTACTTAAAAGTTGTACTCCGACTCTTTACATTTCAATTCCAAGCTGTGTTCACATGTATGGAACCCCATACCTTTTCTTGGATGGCTTCAAGTGGGCCAAAACCTATTGTCCGCTGCTAAGGTCTTGTTTGATTAAGTGTTGTGATACGGTCTTGTGTTTGGTGGTTGATGATTTTATTTATTTATTTTTATAATCAAGTTGATTGATTTTTAATTGTTTGATTATAAATTATTTGATTTTAATTTAAAACTGTTTTGTACCATTATAAATGTTTGATAATAACAATTGTCTGATGATTAATGGTAAATGGTTTGCATGAATTAAAAGACCATATAAATATCATAAATATTAAAATTCATAATTTATAAAATCCTTAACGTGACAAATAGTTAAAAAAACTATGATTTCACTTAAATTCTAATTTCAAACTTCAGTTCCATCCAAAGCAACTAAAAGTTAAACTAGATATTAAATGAAAAAATATTTTTAATAACTACATGACATAAGATATTTATCGGTGTTGCTCTATTAAGATGTGAGTTATTTATTACGGATATAGTTGACTCAGATCACTTATTGAAAACTTCATTGATAATTTTAAAAAATTTCATTGACACACTCACTAAAAATATGAGATTTAAAAAATAATATTATTAATAAAATTTTCAATTAATTTAAAATATAAATTTTAAAACCGAATCCACTATACTCCAACATGTGTTTTGTGTCACACGACTCACAAGTAACATGTTTGTCTTGTTGACCGGCTAGCTAGCTAAGCTAGGCCACCAGCATGGAAACATCATCCCTTATTGGGCACCTCGTATCTCGCACCCCTAATTCAATGGGACAACATGCCCCATTACATTAATAAGTTGAGGTGGCTTAAATGTCACGATTGTTCCTTTTTTTTATATTATTATTATTATTTCATAATATTTGTGTTATTTTCAAATTTCAATAAATGAATTATTGCTATTCTTGGTGTTATTTTCAAAATTCAACTGAGGAGCATATTATGTGTTTTCTTCAATAGACGAATTATTGCTATTCTTTTCGTAACAAATACAATGAACATCATTAAAGACATTTTGATTCTTACACGGCTACTTGTTATTAAAAGTAGTAAATTTGAGCAGAATTTTCTACTTTTGAGAAAGATATAAAGCCTATTTGTACGAACCAACAAATCTTAAGACACAATTCAAGTAATGTTCACACGACCTTTTGTTACAAAAAAAGAAAATAAATATGCTGTTAGCTTATGTTTAGAAAGATAGAAAAAAAAAAAATGAAAGAAAAGAGGTTCATATATCTTTTATTCCAAAGTTTCCTTCTTTTAGCTAGATTTGCTTTAGGCATTGAAGGATTATCTGTTTGGCTAAGGGAGATTCCTCCATGTGTGGAACCATTTTCTAGCCCTTGACGTTGTTGGCTCTGCCCAGTTGAGGTTTCTTATGCTTATTGATGCATGAGTATTTATGATAAAAACAAAAAAAGTAAACAAAAGAATGTAATATATTTTACTATTTTGTAATTCATTAATATAAAAAATATTATTAAAAAAATATGGGTATAAAAATGATTACATTAAGAAATTATAATGAAGATACATTTTGTCTCCAAAGGGTTACATGTAACTCTCCATTTTCTCTTTCAACATTAAAAAACAAATAGTACATGTGTGTACATTTTTCTTACATTTTTTTTAATTTTCTTTCTATCCAAACATATTTTAATGTAATAGTGCTCTCCGATGAAGCTTAGCTGCCTAGCTAAGCGTGAAATCTAGTACTTAGTTAATTTACTTCACTTTCATATCTTTTTTTTTTAAAGGAATGTACAATTAAGGAACTCAGAC
The DNA here is from genome assembly GCA_023935145.1 of Bretschneidera sinensis. Classification (NCBI taxonomy): domain Eukaryota; kingdom Viridiplantae; phylum Streptophyta; class Magnoliopsida; order Brassicales; family Akaniaceae; genus Bretschneidera; species Bretschneidera sinensis. The sequence goes on from CM043698.1 coordinate 8,105,104, forward strand.
CACTGCACCTCCACCATCAGCAGCAAAAGATGACTGCAAAAAAGAGGGGCGGAAAATCAATCCATGACAAAACAGACTAAATAGCCTTTGCATGTCTAGCTAGAACGTGCGCAACACTTTACCCAATGTAGGTATAAAAGAAATAGAACATAATTGAAAAGGGCAAATCATAACTCGAATATCATCAATTATAGGACCCCAAAGCGTCAAATCTGGTGCCACCAAATTCAAAGCGCTGCACAACCGCATCGGGTCACTATCCACGAGCATAGAATCATAGCGACTATTAGCTGTCCATTGCAGGCCTCTCCGAATTGCCTGACATTCAATCAAGAACGGATCATTGACATCAGCTATCTTGACCAGTAAATCAGCAACAAAAACTCCATCTGAATTACGCAAAATTGCACCTACCCCTTATCAAATCCTCTTTGAACAAAGTTTCATCCACATTTAGTTTAAGAACTGAACTCGGCTGAGGTTCACAGTATATTTGACCCCTACCTCCACCCCTGCCGTGTGAAGTAGAAGCCTGTACTTCCATTTACTCAAGCAAATAATCTGAAGCAAAACGAGCGATCTCTGATGCCCCTTTCCCCTCTTTACCATAATGAATCTGATTACAATTGTTCCAAATACACCAGGCCGTGACAAACCATAACGCAATCTTCTCCTCCTCCCATTGATTATGAATTTCAAACAACTAGTTCCTCACCCCAGCACTACGCACATAAAGACAAATCCATATTCATTTGGTCATGCCAAATCTCTTTTGCAATGGGACACTCCAACTGAGCATGTAAGCCACTTTCGGTTTCCTTACCACATAGACCACACTGCACGTAAATAACCTATTATTACTTCGGCACAGTTTGAGCCACCGTCATAATTAATATTTCCCTTACTCGCTCGAAATAGCAGCTTCTCCTTCCATCCATGGACTATGTTTCATACCCTATCCTTGAGCATCTTAAAAGCTATACTTTTTGAATGTCCCACAGCCGTTGGCAACCCCAGATATTTCTCCTGACAGGGCATCAGTTGAACTTGCAAAACATCAGTGAGCTCCTCACACAAAGTATCACTGCAATTCTTACTAAAATAAGGTGCAGACTTATCAAAGTTAACCACCTGCACAGAACTGTCAGCATACAAACCCAACACCCATTAACCACCTTACATTCCCCCATGATACCTTTGCAAAAGTAACACTAGAAGTTGCTTATCAAAAGACAAAAGACCGTATCAATAACCCAATCTCTATCTCGCTCTGACTCAAATTGGAAAAGGAACAGATTATCCCCCAACATCCGAGCATCAGTTGGTTTAATTATACGTCAAACAACTTTCATGGTACTCATCAATGCCTCCCCATTAAAAGTTATAACAGTAAGCCATTTTCCAAGTAGCCCATACTGCCCAAAACCTAACTCTGCGTCCACCCCATGCCCAACCAGCGCCACTTCACCCTCTTCTTCCTCTGTTAACTTGAACGTGTGCAACCTTTCAAGCAAATCCCCGTCCATCGTTCCACACGTACAAGCCCACCAGCACAAAGAAAATCTAAGCACGATCAGAAGACTCCCACACAAGACAGGGGAAAGAAAGCACCTGAAAAATCAAGGATAAGCTCTCACTGAGCTTTACTAAAGAAACCCTAGATAGAACCTAGGAGAGAACTTGAACAATATTTTTGATATCGGACCCGTGATATCCTTTTTTTTTTTAGTGAATAATGTCGTTCTCTCAATATTTGACCAAAGGTCTTAATGGATGCACAAGCATGATCATGGAAGCAAGTAAGCAACTCTTGTTTCTGTTATTTTCTTCATTTTTTTAAACTTACGGAATTAATTTTTCATTGAATAAGTTGAGTAAATAGTATAAAAAAAAGATTGTTCCATGCAGTTAATAAATAGTACGATACCTGTGGTTCGCCAACTTGCAGTAAGACAGACAAATTATGGTGTTGTGAGCTAATCAACAGTGTCTTCATTTTGAAGTTTATGTTAAAGCCACAACACAATTTCTTACCTAGATGTTGGTCATGAAATTTTCTTATGATTTATATTCGATCTAAAATTTTTTCATAAACTTGATTCAAGCAAGAATTTCTCTCTTATGTGATCAAATTATTAAATATTTTATAAATATCGTGATTAAGATCTGATAATAGTAAAGTGTTGTCTGAAAGCTTATTTTAAGTGAGATTAAAACAAAATTTTCTTAAAATGGATTCTCAAATGTCATCTTAAGTCTTGTTTGGGGAGTTATTTAAGTCAATTTTTTTTAAGTTCGCTTAAATGACTCCCTAAACATGGATGATATTTCATCTATAAAAGAATATACCTCAATTATGGTGTTGTTTGAGTTCGGTTTTAAACCAAACCCAAATAGTACTTATACCCGAAAGCTAGCTTTTATATATATATATATATATATATATATATATATATATATATATATATATATACTTGCAATAATTATTAGTCAAATTTGTCTGCAAAGAGTGCACGTTGGGAATATGATATAGGATTGAAAAAAAAAGAAGCAAGAAAAATGTTCACACCAGGGGTATTGCACTTGTTTCAAGATTTAATTTGAATAATCTGTTTCAATGTCGTTGCTTTTGTCACATTCTCTCTTATATTTTATACGCTTAATTTTTAAGACTTCATACATATCATGGAGAACAGAAGGAGGAGAAAATATATATAAAAGATTGGTTGTTTTCAGCTGTTAAACTATTTATTATGTCACAACACAGAAAATATATTGTTGGCTACCCACTTTCCCTCCCAGATGATCGGTGCACCAAACACTTGGATCGATGTGCCGCGTTAACAAAATGAATATATTGAACCTTTAATTTTTTAGGAAAATTTCGTTGTGCCCCTGATTATTTATAATTTGTTTCAATTCTGAAAATTTAATTTGTATATATCCAACCATTAATTTTATAGATTTTTGTAATATTTTTTTCTAGTTAGTTTCGGCAAAATTCCTTATTAAATCATGTATGTAAAACACACAAGCATCATTATCAAAGATAAAAAAAAATTCAAATATTTTTTATAAGCATTTGATTTTTTAATTTTATCCTTGATGGCAGCACACGTGTATTTTACATGCATAATTTAATGAGAAAAATTTACTTGAATTAACCAAAAAGAAGATAAAATAGCAGTATGTAATGTTAAAGGTTTAATAAACGTAAATTAAAATATCAAGGTAATTTGAATCATTTGTGCAACTTAAAAAGTCGAAATAAGTTCTTTTTTTTAAAAAAAAAAACTTTGTTTTTACTACTCATTGAACAGAACGGCAAGAACATGATTAAAAATGCAAGTTTTATTCATAATAACAATTATTATATATATATATATATATATATGTTAATCGTTCTGTCACAGTATTATTCTCATTTCCATTTTACAAAATTACAAAATAATTCTCTTTAATAAAAAAATCAAGACTTTCATCAATTTTTCAATAATACTCTTCATTATAACTCCAACTAATTAAATTTTATGGAATAAGGATTGAGCTATGTATGCCAATGCCAAAATTAAATTTTCTCTCCATCAAATATGTATACAATTTTGAATCCTATAAAAGTATAGAAACTTGCCCCCTCCCAAAAAAATACTCCCTCCGCATTTGCATGCAAATATAATACTTTCTCAATATTTGAGTGATTAAAAGAAGATATTTAAACACAAATTAAGTAGTTTATATGTAATTAATGTTTTTTTTTTATAATCTTTGAGCTTTTATATATGAAATATTTATTATAAGACATTAGACATGTCAAAATCGACCCGCGACCTGCATTTATATGAGTTGAGCATGGATCCAAGTTTCAAAATCAATTTAAAACTTACTCGTGGGCCATAATTCATATAACCCAATAAAATACTTGTATATACCACTTAACTCATATTTTTTTTAGTGAAAAAGTTTAAACTTTTCTTTTTTAAATCTTTCAATCATTGACTATTTCTTCAAATATTATTTCAAATTTTCACAAACATATTGGTCTGTGCTCTTGGAGAAAAAGAAGACGAAAGATTTGACCACCAAGGTCCCTAGCTTTATTTGATTTTTTAATATTTTAATTAAAAGCTATGTTAGAAGAAAAAAAAATATTAATTTATCCATCTAACATGTGGGTTTGCTCAATGCAAGTAGGTTTGGTGTGGGTTTTAATGAGTACTTTTAATTAGTGTTCATTTATCCCGTGACCTGTGACCTGTGACCTGTGTACGTAACTTGATTCAATCTAACTTGAACAATCTTTTTGAAACTTTTATGGCTACAAGATATTAAAGATATAATCTTCTATATTACTCTTTATATAAACAGGATCACATGTTTGGTGTCTCGAATCAATTAAAAAGAATTAAATATCTTCTTTCAAAAAAAATTAAAATATCTTAAACCTAAAATTCATGAAAAAAAAGGAAACGAAACAAATTCAGACTTAAAATCCATGTAATAATTTCCTTATATATTTCTCCAAGGAGAAAACTGATCAAAATATTAGAATTTCTTCTATTTTAGGGGAAAAATACTATTTCTAGTCCACACCAATTGGATCCACTTGCATGCCCATTCCAGTTTCAATAATTTAATTTGTGATGAAAGTATATTATATAATTTATATAGACGCGTACATTGACCCTTTGAAAGTTAAAACATCAAGGAGTCAGTGCAAATTGTTGGCGAGGATGATAGCTACTGCTCCAGAAGCATGAAAAGTTCATGTAATAATAATTGAATAGTAGCTTTTGGTACCACCACCGATTTCTTTCCATTAAAGGAAAGATTCCTTTCTACTTTTTTGTTTCTACAAGTCAAAAACTCACAAATTTGATCGAGACTTGAGGGCAGTGGGTTGCAAAAATTAGTGGTTGGTTGGCGGTTAAATTCAATATTTTAGATTAGTGAGAAATTTTATTTGTAATGTTGAAAATTTTTATTGATAACATCAATATAAATGTGAGATTAAAAAATTAACATTATTAATAAAGTTTTTGAAGTTATCAATGGAGTTTTTAAAAAGTATAAAACAAATGATTTAGATTCGAACTAACCAAGAATTTTTCTAGAGACACATTGGAAATTGAAAAGCGTGTGAAATTAATTTTTTTCACCCAATAAATATACTTTAATGATAAATGAACCTTGAATGAAATCTTTTGAAATTGAATTAATAAAAAGTCTCGATTACATGAAATCGGTTTCGTGAGAATTATTAAGAAAATTAAAAAAGTTCATTAGCAATTATAGAGAAATTAAATAGTAATTTTATCAAAAAAAATTAAATTTGAAAGTCACAACTCAATTTTTTTCATAATTAATGGTAGATTTTTTTAATTTTGTAGTAACTTTCACGAATCCGGCTCAGTAATATCACCACTCTCAACGAAATTATTAAGCATAAAAAAGTTAGATTGATAATTTTTTTTTTCATCTAAATCGATCGCGGATTAAGCACAAACTAACATCATTTTAAATTACGAGATCTGTTTTTTTAACATAGCTGGTGATTATTTTTAGATATTTCATATAATAGATTCAAATTCGATCTTCTCACCGATAATGTACCCAAAAAAAACTAACATTCACATCTATATTGTACACGCGGCAAGTGTATAAATTGAGTGCGGAAAAGAAAGTAAGTAAAAAATTCCAAATATTACTCATAATTAAACGAGTTTCACTTATTATATGATATCGAATAAGAAATTATATCAGTTTTTCCATCCATTTGAGTGAAAAGGGTTTTAATTAACCAAACAAGAGTAGTCCATAAATAGGATTTTCAGACTTAATAAGTGGTTTTTTTTATTAAAAAAAAATCTTTTTTTTTTAACTTATCAGTAATATTGTTTTAAAAAATAGTGATATATTTTTTTTTTTGCTTTGTGTGTGAAAAAAAAATAGCGATCTTATATAGTATGAATTTAGAGTGATGTTTTGGAGGATTCCTTTTGGTAGTTTGGAAAAAGAACCTATATGGACGACCAAGTTGTTGATCTGCTTGTAACTTCTTCTGGGCCGTTGAGAAATAGTTTGGGCTTACAAATTGTTTTAATCAGCTTCCTCTTGTAAGCAGATCAAAGCCCATCCTCATCACCTCCCCGGCCCAGCTTAATTTTTTACGCTGATCATGTGGCTGAGACTAGTCTTCTTGCGTTTTTATCTCATTTGACACAGAAAAAAAATGAGAGAAAAGAAAAGAGAGACGATTGATGTTTTATTTTCACATGAACAAATTACAGTTTTTAAAATTGGGATGATCGATGAGTTAAAGTAAAAATAAACTAATTTATTTTTGTCATTTTCTTTTTTATCAATCCGAATGAGGATGTCATTTTCTTTTTTAAAAATAAACTAAGGCTGGGGACTATAAAGTTTCTAGTTGAACTCTCACTAATTAGTGGGTTTTTTTTTGTCTATTTATATAGTATTTATATTCCTTCATTTTAGGTTAGTAATATTAGGGATGGATTCAAGTCGAGTTGAACTCAAAAAGGTTTTTGAGCTCTACTAGACTCAATTTTAAAGGGTTCGAGCTTGAGTCGAACCCAAAAATGGGACTAGAGCTTGAACTTGAGTTCTAGCTCGATTTAAAATTTACAAAGCTTGAGCTCAATAATTAGTGAGCTAATTCATTCGAACCTGAGCTTGAGCTCATGAGTTTTAAAAGGCTTTAATGAACTTTGCGAGCCTAATAAGCTAGATATTCAGGTATTCGAGCTCGATTCGATTAAGTTAATGAATATAATTTTAGACTCAAGTTCAATTCGAAAGTCGAGTTTTGATCGAACTTGAACCCGAATATTTTGCATAATAATATTGCGGATAAGTTATAAGATAATATTGTAAACGAGTTGTAAGATAAATAATATGGGCTAATATTGTGATAAAATCAATTTACTGAAATAGAGGTTAGGAGTCATCCTCATTCTTATATTTGCTATCGCTATATATATGTAATGATTCATCCCGGGTTGACCACCCAGAAACGGTGTCATCACATTTTGATAATCCCAACACGACACATATATGCAACCATAAAAATAAATGTCACCAAAAGAACTTTACATTAATACGAAAAATGCATGAAGATTTACAAATAAATTTTTTGTTTTATTTTCTCATTAGTCTGAGGATGATGACACGTACGCGGCTTACAGAAAATGATTTCTTCTGAACCTCAACTCACCAAACTATTTGCCAAGTCTGCTACCTGAAAATCATTGTACAATGAAAGGTGAGCTTCACAAGCTCAGTGAATTAAATTTACTAAAAGTATTCCAAATTTCATAAATAGTCTTTTAATATTTAATATTTTATTTTTCACATAACTTGATGACAAATTTCTACTATCATTACATATATCATAAGATTTATTCTCTATCAATCTCTTATTCTCAATCATTGGTCTATCTTAAGACCATCAATTATCTCATAATTACCTCGTAATGAGGTTCACATCATAAAGTCTATCATTTAGATAAGTGTTATTACCATACTGTTTCTTTCTATGAGACTCAACCATCTATAATTAAATTCACAATAATATACCACATCTTAGCATTTCAATAATCTCATCGTCATAACTGTCTCTTTTTATAAGACCCAGCCATCTATAATTAAATTCACAATAATATCCCACATCTCAGCATTTCAAGAATCTCATCATCATAGCTGTCTCTTTTTAGGAGACTCAGTCATCATACACGACAATATACCACATCTCAGCTTTTCAATAATATTTTCATCATAACTGTCTCTTTCTGTGAGACTCAATCATCTATAATTATTTTCACGATGATTCATCACACCTCAGCATTTCAATAATATAGCAATAATTAAAGCAAATGCAAATGCATGAATGATTATGATGAGAACGTCTTCCCACCTGTCGACAGGTTGTTATTATCTTAGACCGGCCTCTTCCCGGTTCTTCACTTTGCAACTTAGTCCTGGTTGTCACAAAATTTTCTCAGCATATACCGGATGGCACGGTGTCCCTTTTATTTCCAGCATATACCGGCTGTCACGGTGTCACTTTTATTTTCGGCTGTCACAGTATCACTTTTATTTCCAGCATATACTGGCTGTCACGGTTATTTCATTAGACCGGCCCCTTCCCAGTTCTTTTCTTTCACATTTAATGCATATATATATATGAGCAATGATATGAAATATGCATATAAACAGTAATATAAAAACAACATATAAATTTAAGACACTTAAATTGGTTATCCTGATTATTCTAAAAAATTCTTCTCATCCCAAATCACATTAAAATCATCCATTAAAACTTGTCAAGATTCACTAAATTTCATCCCAAATCTCATCAAATCATGTATCAAACTTTGTTAAGATCTACTAAAATTTATCTCCTCAAAAATTAATATCAACATCTCAACAATAGCTCATCAAGAATTTCACTTCTCACTTCTATTATTAAATCAACTCATTTTTCTAATAATATTTCTTCTCACATAATAATTTTCTATGATTCCAACATTTATAAAATATCTATTCACCCAAAGATTTATCCACCACCCAATCATATTTTAATAATTAAATTTAATATTATCACCAAATAATTGATTTTTTTATTTAGACTACTTAAAGTAAATCCAACTCACCCCGTAGCATTTAAAGCTACCCATGGGTTACCTTTTTGCCTTTCTCGTTCTTCTCAGAAATTTCTCTCGTTGTAGATAGTCAACACCTGACATAATATTTGTATTCAATTTCTAATTATTTCTTCATATCTTCATAAACCACACACTTTGAAAATTCCTACTTTGACTTCCTGGGAATTTCATAAATACTAAAATTTTAAAATAAACATTACCTTATTGTCTTTTGCTATTCTGATAACTTCCCGTAATTCTCTATAAAATATTCCAGAAAATTCTTTCAAAATTTTGCTCTTTCAGTATCTCTTTGAGTCTCCAAGTGTTTAAAGAAATCAAGAACTTGAGAGAAACTTAAACGAAATTTAGTGAGTATCTCTTAACATTTACATGATAGTGTATATATAAGTTCACTGCAACGAAATTGTCGGCAGCCAAAGATTTTTATTTTAACTCAGCAACTCTCTCTCCAAATCTCCAATTGCCACATAAAACCCACTATTTGAGACATAATCATTCCTTATCTCCACTTTACACCATTTGAAATAAAAAACCAATGATTGCCTTTGACAATCATCCTTCCTCTTGGCAACCACTTGTTGCCACGATTTTGGCTCTTTTTTTTTCTATTCACTTTTTTTTTTACTATTAACAATTTTTTTTCAAAGAATTATTTTATTCAATACTAATCCTTCGCATAAATATACTATTTAAATTTTATGACATATTTATTAAATTAGTTCTTTACCCTTACTTCACGAATACAGGTATTTCAATTCTACCATCCTTACGAAAATTTCGTCCTCAAAATTTCTTTACTTTACTCCAGAAACAAATATAAATAATACTTCTTCATACTTGTCTTATAATTTCACGAAATCTCTTCAACATCCTTATTCCGCCACCGAACTTTAAACTAGTGAAATTATTCTATTACACAGGACTTGCTCTCTTTGTCTAAAATTCTCACTGGTACTTGTATATAAACTCAATCTTTCTGAATTTCTATAACTTAGCTCGAAATATCATGTAAACACTTTCTTAAAAGTGAAACATGAAGTATATTATATAAATGTTTTAATGTTAGAGGTAACTCCAAGCTACTCACAACTAGCTCAATTCCTTTAGCAACCTCATAGGGTCCTACTTACCTTAGACTTAACTTTTTTTTTTTATTAACAACTATTCGATCTACTCTGGGCTGTTTTACGATTCTCTCTTTAACCAATTTGATCCTTTCAGCTGTTAACTCAATGATTGATGTACCAGATATATTTCTCTCTCTCATTTCTTCCCAACATATAGGAGTTCTATACCTACTATCATACAATGTCTTAATTGGTGCCATCTCAATACAATTTGGTATTGATTATTATAAGCAACTCCAATCAATGGCATGTAAGCATCTCAACTTACTGAGAAATTCATCACATTTGTCCTTAACATATCTTCTAGTATTCTAAAAATCCAATATAAGCATGAAAATTATATTAAATTGTCACTGTGTATCCGTGGCTTTCTGAAAGCCTCTCCCATTACCAAGATGTAAATCTAACATCTTTATTTGACACTATGCTCAATAGTACTTCATACAACCTCACAGTCTCAACTACATCCCTCTTCAATCTTGACCATAAGAATTTCTGTCTCAATCCTCTATATTTCTTATTGTTACTTGATTGCATTGAATCTACATCATTATGTACCTTTCTCACTATCTCATTTTTCAATTTTGCACTATTTGGAACACCATCCATGTACCAACACCAAACTACCTTTATTTCAGATTTTGAACTCAAAATGTTTTCTAATAAGCACTCAATGTTGAATCTTTTCTATCTCTTCATCTTAACATTGCCTCTCTAAAACATTTTACTATGGAAAATTGTACAACTATATTCGTTAACCATAATCCTCTATCACTGATATTCAACTTCATTCTTATTTCTTTTAAATCTATCATCAATTTCACATCAGGATCCCCATAGCAGTTAACCTTATTGTAGAATTTTCTACTCAATACATCAGCTATCATCTTCGCATTTTTAGATGATAATAACTTGCACAATCATAGTTACTAATCAACTCTATCTACCATCTTTGTCTCAAATTCAACTTTCTCTGGGTAGATAAGTATGTCCAACTCTTATAACCCATGAATATCTTACAAGTGGCTCCATACAGATGATGTCTCCAATCTTTTTAAAGTAAACACTATTACAGTCAATTCTAAGTCATGATTAGGGTAATTTCTATCATGAATCTTCAATTGCCTAGAAGTATGGCTCACAACTTTCCTATGATACACATATCCCAATCATTGATGTGACGTATCATTATACACCACAAATCCTTCATCACCAGAATGAAACACCAATACTGGAGCTGTATTTAATTTCTCCTCTAGAAATTAGAATTTTTTTTTTCATATTTCCTTTACCTTACAAATCTCACATTTTTCTTGATCAGTCTATTCAACCGTATTACAATAATAAAAACAATAATTCTGAAAGCATCTTCTATAATAATCAGCAAACCCAAGAAGATTCTAATCTCAATTATATTAGTTGGTCTCTCCCAACTTAACATTGCCTCTACTTTTTGTAGATCATCTGTTATGCCATTTTCCTATATTACATTTCCCATAAAGTTATTTCATTTAATCAACACCCACACTTAGATAACTTTGTATATAATTTCTCTTTCCTCAGAATCTCCAACACATTGCCAAATTGTTTCACATGTTGTTTTTCCTCCTTAGAATATATCAGAATGTCATTACTGAACATAGCAACAAGATTATCAAAAATTTGTTCAGATATTTTATTCATTAAGTCCATGAATGTTTCTAGAACATTATTCAGTCTAAATGACATCACAAGAAACTTATGACCATAACATGTCCTAAAAGCAGCTTTAGGCATGTCTCTTTCCTTTATCCTCAATTGGTGATAACCTAATCTCAGGTTTATCTTAGAAAACACTCTCACTCCTTGCAACTACTCAAACAATTCATTTATTCTGGGTAAAATATATTTGTTCTCATCTCAATTATCTGTAATCTATACATACTTCTATCGTTCCATCTTTCTCTTTTACGAACAATACAGGGGCTCCCCCAAATACATTAGGTCTGACGAATTGTTTATCCAAAAATTCTTAAAATGATACGTTCAACTCTCCCAATTGTGCTGACGTCATTCTGTAGGGTGCTATTAAATATATAAGATGATCATGGTATCACATCAATTAGAGAAATTAATCTCCTTACTTGGAGGCAACCTAGGTAACTCATCAAGAATTATAAAAAAAAATCTTTTACCACCAAGATTTACTCAACTTCCTATTTTTCTTATTAAAATCCATTATGCATGCCTAATTACTCCTTAAAACCCTTCTTCAACCATCTCCTAGTGTTCATAGCAAAATGAGATAGTTCGAGAATATCTTATGCTCTCTCTAAAAGTTACACTTCTCATATCCATATCTCAAACACTACCTTCTTTTTGGAACAATCAACCCAGATATAATAACCAATTCTTTCCCAAAATATATTATATTCAAAGATACTAAATTAGCTTCAGATTTTCTATTACTGATACAAATCACACAACCCTTGTAAACCTTTATGATTATCTCTCTATCTCTAGTGAGAACTTCAAAAAAATATTTTGCATTCGAGGACTAATACATACTTCCATAAACTTCATATAAATACTTGATGCAAAAGAATGGGTTGCATCAAGATCAACCAATATTGACAAGTCCACATTCTCCACACATAAAGTATTTTAAATTTTGACAAATCTGGGATAAATATCTCATTTGAATATATTTATAGCAAACTTTTGTCTCCCAATCATGTATCAGATTGCCATTTCTCCTTGGTGGCATACTTACTTCCTCTGCCATGACTTTCAGTTTCCATAACTTGTCTCCCAAATCTAAGGATCCCACCAATAGTATTTTAAGATACATATGCATCAGATTCTGTTTGCCTCTGACTCTGTACTTCAGTTTTCTGTAACAAGGAATGCCTCATTTGGGGTGGTCTCTCACCCTATACACCCATACTACCACTACCTCTATAACCTTTATGTCTAAGTCTCTTTAACCACTTTTTCTCTTTCACTTAAACTTCATCACATCTCTCTCAATCTGAAATGATATATCCACCAATCTGATATAATTCATATGCCTTGTGTAAAATAGTTTCGATCAAATCTTAAAATATAGTTCATCTCTGAACCTCTTACACTTCTTTTCCTCTAGTCTACCATTTCCGGTACAACCACAAATCTCTTATCATACTGAGCCACAGTCAACTTATTTATCTCAAATAAATAAAATCTCTATCTTGTTGGGCTCTAAAGGTCTAAGGAAAATATTTATCAAGGGAAACCTCCTTAAACCTATTTCAGATTAAGGATTTATCAATTTTTTTGTACTTACTTGGGAAGAATATCCTCTCACCAATCCAAAACTTCTCATTTTAACTCAAACAAAGCAAAGGCAACCATCTGTCTGTCAGTCATTGGTAAAACATAAAAAATATTTCTACATGTTTCTCCCAAAACTTAGGCTTAAAAGAATTCACAAACGACAAAGCATTCAACTTACCAGTCTCCCTGCATCTTATGCATAAACTCAGTTTTCCCCTTTGAACATTTACCATTACTGTATTAACAACCTCAGGCACTGCTCTAACATGTTCATCAAATCAATGCTATAAGCTATCAACTCTATCATTTATTACCTTCACTTTTCAAGAGCAGGTGCAAAAGTTAATCTTAGCTCATCTCTTTCAACTTCAGATTCTCTTATATCTTTACTAATATCATTTATTTTAATAATATCAATCATACTATCAACACATTCCCTTCTAGGAACTATAGATTCAGACTCATCCTCAATTTGTCAAAAATATTAGGGGCCTACCACAGCCTTTTTAATTCAACAACTCTAACTCTAGATCTCGGGCGTCCACGTGACATCCTCATACTGTTTATTAAAATATCATTTCTTTAAATCTTTCTCTTTCTTACTTTTTATGCATTCTGCAAAATCATAAAATCTAATATTCTAATACCAAAATTGTAACGACCCATCCCGGGTTGGCTGCTCCGAAACGGTGTCATCACATTTTGATAATCCCAACACGACACATATATGCAATCATAAAAATATATGTCACCAAAAGAACTTTACATCAATCCAAAAAATGCATGAAGATTCACAAATAAATTTTTCGTTTTATTTTCTCATTAGTCTGAGGGTGATGACACGTACGCGGCTTACAGAAAATGATTTCTTCTGAACCTCAACTCACCAAACTATTTACCAAGCCTGCTACCTGAAAATTATTGTACAATGAGGGGTGAGCTTTACAAGCTCAGTGAATTAAATTTACTAAAAGTATTCCAAATTCCATAAATAGTCTTTCAATATTTAATCTTTTATTTTTCACATAACCTGATGACAAATTTCTACTATCATTACACATATCATAAGATTTATTCTCTATTAATCTCTTTTTCTCAATCATTGGTCCACCTTAAGACCATCAATTATCTCATAATTACCTCGTAATGAGGTTCACATCATAAAGTCTATCATTTAGATAAATCTTATCATCATACTGTCTCTTTCTATGAGACTCAACCATGTATAATTAAATTCACAATAATATACCACATCTCAGCATTTCAATAATCTTATCATCATAACTGTCTCTTTTTATGAGACTCAGCCATCTATAATTAAATTCACAATAATATCCCACCTCTCAGTATTTCAAGAATCTCATCATCATAGCTGTCTCTTTTTATGAGACTCAACCATCATACACGACAATATACCACATCTCAGCTTTTCAATAATATTTTCATCATAACTGTCTCTTTCTGTGAGACTCAATCATCTATAATTATTTTCACGATGAAACATCACACCTCAGTATTTCAATAATGCAGCAATAATTAAAGCAAATGCAAATGCATGAATGATTATGATGGGAACGTCTTCCCACCTATCGACAGGTTATTATTATTTTAGACCGGCCCCTTCCCGGCTCTTTACTTTGCAACTTAGTTGCCACAAAATTTTCTCAACATATACCAGCTGGCACGGTGTCACTTTTATTTCCAACATATACCAGCTGTCACGGTGTCACTTTTATTTCCAGCATATACCGGCTGTCATGGTTATTTCATTAGACCGGCTCATTCCCGGTTATTTTTTTTCACATTTAATGCATATATATATATGAGCAATGATATGAAATATGCATATAAACAACAATATAAAAACAACATATAAATTTAAGACACTTAAATTGGTTATCCTGACTATTCTAAAAAATTCATCTCATCCCAAATCACATCAAAATCATCTATTAAAACTTGTCAAGATTCACTAAATTTCATCCCAAATCTCATCAAATCATCCATCAAACTTTGTTAAGATCCACTAAAATTTATCTCCTCAAAAATTAATATCAACATCTCAACCATAGTTCATTAAGAATTTCACTTCTCACTTTTATTATTAAATCAACTCATTTTTCTAATAATATTTCTTCTCACATAATAATTTTCTACGATTCCAACATTTATAACATATCTATTCACCCAAAGATTTATCCACCACCCAATCATATTTTAATGATCAAATTTAATATTATCACCAAATAATTGATTTTTTTTACTACTTAAAGTAAATCCAACTCACCCCGTAGCATTTAAAGCTACCCGTGGGTCACCTTCTTGCATTTCCTGTTCTTCTCAGAAATTTCTCCCGTTGTAGATAGTCAACACCTGACATAATATTTGTATTCAATTTCTAATTATTTTTTCATTTCTTCATAAACCACACACTTTGAAAATTCTCACTTTGACTTCCTGGGAATTTCATAAATACTAAAATTTTAAAATAAACATTACCTTATTATCTTTTACTATTCTGATAACTTCTCATAATTCTCTATAAAATATTCCCGAAAATCCTTTCAAAATTTTGTTCTTTCAGTATTTCTTTGAGTCTCCAAGTGTTTAAAGAAATCAAAAACTTGAGAGAAACTTAAACGAAATTTAGTAAGCATCTCTTAACGTTTACATGATAGTGTATATATAAGCTCGCTGCAACGAAATTGTCGGCAACCAAAGATTTTTATTTTAACTCAGTAGCTCTCTCTCCAAATCTCCAATTGCCACACAAAACCCACTATTTGATATATAATCATTCATTATCTCCACTTTACACCATTTGAAACAAAAAAGCAATGATTGCCTTTGACAATTATCCTTCCTCTTGGCAGCCACTTGCTGCCACGATTTTGGTTCTTTTTTTTTTCTATTCACTTTTTTTTTCTATTCACTTTTTTTTACTATTCACGTTTTTTTTTTCTCAAGAATTATTTTATTCAATACTAATCCTTCACATAAATATACTATTTAAATTTCATGACATGTTTATTAAATTACTTCTTTATCTTTACTTCACGAATACGGGTATTACAATATATACTGTCAAGAAAACTTCATTAAAAACATATTAATCTGTATTAATCCTTTGAAATTTAATTCCAATTAGAATTACTTGCAGCTCCCATTTTAGCGGGCATGTTGGGTCCCAAGAAAGGGTTGTGGGTCGGTGCCTGAGGATCTTCGTTCGGATTTAGCGGAGAGTCACGACCCGGACCGTTGGCTATGTGCATTGTTCTGTGTGGGTGCAGCCCTGGCCCCGACGGCTCTTTTGCCAGCATTTTTTATGGTGTTTCTGGGAGGTATGGCAACAAATGAGTTCTTTAAATTTCTTCGCTTTTACTGTTAGCGAGAGATGATGGATTCCCACAGACGGCGCCAATCTGTTGATGACTAAAACAGGTTGCTGAGCTGGAGGTCGTTATTTTGATGGCCTGCACACGAAGATAGGGATGAACTAGAGAGTCACCGGAGGAGAGTGGAGGGATGCCTCCGAGGACACTCCGACACTCTTGTCAATGTAAGGTTTTTGAGAAATAGAGGGAATTGCAATACCAGTGTTTTTAGTAATGAGCTTGAAATTGAAGATAGATTGTGCTTGCATACCTTGATCATTTTATAGTGTTTTGGAGGTGAGGTTGCCCACGTGGTCGGGATGGAGCAATCCCAGAGATCCCGTCCCTCTATCAGCAGGTATAGCCGGGCGCCTAGGGAGGGCTGTGATATCTGGAATCATGCTTACCGGTTTGCGCGGGGTGTCTTGGAGTGGTAATCCCTGGAATTATGCTTACAAGGCTATGCAGGTGTGTCCGAGAGTGACAATGGTATTGTCAACAGCTCGTTCACGTATCTTTATACTACTAAAGGAGAGTTTGTCTATATGTCCTCATGTTACTGGAAGAAAGTTTATCCACGTGTCTTCACATTATTGGGTGATACATTTAACCTGTATCAGAAGCCAAGCCAGTTGGGTTACGTGTTGATGCCATTTTTTTCCTCAATTGACTAGCTCTTGGCTAAGGTGGTCAGCCATTTCGTCCAACCCCGATCCGCATCTAACTTAACCGCAAAAATGGTTTCGTTTTCCAGTACTATTTTCTGGTCAAGGAGAGATTGACATATGCAGCAAGGAAAACTACAGAAACAGAACATTCTAGTTTCTCACCTTTTATCATACTCTCTCATGTATTATATTCTTTTATTAATTAATTGCGATTTAATTAATCCAATTCCAAGTACTTGATTGGAAGTTAAGCATAACAGGAAGTCTCCTTCCCACCATGCACTAGCTAGAGTCGAATTAATATCAATATTGACATTGTTACTTTCATAACAATTTTTTAATTTTTATTCAACAAGATGATCAATATTAAGCATTACAAAAGGTAAAAATTTTAGGTGCACTTAATACGCTTATATCAAGTGTATGTTGACCATTCATCAAGAGATATGATTAATGATAACTAAAATATAAGTGTATCATATTTGATTCTCAATGAATTGAATGAAAATAATTTTTTAAAGATATGCTCTCATAATTTATTTTAAATTTCATTCTATAAAATGATTTACATGTATTCGGGTCAAATATCTATATAGACATTAATAATAGAAAAAATCTAAGGGAAATTTTTTTTATGCACTCTTTAATTGTTTATTTTTCTTCTATTGTGAGCTTCTGTTACTTACAATGTAATAAGACAATAAAACGCCAAAATTATATTTCTCCTTTTGTGGATAAAGTTGATGGATGAATTACCATATCCCAAAAACATAAACAGGTGATCAGCCGCGCGCTGAATATGACAACCAATGCAATCCACCTTAGATGCAAGTTGCCAATCTTGGCTAACCAAACTACTCAATAGTCAAAGATTCGAATCAGATGGGAACTGGGACTGTTACTTGAGATAGAGCTGCTATTGTCTCTTTAATGCCAAAAAGAAGAGATCATATTCTCGAGGTTGCGACGGTAGTCGATGGTTTGCTATTAGCACCAGAACATATATACAACACCATGTACGACTTTCTACCTTTTAGTTTTGCTAATATCTTTATGATCAAACAAGGTGATTCAACTAAGAATTTTCCCAGTCTCTTTCATAACTGTAATGTTGTGTTAAAAAGAAACAGACGAAGAGACGACAAATATACAGAAACGTACGTGTTGGCCTATTTTTTATTCTTAAAACAAATGAATAAGTCTCTTTCTTATGGTTGTATTTTGTCATTATTGTGGAGAAGAATTCAAAGCACGGTGAGGTGGCGTATTTATTACGTTCACACTTATATAGCACCCTTCACAAAAAATATTCCACAATAACTTTTATTTTTTTATCTATAAAAGAGATGATTGCATGAGATTCTATTCTAAAATGTATAACTTACAAAATATGGTATTGTGTCCTTTATTTTATATTACATTTTTTTTTATAAAACATATACATTTCATGATAAAATCAGTATATTAAGTGAAGAAAAACAATATATTGGCTGATAAAATCAAAGATTTACTAGCAGATGTATCGGTTTAATTATAAAATCTATGTATTTTACTAAATAAATGTATTAAAAAGTCATAAGACAACTTTGTCTTTATTTATTTTCTCTAACAAATCTCATTTATCTCTTATTTTCCTTATGATCAAAATCTCTAATTCACCGATCTGCAATTTACGAAAACAATTTTGACAAAATGATGTTAGAATTGTCTTTTCGCGTTTAAATAAGTCGTACTTGTTGGTTGCATGTGTAAATCCGTTCTAATTTAAATTAAAAAAAATCTACTAGATATTTTTTATAATGCAAGATGTAAATTGAGAGAATTTAAAATATAAGAACGTAAGATATTTCGTGATAATAACCTAATTAAAACTTTTATAATAAAAAGAATTTATTTGTTCAGTTAAAAAACTAAATTTATTTAACTAATCCATCGTTTATGAACGTTCACATTATTTATTCCAAATATTGATTGATTACTATTCACTACATGTCCCCAACGTCACGGAGATGTAATAAACAACTGACAACGTTGTTTTCCAGATGGTAATAATACCACAAATTTATCAATTTTGATTCACTGTCAACATATTAATTAATTATTCCATAAAAGAACATATATATATAAAGCAAGAATAACGGAGAATCCATTGAACTCAACGATCAACACAAGCTGATCTTCTCCACTCTCTCTGTGAAGAAAAGTACAGAGAGAGCCTTTTCTATTCCTAAGGACTCAAAAAAACTGAAGAGATTGAGTAGCTGAATAAGGTAGGAATCTGTATGCCCAGTTGCTGCATATATAATATTTTTGTACGGTAATTTCAGTTTACGCATGTTAAAACGAGTTTTAACAGGGTTTTTTTGGAACAAAATTGGAATTAAAAACTGTTTTTTATCTGACGCAATTATGATCTGTATCAATTTATTAGAAACTCTTTTTCAGTTTTTTTAAAAAACCGTTATTTTAAATGTGTTTGGCTTAATTTTTGGTTTTTAAAAAGTGTCCATGTTGCATTGTTCTCAATGTTATTCTTAATTCTTAAGCCAGCCTTGAAGATGAAGTGACAAATTTTGCTACATCAAATAGGATCCATAGGTCTTTATGTCCACAGAAAACGAGAAGTTTGACCAGATCATTTTCATTGTTTTTATTTCTTCTTTTTTAATCTTAATATGCAATTCGACTCTTTTAAACTGATAGAAAGAATCAATGTCCCAATAGATCCTGTTAAGGACTTAATTGGGAGGGATGAACACAAGACCTTGATTTATATATCATGCGCAAATCTCGGAACTTCCGTTGGCTATGGTTGTCCGTATTGGCAAAAAACACTATTTCTCGCTAATATGATTGTGTTAACGTGCTATGGTTTTGGTTGACTTACAGGATATAACAACGTCATTGAGTTAGAGTCTTTTCACTTCTCTCTTTCTTACCAAGGAACTAGTCAAAGCAAACCATTTCTTAATTTGCATAATAGACCACACCATGAAGAGAGTAGACATAAGCTCACTACTGAAAAACATCCTGAATTGTAGTGTCTCTCATATCGTGCTAGAACAAACTCTCCTGCTCGATCCTTTGTTTGATGGGTCAATTTGATTTTTCTGGATGCACTGCATAAATTTAAAAAATCAGGTGTAGATGGTTGCTTCTTTTGTTTTGTCATTCCTGTTCTTTTATGATCTGACTCTGTTTTCTTTAAACTGTTTTTTCTTTTAGATGTTAATCTTAGTAAGAAAGGTGATTTCCATTGTCAATCTTTGGTATAGTGCCAACTCCTTGAATTCCTATATATTTATCCAAATACTTTAGAGGCTTCTTTGCTGATTTAGATTGTTCTTGATCTCCGAGATAATTAGATAGATGATCATGATATGTTTTTGGAAAATCAGATTCCTTATCCAATTGAATCTAAATAGAAATTTAAGGGTTTGTTCAGTTTTTAAAAAACCTTTAGTTTTTCACGAAATTTTGTATTTGGAAGGCCTTTTCTGAAAATTTGTTTTTTGGTCTTAAATGAGCTGAATTTCGATTTGGTTTGTAAGCTGAATTTCTTTATGCAGTCTTCTCTAGATATAAATAAACCTGAAGCGCAGGGAACATTCCAATTGTAGGCATAGCAATTAGCAGTAGTCATACTTCTGTTATAGTTTTATCTCTTCAAAGAAAATTCATGCAGCCATGGTTCTGTTTTCAGTGGGCGTTGAGTATCTGATACCCAAACAAAGTGCAAGCAAGCATACACAAAAATTTCCGTAAACCCATGGCAGAAGAAGATATCCACACAAAAGATGGAGCAGAAGAAGATATCTACACAAAAGATGGAACAGTAGATTACCAAGGAAATCCTGCTAATAAGAAGAAAACTGGAACCTGGAAGGCCTGCCCCTATATCATAGGTACTTGTGTATTTTTTCCATCTAGCACAATCAAAAGAAAAATCTGGTATTATTGGGGTAGATTGTTGGAAAACTTATATCTTTTTTCTTTTTCCAACAGGAAACGAATGTTGCGAAAGATTGGCATACTATGGGATGAGCACCAATCTGGTGTTGTATTTCAAGCATCACCTAAATCAACACAGTGCTACTGCAACTAGAAATAACTTAAATTGGGGTGGAACTTGCTACCTCACACCTTTGATTGGAGCATTTTTGGCTGACGCTTATCTAGGAAGATATTGGACGATTGCCTGTTTCTCAATCATTTATGTTATTGTAAGTTTTTCTCGCCTGAAACTCTTAATATCTTGCCGTCTAAGAAAGTAGCAGATGAAATATTTTTTGAGTTCAGCCTATGCAGCATTTGAACCAAAGGGGATTCAATCTTACCAATTATGCAGTTATGTTTTTAGCAACAAAGTTGTTCAAATTTGGAACAAGCTAGCTTTTTCTTTAGCATCTGTTTCTTGCTACGTAACACAAAAAAGATTTCCAATTTCATGCAGGGGATGACACTCTTGGCATTATCAGCATCTATCGACGGCATTAGGCCAAGATGTTATGCAAAAGATACGTGCAATCCAACAACGACGCAAAGTGCGATTTGCTTCCTAGCACTTTACCTGATAGCACTAGGCACAGGAGGGATTAAGCCTTGTGTGTCATCCTATGGAGCAGATCAGTTTGATGACACTGATGAAGCTGAGAAGAAACACGAGCTCTTTCTTCAACTGGTTCTATCTTTCTATTAATATTGGTGCTCTTATCGCTGCTTCAGTGCTTGTTTGGGTACAAGATAATGTGAGTTGGGGATGGGGTTTCGGAATTCCTGCTATAGCCATGGCAATTGCTGTTGTCAGTTTCTTTTCAGGTACCCGATTGTTCAGAAACCAAAAGCCTGGAGGCAGCCCTCTCACACGCCTTTGTCAGGTCGTGGTGGCTTCCTTCAAGAAATTCCATGTTCAAGTACCTGCTGACAGGTCTCTTCTGTATGAGACTACTGATGCGGAATCCAATATCAAAGGAAGCCGCAAGATTGACCATACTAAACAGCTCAAGTTAGTTTCCTATCTTCGAAATTACTTGAATTTGCATTATAATTAGCATGCTTTAATAAGAAATAAATGCTCATCTGCTGGTTCAGCTAAGAATTTATTCAGGATTGAATGATTCAATAACACACGCGAGTTTCAATTTCTTGATGAGTGAACAAGTCAATGTGCCTGCAGCCCTGCACATAGAAGAAATTTGTTGTCATCACTTCTTCTGAAGCTATGAATATTTTCAGAATTAATTTTCAAATTCATTTTTTCAATATTCTAACCTGTGCTAATCAAAGTTTTGTTCTTTACAGTGCATTTTTTATATTAATCTATGTAAGAAATGCACACTGTTGCTTCATTCTCTCTGGCTTTCATATTCAGATTCCTCTTTACAAGTGGTTTCTTACCTGTTGTACTCTTCAGGTTCTTTGACAAGGCAGCTGTGGAAGACCAATCAGACCATGTAAAGGGTTCAGTAGATCCATGGAGACTTTGCACAGTAACCCAAGTCGAGGAACTAAAAGCTATAATAAGACTGCTCCCTATATGGGCCTGTGGCATCGTCTTCTCTGCTGTGTACAGCCAGATGGGGAGTTTATTCGTTCTGCAAGGGGAAAGAATGGATACTCATGTTGGCAACTCTACCTTCAAAATCCCACCAGCCTCCCTTTCAATCTTCGACACCCTCAGCGTTATCTTTTGGGTTCCAATCTATGACAGAATCATCGTCCCTGTGACGAGAAAATTCACTGGTAAAAAAAATGGTATTACACAACTACAACGGATGGGAATCGGCCTCTTTATATCGATATTTGCCATGGTAGCTGCAGCAATTCTGGAATTATTAAGGCTCCGAATGGTGAGAAGGCACAACTACTATGAAATGAAAGAGATGCCCTTGTCAATATTTTGGCAGGTTCCACAGTATTTCCTGATAGGATGTGCTGAGGTTTTCACCCTCATTGGACAAATGGAATTCTTCTATGAGCAAGCGCCTGATGCAATGAGGAGTTTCTGCGCTGCTCTCTCACTCACCACTATTGCCCTTGGTAGCTATTTGAGCTCTCTGCTTGTAACCATTGTTACTAAAGTGAGTACGAGGCATGGGAAGGTAGGATGGATACCAGATAATCTGAACTATGGTCATCTTCATTACTTCTTCTGGCTCTTGACAGTTCTCAGTGTGATCAATTTGGGTGTTTTTCTCTTGATTTCCAAGTGGTACACTTATAAAAGGCCATTGGGGACACTTCGTTAATGGATTAAACCTCAACTTCCATCCATCTGCTCTGGCTGCTGAAGCAACTGTAAATAAATCCACTCCACTTAAACTTAAGTAGCATCTTTTCCCTTACAGTTGGAATGCATGCAACAAAGATAATAATATACTGTGAATAAATTGATTAAGGTATATATAATCAATGGTCACTTTAATTATCAATTTGCAACAATACCTCAAACTTATGATTCTCTGAACAAATTACACCTCAAATACCTGCAACTGGTATATGAGTTATCACACTATTTTATCATTCTATATATGTCAATGACATTGTAAAGCAAAAATGAAAGGCTTCCAGAGTAACTTTGGAATTCAGATTGCCCTGCAAAATGAGGGTATATTAATGTATGCTTTAAATTACAAATGTGATCCTCTATGTTTGGGATCGTTTTCAATTTGATTCTCAATCTTTAAACACTCAAAATTATAGACTCTCCGATATCAATTCTCTAAACCCGAATCCCTAAACTCCCAAAATAACATAAGGATTTTGTTATTTTCCCTATTCATTATTGTTGAGCTGACGTTGGGGTATTGAGATTATGGTTTAAGAGTTTTATCTCGGAACCATAAATTCTATGTCTATTTTTCATTATTTTTGTGCTATTCTTAACAAAAAAAATATTTTAATCATGTCATGAATATATGTTCCTAATTCATTATCTAATTAATAATTATTTTATTTAAGTAAATACAAATATTGTCAATAAAAAAAAAGGAAAACTTTAGGCAAATACATCTAGACCCTCAAATGTCATGAAATTTTGAACTGATCCCCATTTTTTCATTTTGTTCTTGACCATACTAAAGTAAGCCTATAATAAACATGAAACGGTGCGTTCCGTTCTTGCTTTATTTCTCTTTTGTGGGCTCCTGTTTCTTCTCCGGTCTTCCATTGCGTTGCGTCTTAAGTTCCTCGTCAAGGCATCCTAGTACATAGAGTTTGATCAAGCTTTGAGTTCTAGCCAAAATGATTCGTAATCGATATCGAGAAGCCAAAACAGGTAAAAGATCAAATACCCAACTTTCCTTAACAAAGTATTATACTTTCAAATCAATAATAACTATCCTAAATACCGGTACTCCTTTCGTTTGATAATCAGTCTGATACAAGTACTTGCGGTGTCTATTGATAATTCCCTTCTAGACGTTTAATTGAACGCTATTTTTTTTTTGTTTTTTTTGTTTCTGGTTTGTTGTTTACATTGTCTTTTGTGTATTCCTCTTTTTGTTTCATTATAGGATCTGTATTTTAATAAACGCCCATAATCTGTTCGATGGAATGTCTAAATGAAACAACTTAAGCTTATTTTATCTGAATTATTCAATTTGATTTCAAGTTTTCAGTTGTTGAAATCACAGGATGCCAATAAGTACCTAAAGAAGATAGGATTAGGAAAAGAGGACTACTATTTTTGGAAGCAAGTAGGCAAGGCACTGCTATGCACATACACTCTATTCGGGGTGGCCTGGGTCTATAACGAAACGTCACCTTTGGGTTGGTGGACACTGAAGCCTAGACCAAAGGAAGAGAAAGAGTTAGCCCACCTTTACGAGCGGCGAGAATTTCCCTACCCTGGAGATGCAGAGGCCATGGAAGAGTTCGTTGCAAAGGGAGGCATGATTGGCACTACCATTGGTCTCAAAGGGGTCATTGAATCCGATAAAGACGCTTATAATTACCAGAAGGATTTGCAGAACAAGAAGTTTGATCAGGAAGCACAGAAGCTGTGGTTGAGGATGAGAAATGAGGTCATCTCTGAACTGCAAGAGCAAGGGTATGATGTTGAGTGAGTGTTTTTGCTATTGCTTCTTTTTGCTTGTTATGTAGTGAAAAGCAGATTAGTGAAAATTATAGTGTTTATTTTTTTTTTTTTGTGAAACTGTGGTTTTTAAGTGTTATGTAGAGTTTGAGATATCTGGCTAGTTCAAGGTGTGACTTGAATGCTTGGTATCTATATGTTCTATGTTGAATGACTGAACTATGTATTTTCTAGCTTGATTAGCCAAATTTGATGTTTCTTGAACCATCTTATAGGATGCATCCATAAGATGTTATATTTCTGAATATTATTTATTCACTAAATCACCTCACTGGAATTATCCTTCAAGCTGAATAAATTTTACGGGAGTGTTTCGATGGTCTAACAATTTTCTGGCAGCAAGTGATTTGCAAGCCTATGTTAATGCCTGAAGTATAAAAAGTCTGCACAATGACAGATTGAAAACTTTGGATAAGGAATTTGTTGTTACTGTTGGACTGTTCTTAAATCATTGATGACCGGCTTCTCCATCATATCTTTCCAGATATTTTGAGAGGTAGGGCTGTAAACGAACTGAGTTGAGTCAAGTTGAGCGGTTTCATGCTCAAACGTGACTTGAAATATTTAAATACGATCTCGAGTTAAGCTTGAGCTTAAATCAAGCTACAAAAATGTCACTTGAGCTTGGCTCACAAGTTTTTGGAGTGAGCGAGCTTAAACTTAAGCGAGTTCAATGATAATAAAAAGATTGAACATAAAAACCTTAGTAAATGAATAATAGTTTTCACTTGAAGTAAAGTTGATTTTTATTTATTATATTCTAGAACCTGTATGATAAGTTCTACATATGAATAAAATATAAATATATAAATATGTTAATATGTTGATTTAAGTTGAGCCGAGTCGAGCTGTATTCAGTGCTCGATTTGAAAAGTAATAAGTTTAAAATGTTTGAGTTTTATCGAGTCAAACTATACTATGATTAAGCTCGGCTCAAGAATTTTATGAACTAAATTTTTTACTTGAGATTGGTTCATGAAGCATTATGAGCGAGCCAAAAGTCGAGTCGGCTCGAGCTGATTTACAGCCCTATTGAGAAGGAAAAGTATTGATCTTTTTTTTTTTATCTGTAAATGTAAATATATTGATCAATTATGTACAAAAAACACTGGGCATACCCAGGGGATATAACATGGATAGCATATACAAAATTACAACATTACAAAATAAGCCTGAGAAAACTAGCATATACAATTCTATACACATGAATTTTAATTTTCCTGGCTATGCTACTAGGATGGGCAACAATTCCATCAAACTGTCTAGCATTTCTAGCAAGCCAAATGTAGTAAACAGTGTTAGCCAGAGCAGCTCTCTTGGCTTTAGTAGGAGGCCCTTTTCTTTTAGCTTCTTTGAGGATCCATTTTGCTGCACTCTTTATAGTGTTCATACCTCTTCTACTACCCAGCCATCCTTTGATGTCTGACCAAATGGCTACACTAATCCAGCATGAAAAGAAGAGATGATCAATCGTTTCTTCAGAATCTCTACACAGAGGGCACATTCTGTCCATTTCAATGAATTGAAGCTTGTCTTTAGTGAGAAGCTTTTCCTTAATAGCCAGCCAAAGAATGAAAGAGTGTTTGGAAGTGCAGTTACTGTTCCATACTATAGGAGCCCAGGGTACTTTGGAACCTTTAGGCCTGAGACTGTTACAGGCCTTTTTGATGCTGATTTGCTTTAGCTCTTCCCACTCCAACATCTTGGATTGTGCCTGCTGAATGGACCATTCAGAAGAGATCAACCCATTTTTTATTTCTAGAATTTTCTTCCATAAGGTTGAGTCTTCATGCTTGGGATTAGCTATCCAAATAGAACTCTTTTGTATGTAGAAGTGGTGTACCCACCTGACCCAGAGAGAGTCTTTCTTGTGGTGAATATTCCATAATGCTCTTGCTAGGAGAGCAGTGTTCCAGCTTTTGAGATCAATGAGCCACAAGCCCCCTTCAAATTTGGGCATACACACTTCTTTCCAAGCCACCAAGGCTTTTCTGGAACCAGAATTCTTGCCACTCCATAGGAATGCTCTACACAGTCTTATAATTCTATCCAAAATGTTTGCTGGAATGGGAAAAATTGCCAGCCAGAAACACTCCACTCCCTGAAGCACAAATTTGATCAACTCTGCTCTTCTAGCATAAGACAAGGTGTTGTCAACCCATGCATTTATATATGCAGATATTTTGTCAATAGAAGCAGATAGTGGGCTGAATTGAGTCTTGAAGATGCCAAAGGTACCCCCAAATATCTAAACGGAATATTGCCTTCTTCAAACCTAGTTACTCTTCTGATTTCTAGTAGCTCATGCCTAGTAATACCAGCAGAGTAGATGTTGGACTTAGGCATACTGGCCTGCCGCCCTGAACATTCACTGAACCTCTTCACACATTTCATTAGCAGTTTAACTGACCAAGAATCCGATTTTGCAAAAAGAATTAGATCATCTACAAATGCGAGGCGAGTAATTTTGAATTGCTCACACTTGGGATGGAATTTGAAGCCTGGCTCTTTATTCAGTCTAGCCAGCAATCTAGAAAGGTATTCCAAGCACATGACAAATAGGAAAAGGGAGAGGGGATCTCCTTCTTTAAGACCCCTCCTACCCTCAAAACAACCATGAAGACTCCCATTGATTGAGATGGAGTAGGAAGATGTAGTAACACACTCCAGCACCCACCTTCTGAAATTTTCTGGGAATCCTAGGCCTCTAAGCATACTTTCCAAGAACCCCCAATTAACTGTGTCATAAGCTTTTCTAAGATCAATCTTTAGCATACACCTGAGAGAGATTCTTTTCCTGCTATACTTTCGAAGGAGCTTCTGCACTAAGTATATACTCTCAGTCATGCTCCTGTTCTTTATAAATGCTGCCTGTGCTAGGTTGATAATACTAACCAAGATAGAAGATAAACATGAGGCTATAATCTTGGATATAATTTTGTATACCACATTACAACATGCAATTGGCCTAAAGTCTTCAACTTTTGCAGCATGCTTGCTCTTTGGGATCATTGCTAGAGCAATATGATTAATATGTTTCAGGAATTTCTCATTTCTGAAAAATTCTTGAACCACCACCACATCCTGATTGATAGTCTCCCAGGCTTTTTTTTAAAAAGTTGAAGTGTAACCATCTGAACCTAGTGACTTGTCTTCACCTATGCTATACAAGACTGCTTTTATCTCTTCTTTAGTAACCTCTTTAATAAGACATTCAGCTTGTTCTTCTGACACTCTAGGCTCTTCCTCAATTACTTCAAAGTCTATTGGGCAGCATGGGCTTGAAGAGTCCAAAAGGTTTTTGTAAAACCTGATAAACTCATTGACCACTTGAGCCTCTGAAGTAGTTTGATGCCCTTCCAGTGTTTCCACAGCAGCAATACGATTCCTACTTATCCTCCTCTTCATCATAACATGAAAATATTTTGATCCCCTGTCATTATTCATCAGAAATCTACACTTGGCCTGCTGAGAGAAGAAGCTTCTTTCTGCCTCAGCAAGCTTGAAGGCTTTGAGTTTCTGCTTTGCAACCCTCACTTGAAGATCAGAGTCTGTAATATTATCATGCAGCTTATGTTGCAATCTTATCAGCTCTTTAGATGCATCCAAAGCCCTAGCAGAAATGTGACTAAAATGCATCTCATTCATCAACTTGAGAGGGCCTTTTAGATATTTCAAATTTCTGCATATCTTGAACATCTTGAAGCCTACCAGATTATTGTTCCAGTTGTCCCTTACTATCCCTATGAAGTTCTCATGAGCTGCCCACATGTTAAAGAACTTAAAGAGCCTTTTCCCACCTCTTTCTTGTTCAAAAAGGTCGACTATACAAGGGGAGTGGTTTGACAGGCACCCAGGTGGAGAGAATCTAGCATGAGCTAGAAACCCCATCTGAACCTATTTCACCATGGCTCTATCCAACTTACACCAAGTGTGATTGTTAGACCATGTGAAAAGACAGCCAGTAAAGTTAATGTCAGTTAAACCAGTCTCACTGCAACAAGCAAGGGGATCCCTTAGTTCATAAGCTGTTATTGGCAACCCATTCCCTTTCTCTTCTACTGCAAAAACATTGTTAAAATCTCCTATCACCAGCCAAGGGACTTTGTTCCTATTACTGAATTCGCAAAGATTGTCCCACATAGGTCTTCTAGATACAATTGAATTAAAACCATAAACAAAACTAGCTACAAAACTTGTAGAAGTAATTAAACACTCAATTTCACAATGAATGACTTGAGGTGAGGAGTCAATAACAGAAATGCTGACCTTAGAAAGGTTCCATAGGATCAAAATTCTGCCAGCTTCATGGGACTGGAAATTATTAACTTGTTGCCACATTCTAAATTTGTTTCTCAAAATTCTGCCCAACTTCTCTTCATCCAGCTTTGATTCCAAAATGCACATAATATATATACAGTTTTTAAACATGAGGTGAGAAACCCCATTATGCTTCAGGGGTTTGTGAAATCCCCTTATATTCCAGCAAGCTAATTTCATGAAACATTTTGAGGGGCATCCCCCCCCCCCCCCCCCTCTATCCTTATTGACTTCATTTGCAAGGCCATTGCCTTTTTTCTTCTTGGTAACTAACTGGAAGTCATTTTGGATTGGAATCTTACCAGTTTCTTTAGTCCCAGGAGGTTGGGGAGCTTGCTTATCTAGCTTAGGACCAGAAACTTTAATCCCAAACTGTTGCTGATCCTGATTCTTTCCTAAGGTCCCAGCCCCTGCAGGCCCTTGCTCTATTGGTTGGTCTTAGTCTTCTACTATTATTGTTTTAGATTCTACAGCCTGGTTTCTTCTCCTTAGTGACTTTACTGACTAGAAATTTACAGTTCCCATCAGAATGTCCAATGACTTTGCACCTCTTGCAAAACCTTGAAAGATTCTCATAGATAACTCTTTGTTCAATTGATCTGCCTCCAGGTAACTTAATGGAAACAGAATGCTTTACCTCCTTACCTACATTCACCTCAACCAAAATCCTGGCATAGGAGACCCTATCCTTTTTGGAGGTGAGTTTATCAGCATATAAAGGCTTCCCAAGTCTAGACCCTATCATGCTAAGTACTCTAGATGACCATAACTCAAGGGGCAGATTCTTAAGCTGCACCCAGACTAGCATAGTACTGATTTCCTCATTATCAAATTGGAAAAATCTAGGCATGGATTTGAGGAGCAGAGGCCTAGCATAAATAATGTAGGGACCCTCTTGCATGACTCTCATCCTATCATCAGCACTTTTAAACTTAAATATAATTCATCCACTCTCATGGAACTGAGTAAGAACTCCTACATTCCATGAGTCTGTTATCTAACTCCTACATTCCATGAGTCTGTTATCTATTTCAGTGCTAGTTTACCAGGAAATTTACCAGCAAAGTATCTTACAAGGCAATGAGACATACCTTCAAAAACTTCATCTACATCTTCTTCAAATAGGCAAATGTCTTCCTCTTCAAATTCCATGAGTTGATTCCTATTGCTGGGTTTCCTGTTGTCTGCAAATAGGCTGACCTAGGGAGCTTTCTTTGACTCCACATTCTGAACCAGTTTACTGTTCACGTCTGCATCTTTTCCAGCTTGAACAGTACCGAGAACTTCAGCTGATTCCATCCGGCCATGTCCCTCACAATCAGAACTGGTATCACCAATTTCCTGTCCCAAAGACCTGGTATCTTCCTCTCCCAATGTACAAGAGAGGCTTTCTGAATCCAAGTTTTCAAAATTTGCTGAGCACTGTTCATCATGAGCAATAGCTTTCTTGCCCGACATTTTTACTGTAGCTTCTTTTCTTTTGAAATCTCTCTGCTCATAACTAGCTTCTCTTTGATCATGGGGAGAGACTACTATCTTCTTGCTATGGTTTTTCTTACCCATACCCAAGCTTTCAACATTAGCTAAGCCCTCTTCTTCCTCTGCAAACTTTTTGCCCGATATTATTACTGTAGCTTCTTTTTCTTTGAAATATCACTGCACATACTCAACATCTCTTTGATCCTGGGCAGAAACCACTATCTTCTGGCTTTGTTTCTTCTTTCCCATAGCACATAACTAGAACAGAATCAAGAAATTTAAGAAGGGGGGGGGGGGAGAGGAGATGAAAGAGGCGGGATTTAGTAAGAAGCAGCAAAAAGCTTGCTTGAGAGCTTCTCTCTCTAGCTTCTCTCTAAAATCCACGATTGAATGAGGACTGAGAGCTCTAAGTATTGATCTTCTTGTTTAGGAAGTAAGTGGTTGGAGAGGAGCTTTTGACATCTCCTGTTTCTCTTTCATTAATTATCTTTTGTGTGACAAATAAAAGAAAAGAAAAAAAATAGGCGGTATGCGATCACCGAGGCAACTACCTCGTGATTCATCAGAACGAAATTAGATAAACAGATTGGAAACGCATGCTAATATAACAGAAAAAAGAAATTAGATTAAATATGAAGACAAAATCAGAGTGGAAAATCCTTGCACAACATGGCATATGGAATCAAGTGACACGGGACATAAATTTCTAATAGGTGTTGGTTGATATGATGCCGTTTCAGGGCCCTACCATTATTCATCAGAAGTTGGGGACCCTATGAAGAAAACTCCAAAGAGATACAACATGCAGGTTCCATCCAACGGACAAAATAATTTAACAGAACCAATTATTGGCAACATCAACAATTCAACATGTCTCAACTCTCCCAGTGAGGGATCTCTATGTCCTTTCATAACTACAATGTTTGCCCCATAGTTCAGAAATTAGATTCCATTTCTGAAACAGTTCTTGATAAAATAGTTGCATAGCTAAAAATTGTTTAGAGTTTGTTAAAACATATGGAATTTTTGAATCTGACACAAATTCAGTTTTCAACTCTTTTTAGAAACTGTTTGACTGTAACTTATGTTTCTTAAAAGCTAAAACCGTTTTGAAAGCCAGGCCATACAGTACAAGGGAGCTGTTACCACAATAGCTCAAGTACTTTCAACTAGCACTTCAATCACCCTAAGAAGTAAGATACAACATTCAGTTCTGCTATTTTGATGGCATATGTGCCAAGCCATAAATCTCCCAGAAACCATCCACTTCCTTTAAACAGCCTGTGAAAACTTAAATAAAAAGAGAAGTCCTTGGCAGTATGAAAGGGAAATCTTTCAACAGATGTGAAGTGTGGTTTTAAGTTGAAAGAGACCATATACAAAATGGGCTTCAATTTGAGGTTTTCTGCTTAATTGTCTGATAATCACGATATTAAAGATCCCAAAGTTGTCTCCAAGTCCAAGAGAGCAAATCAAATTCAGTCCAGGGTAGGACAAATGTATGCATTGTCTATTCCTTATGCTTCACTGGAATTAAAGAAAAAGAAAATGTTCCTAAATGCCAGCAGACCTGAAATGTATCTTTCCCATTCATTAAGGACCAAACATAAGATCAATGAAAAACTAACGAGCCCCCAAATAGAGACCCAGTTGAAAGCAAATCTAATAGAGCCAAACACATGTTTTCCTGAAGTTTTAATAAAGAGATTATTGAAACTATTGGATATAGTGTTAACTTTAACATATAAATAATGGCATCTATTGAGTATAACATTTTCACTACCTTTCAAAACTAAAGATTTCTTGGTAGAGGTCTAGCATATCACCAAAAAGCCAAGAAAGAAATTTCAAACACCCCACTGTAAGCATGAAAACTAGACACATCAAGTTCACAACTTCATCGACCAATAATATGGGCAAAAACAATACTTAAAAAGCCATCTAACCACTAATTGGAAGCATTAACATAGGGATTTCCTAGTTATCTCTCTTCTCAATGATCAATAAATTCAATATAAAAAGGGTAAGGAACTAAATGGTCCAATAACATTTTTTAAGATTTCCACTTACAAAAAATTAAGATTCCTAATCTGTCGAAACTGTGAAGACTTGCAATTACATTCTCAAAGCTTAGGTTCGTTTTTCAGTCGAGCGAGGATTAAGTTAGCATATGCTTGGAGTTACAAAATATAAGTTGCTGCTTAATCCTGCTCTACACTGATTTGTTTTCCTCCGATCAAATTGGCACCCATGATCATTTCTAGAGCTAATTTACATCCCATTCCTACATTACAAGATGATTGACCTACTGGTGATTTAATCACACAGACTATCACAGCCAATTCTTTCAAGTTCAACATAAGTTTCAACTTCATGTGTGTAGATAATGGAAAGAAATAGTACAAAGCATCCTTGAACAAATATGAATGATTTCATTTCTTCTCGCAAATGCTAAGCTACATTGTTGAACCAATTCTCATTATCAAGAACAGTAGCAAAATACCATTCTAATTCCAATTGCTGCATTATTAGAAAATTCATGTTAAAGCAAAGCAAAGATAACATTATGATATTCTTCTATCTATAGAACAAGGAGAAACAACATTAATTACAGCATAGTATTCCATGGATAACAAATTGATGCACCATTACATGACACTCCCCACTATAGAATTTGAGTTTTTTAGCCTACTTTTCCCAGATTTGCTTCTCCTGTAGCTCCTCAATGGTGTCAAGTAGAACCGTAATAAGCCATTATCAAGATTATTGGGAGAATACCTGGCACTCCGGTTCCGCTGCAGCACAAGGTTGTCTTTCCTCTTCTCACAATCGCCTCTGACCTCAACACCACTCACACCATGGTACAATCCATCGCAGGAGTTCCTGGCGCTCTCCAAGCCGCTCATACCATGAAACAAGCCATCGCAGGAGTTCCTGGCGCTAACACTATAGCTGCGGATAAGCTTCTCGCTAACAGTCCCGTTTCCTTCTCCATTAGCCGCTCTCCTCAGCTTTTGCAAAGACTCAGCTAGTGACCCCTCAACCACATTTCCTCCAACACGCTTCTCTTCATCATCCCCACATTTACTTCCACTTTCACTTCTCCTTTGCATCAAACCAAAAATATTCCACACATTAAGCCACCTTCGCGACTTCTTTGAGGCTAATCCCTTTTGTGTAACCTCACCATCAACATACCCAACAACTTTAGAAGCAGACTCAACGCTCTCTGGCAGATAATCTTTGATAGAATACCAATTGGAATCCTTCAACTCTTTCTCTGTGACCAACAACTTAGCCCCGTGAAACAACCCAACCGTCTCAGGGGACACCTTTGCATTTGATATCGCTTTCACTTCATCAACCTCTAGCAAACCTGCTCTCTTGATCGAACTCGACCGATCAAAGCTCCTCCTCCGCCTCGGCAACGACAAAGAATCCGCGTAATAGTCCCTCGTTTGAACTGACCCACCAGGGCTCTTGTCTACCTCGTTGTCATCAACCCCAACACTAACAGGAGGAGAGACCTTAACTGCTTCATTAACCGAAGCCATAGGCGTGAGCCGTGGATAAGCCTTTCCAATCAAACACCCATCCCAAGAAGCCCTGGGCTCAACAAATGAAAACCGGGAATCGTCCATTGAGATCCTCCCAGCAGCATCAACCGACAACCTTGGATCGGTGTCGCAAGATCTCCGATTGGGTCCGTACTCGCCAACTTCCGATTGGGTCTCTCTTAACCGCCTCGCAATAGAACTCCTGTCAACAGAACGAACAGTGGGCATTTCATGCTTTTTCATGTTCTTTTGCTTTTGCGTCCATTTCCTCAGTTTCTTGCTGAAAACCGAAGCGATAACTTTGAAATCTCTGCCAGTGCTCTTGTTGTTTTGATTTTCACATTCGAGATCTATGAACTCCTTCATGGTCTTTAACTCTCCTCCATCTTCGAAATCTTCAACCACGAATCGTCGCACGCTTTTATCAAGAGACACGATCTCTCCTTGCGCGTTTTCCTGTTCTTCGTCTTCTTTCAACTCCATTCCCAAATCCAAAACCGGGGGCTTTCTGTTCGGGTTCTTTCGCGTATCGTCGTCTACAGCGAATAGGTCATTGAGGGTGCTGTGAGCCCTAACGTCGCAGGATCTGCGACGCGGCTGCTCGGGGAAGCGAGCGGCGGCGTCCTCATCGGGATTCTCTCCGGAGTAAGATTTGGTGCGGCGGAGATGAGCGGTGGTGGTGGTGAAGGAGGAGGAGGGGGATTGGTTCTCAATGCCTGCTAGGCGTTCGCGAAGGCATGAGGCACAGAAGCCAGTGATGGGCTTGGTGGTTGGGTGGCGGTGGCAGGAGGAGATGCGGTGGTGTTGGGTTCTCCGTTGAGGGTGTTTGAGAGTCATGGCTCGAGATGTGGAGTGTGGCTCAGTGAGTTCATGTTTTGGAGAGAGAGAGAGTGAACGTGTGAAGAGATTGAGTGAGACTAGAGAGTTGAGGGTTGAGAGTTGATATTTCAATTTTCAAGAAAGCGAAATGTGGTAAGCCCTGAATAAACCCTTTCTATTTTGGGGTATTAATTGTTTTATTGACTGATAAACTCAACTTTTAAGTGAGTACATTTTCCTGTTTCTTTTTTTTTTTCCTTCTCATGAATTGCATTCCTTTTGTGAAACTCGGAATCTTGGTTTTTTTAATAAAAACTCAATTGTTATCAAGAACTTTGTGTGGGTCATAAGATTTTTGTATAATCAGTATAAATTTTATTATAATTATTTATCAAACATATGTTTAAAATATAATACATAAATTAATTATTTTTAAAATATAAAAAAAAATATTAAAATACATGATAAAATATAAAAGATATTGAATGATAATAACTCTAAATTTTTTATCTTTTAACATACTAATCATAAAAATATATATATGTATATTTTATCCTTTGTTAAAATACCTCATGAGTAATTGCTAAAAAAAATAAAATATGCATTTTAGAAAGAAAAGAATACAATTTATGGATGGTTGGAATACTATACAAATAGAAATGAAGCCCAAAATGGGCATTGATTTATGGTTTTCTAGGGATATTTTGGCAGCATCTAGGCCCAAAAGATGCACCAAATACAGCTTACTCTCCTTGGATGCATCTAAATTATTTGAGGTCAACCCCGCCAGGAACACCACGATTTGCCTAGGAATCCACGCATTTGTGCTTCCCACAACGTGTGGTTTGAAACACGAGGCCAGTTTTGCGAAAAATAAGAGCCTAGGAATCTTTTATTTTAAATATCTTGCTCCAATGCTCTCCACCCTTTTTTTAATTTATTTTTTAAGTCTGGTTAGTGGTTAACTCTGAATTGTTTTGACATTGTTTTGTGGGTTTCACAATTTTTTATGGGTGATACTATTTTATTAAAAAAAGTTAAAAAAAATACTTATGCAAACGAATGTAATTTTTTTTTAAAATAATAATCCTTCCATGGGTGCCAAAGTTGCATATCAAATTGTAAAATTCGGTAAAATAATTTTTTGATAATCACATAATTATATTTACCCAAAAAAACAATAATACAAAAACAGAAAATTTGTTAACAATATCTACGAGTGAATAATTGAATTATTATATAAAATATAAGTTTTGATATCTTTTTTTTATTTTCAATCTGAAAGATTATTTGCTCTCTGTATTACTAAGGTTTAATGCTCATTTCCATTGAAATTAGTGTAAAATTGAAAGAAAAAAATTACCTAATTGTTCATCTAAAGAATTATTCTTGTAATAAATTGAAGATACATTATTCGAGATGAATTCTAAATAAAGTATGAATAAAATGTTCTAACTCGACTTAAGTCGTACTAAATAGACCTCACAATTGTGTTAATTGGGTCCTAACAAACTCTTCAATATCTTTCCACAAAACCCAAAGCCATAAAAAATAAGGCCTAGTCAATCTCAGCCTCTCAACCCTAAAAGAGTAGGAAGAAATCCTTGTTTGGCCCAATCTGTGTAATGTCTAAAAGAAAGTCCAAGTCATTTGTATGATCTGAAAAGGTAGAGGTGGCAATGATGAAACAAATTTGGCACCATTTGGCACCGCTCACATTTTCACATGTCCTGTTTGATACGATACTATTTTTTGTGCTATGCTGGATTTAACTTTGAGACTAATAGTATAACACGACACAAAAAACAGAGTACCGCGCAACACGTGACACGATTCGACACAAAGCATAGCCCGACATGATACGAGGCGCAACTATAACATCTAATAAATTTAAAATTACATACAATTTTATACCACTAAAATAATGAGTCAAGAGTGATTAGATGATGATAAATTTGATATTTTATGATGGTAAAAAAATAAAAATTATTATCTTATTTTTAATATAATGGCACGTGATCTACTAACTCATAAATGAAATAAATTCACTTAAATCACACATTAATATAAATTAAATCAAACTTAAACAATTATTTCAACACAAATAAAATGTAAAAAAATGTCAGTTGCAAATTTTTAATTTAAATATTGAAGTTATAATTGATTGATTTAAACATAATAACATTTTATACAATAAACTAAAACACTATGAGGAAATCGTATCATATTTTTCTTTTTAAGCCATCAAATGAAACGCTGTATAGCTTGGTTAGACAGCTCATCGTTCAATTTCTAAACTCGTTTGTCTATAAATTTGATAAGTTTATTTATTTTTTAATTTAAAAGTTAAAAAAATTATAAAAAACAATTTTTTAATTATTAATAATATTTTATATCTTTCTGATTTTTAAAATTTCTAATTTGTTTCTATATTTTACCTATTTGTAGATCTTTTCATATTATTTTTTTATTTTAAATACTGTTTTGATAAATTATTTATTTAAAAAATTTTAAAAATTATCATTTTTAAATTATTTATTTATATTCATGAATTGACATGATCCGACAAGATTCAGTAACCATGGAGACTAGACACTGTCAGTCCGAAATTTTTAAATAGGAAAGAGAAAAAAACATAGCATGACAAATCACGAAAACACGAAAATCCGCCTTGTGTCAACCGTGAGCTTACACGGCATAGCCCACTGCCACCTCTACCGAAAGGCTAGCACGGAGAAAACCAAAGAGTTTATGCAACTGAGCTTAGAAGAAGCGGAAAGTGTGTCATGACTCACTATTTACCCTCACCGAGTAGGATATGACACGAGTTTCTACGAAGATTTTGCTTTGAGAGGCATCCGAGTCGACCCCGGGTTCTGCCTGTACTTTCAAGGTCTCTCCTCGCCTCACCGTAAGCTATCTAAAACCTCCATTGTTGCTGTAATTGCTGAAGATCGGCATTCATTGTTTGGTAAACATGCTAGCAAACTCTGAATTTGAATGCAAACCATTCTTAGAAGATCTTTTCAAGGTGCTGAAAACTTTTGTCTGCGATGTTATCTGTTTTTTTATTGTTTGAGTGCTTACCTATAGCTTGACTGCATTGATTGGTTTTGCTATTAGCATCGTCGAAAGTCTCCTTTCGCCTGGTTGATTAATTCTCGGGATTACCCTGTCTCTTATAGTTTAGTATACATCACATGCGGATTAATTTTCAAGGAAGCTCAAATTTGAAGCTGTAAAGAGAATAAGCAAACTTAGCCTTAGATGATGTGTTGAAGTAATGAACATTGAACATAAATCCGATGAAAGTTCTTGCCTCCATTGAATACCACTCGAGCAATGCGCCTGTCTCACCTGAGGTGCTTCTCCATCACTACTCACTTTGTACTTTGTTGCAGGGATGTGCTGCGCTTGAAATTGCATGTTTGTATAAGCTCTTCTGCTCTAATCTTATTGAATAGCAGTATCTTAAGGCTAAGATTTTGAAAGAGATTTATATCTAGGAACACAACCCGTAGAAAACTTATGGTAGCTATTGATGGATAAAAAGTTTTTCTTTTACCTTTTCAATTACGATTTTTGGGAGTGAATTGTTAAGTACTTAAAAAATAAAGAGGGGTTGATTTTAGATTTTAGTAGATTGATCCATGGTTTTAACGAGCGAGAGTTTATAAAAGTTTTTCAGAAGTTAGTTGAAAACTTATCCCGTTAAGATTTATCAATTAGATAAATCGATTTCGTTTAGTCTAAAGTAAAAATAATTAATGATTTAATTTATAGTTTTTGAAATGGTTTATGATAAAAATGAATGAAGTTATAATTTATTTAATATTTAATAAAACAAGAGAAGAATAGTTTTTCTTAAGAAAATAAATTTTTAAAAACATAAATAATTTTGTTTAATAAAAAATAAAAACCCTTTCATAAACTCTTCAAAAATGTTCCTTAGACTTACCATTACGCCGCCGTTTTTGTAATCCGCCATTCTTTGTCGTCAGATAAAATCCCAACCCAGGCTGGCGCATAAGTGACGGCCACGTTGTTAACGATATGAAGTTTTTAACGTTATCCCGAATTTTCATTTCCAACAGGATAAGACTCCTTGAGTTTTTTAATTACGACTATGCCACTTGTGTACCTCTCTAGCAGACATAAGTACCGCAAGAGGGTTGTTGCGGTCATTTCATACGCAACGGTATATATAAAACAGCCGGTTGATTTTTCACCTCTTTACTGTACTCAAACAGAGTCTACAAACAAGTCAACAGACATGAGCTCTTCACTCTCTTTGTATCGACCGATTCGAGATTATGCTCTCAATGTCTATCAAAACCCCAAAATCACAAACTTTAAAACAGCCCAAATTCAACTCGGTTCGCGTTTCACTGAATCATCATCAAAGCAGAAACGCCCCAAAAAAGTTTTTTCTTCTTCAACGACGAATCCTCTGGGAATCCGTCGCTCAGCCGAGTTCCGTACGGTTCTGTCTAGCCGAGTAAGGGTTTTGTCGAACGATGCTCAGTTTCTGAAGGAGGAGAGCGAGGCGCAAGCGGCAACGGTGCCGAGTTTTGCCGAGTTCATCACATCGGAGCGAGTGAAGGTGGTGGCGATGCTCGCCCTGGCGCTGGCTCTGTGTAATGCGGATCGCGTGGTGATGTCGGTGGCAATTTTACCGTTGTCGCTTACTCACGGTTGGAGCAGATCGTTCTCTGGTATTGTTCAGGTGGTTCTTTTGGTGCTTTTGCTTCACTTGAATTGCAATTTTAAAGATATTTCTTTTGTTTCTAATTCCTTTCTAGTAAAGATGTTGTCTTGTTATGGTTTTTGTTGAGGAGGTAATGAACCTAAAAGGCGAGAAATTGATTGATGTGTTTTGATTTTGTAAACACAAAATGATATGTATTTATAAATCTGGATTATGGAGTTGCCAGTGGATCCACAAAATGGTTTCCAAATTGAGCGGAGGGAAAATATTATAGGATTAGAAATTCTGGTTAAAGAAGGAAGAATATGTTTTTGAAAATTGGATAATTAGAGTGAAAATGGAAGCAATTGGTATATGAGTACCATAAGTAAAGAAAGCATAAAAGAAGTGAGGCCTTATCCACGGCAGCAGTAGAAAACCAGGTTGATCCACTGGCGTCTCCATACCTGTTAGATCCACAAAATAGTTTCCAAATTGAGAGGAGGGAAAATATTATGGGATTAGAAATTCTGGATAAGAAGAATATGTTTTTGAAAAATTGGATAATTTGAGTGAAAATGGAAGCAATTGGTATATGAGTACCAATAAGTAAGGATTACAAGAATTCATATTTCTAAACAACTCTCTTTTCTTTGCATTGCTCTCTCATTCTTTTTCTCTGAATTCTCCTTGAATTATCATTTTTATCTCTTTCTCTTTCTAAATTCTCCTAATTGATTTGAAAAAATGAGAAGATATTTATAGAAATTTCTTAGGGTTACAGTGCATTTAACGACTGAAAAGATTGAAGTTGCTATGCAGTTACTGTGCATTTGACGACTGAAATTATTGATTACAATGCGGTTGTTAATCATATTTTTGTGCACTTTTTGAAAATTTATATATAAAAACTAAAAGGTTACTATGCACTTTTTGACAATTGATAAAGAAACGAAAGGGAATTAATCATATGCTTTTCCATTGCTCCTTTGTTTGTTAGCAATTTTTCTTTTTTGTTTGCTTTCAAATTTTTCTTCTTTGTTTGTTTGTAACTTAATTTTGTCAATTTTTTTTGTTTGTGTATTATTGTTTTTTTATGTCTACATTTTAGCCCCCTGTAAATGTTGGTCGCTATACAACATGTGCATGACTTTTTGGATTTCGATTTTTTGGATCTTAATTGAATCAAATTAAGAAATGAATACATGCAAATGTAAATTGTAGAAGCCGTGGTATGTTTTATTGGAATTAAACCTAATGATAATTTTTCTAGAGGCAAGTTTGCATAGGGTAATGGTTGTGTGGACAACCAATATTGATTGGTTGCAGGGATAACATGAGAGCCCTTGCTCATAATTTTCCGTAATTGACATTTGTTTGAGTTTTTATTGCATGGGAAATGGATTGTTGGGCATTTTGACTTCAAAGTTCACACGTAAGGTCTTTTTCTTTTTTTCTATTTTGCTTGTCGAAATGAGACTTTCAATACAAGTAATGTGAATGATATTCCAAATTGTACTGAGACATATTAAGCATGTTAAATGATTGACTAGTGTACACAGATATGTTTATCGCTCGGGATTTTGTGAATGACCATGCCAATTAAGCTCCTAGTGAGATGTTTTTTGTTAAATGTCCAAACTTGGTGTGATAGGGTTTTCAAAATAGTTACTTACAGTAGGCTGTCTTCTAGTGTAACAGTGTACTACTTTTGGTTCCTTCTTAACTCAATGATAAACCCTTGTGTTAGTCATCTTTCCTATGGGGATACCTTGTTTCACCGATAGTTGGAGGGAGTTTAGTGGATTATTATGGTGGTAAGGTGGTCATGGCATGGGGTGTGGCTTTGTGGTCGCTAGCTACCTTTCTTACTCCCTGGGCAGCTGAAACTTCTTTATGGGCTCTACTTGCTGCGAGAACTATGCTTGGCATTGCAGAAGGCGTGGCTCTTCCTTGCATGAACAACATGGTAGCAAGGTATTGATGGTCTACTTTCTATAATGCATGATGAATGATGATGATGATTGATGTAAACTGACGATAGACAGCATCTGCCTACCAACAATTTTTATAGAAATTATATGGTGAAGCTATCTTGTTGAAGAGCTTGTATTAACTTTTACTTTTAGATGGTTCCCTCAGACAGAGCGAGCCAGGGCTGTTGGAATTGCAATGGCTGGATTTCAGCTTGGAAATGCAGTAGGACTGTCGCTGTCCCCAATTCTCATGTCACAAGGTGGTATATTCGGACCCTTTGTAATTTTTGGATTATCTGGACTCCTTTGGGTTCTCGTATGGTTGTCTGCAATATCAAGTACTCCAGATCAGCATCCCCAAATTTCAAAATTTGAATTGGAGTACATAATGAACAAGCGCCAAAAATCCTTTGTGGTGGAGAATAAACCAAAGACAACCAGAGTGATCCCTCCCTTCAGACGCTTGCTCTCTAAAATGCCAACATGGTCTTTAATCGTTGCAAATGCCATGCATAGCTGGGTAATGCATACACATCTCTCCTCAGCTTATTTTAAGAACCATGTTACCAATGATTTTAATAGGGTGCCAAACATGCTATAGGTTCTCTGAACCTCGTCTTCATATTTTGTTGCCCTCCCCTTAAATAGTAGTGGAGGAATTGCCTTTGGAGTAAAAACTTCAGTGGCTTATTTTGTATGTATCTGTCCCACGCTTGCATCATACATCCTTTTTTGCACATTAAATGTATTCATGTAAACTCATTATGTATTAAAAACTTATTTGCAGGGCTTCTTTGTTATTCTTTCATGGATGCCTATTTACTTCAACTCAGTAAGGCCTAATGCATAGCTATAACCTGCAGTTTCTTACTTTCTTTCAAAAATACCTACTTGAATGAGATACAAATGGAGAACATTCTACTACAGATTTATCATTTGGACCTCAGACGAGCAGCATGGTTTAGTGCTGTTCCATGGACCATGATGGCATTCACAGGATATTTTGCTGGTTTGTGGTCAGACCTGTTGATACGGCATGGTACAAGTGTAACTTTGACTCGCAAGATCATGCAGGTATGGTATTTTTCTTTGACCAGTGCAAACTGCAAGGGTCACCTTTTTCTCATGAGCATAGTTTCAAAATTCACATTTTTTTCCATTGATGAAAGATCGAAGCATAAGTCATATCTGTCTCCTTGAAAGGTATTAGGACCTGTTATTTACTAAATCATAATGTATATACTTATTTCTGTGGTAATTTGGGAGTTCCTCTCTGCTCACTGAGTTTATAATTAGCATCTGGTCTGTTCTTTATTTGCAGTCGATTGGTTTTGTTGGTCCGGGAATTGCTCTCATTGGTTTAACTGCAGCAAAAAGTCCTACAGTTGCATCCGCTTGGCTTAGTTTAGCCGTTGGGCTGAAATCTTTCAGTCATTTTGGTTTTCTTGTTAACCTTCAGGTTGGTAAATCTAGAAGTTGCATCATAAGCTGGGGGATTTTTGACTTTCCTCTAACCTTTTTTCCTTTCTTTCTGTTTGTCAGGAGATCAATCCACATTATTCTGGTGTTTTACATGGTACAACAATTTGTTATATTTATTCATATGAAAATGTCTTTATCTGAGCGTTTACTATAAGAACTTCATGATAAACAGTGAAATGATTCGACCTGGTGTCATCTAGCAGAACTTGGAGTTATAGATTAGCGTTACTGCTGCTTTGGATGTTTTTTTTCTTTCCTCTAAATGGCATCTTTTCCATGCTGTCTATGACATGCACTTCTTACCATTGGCAATGATTGGAGATTTTGGTGTACGGTTTGTCTCATTATTTGAGAAGAAATTGACTCAAAATGATACATATATCTTACAATTAATGCGTAATAAATAGATAAAAAAAATTAGGAATGAAAAATGTGCAAGTTATGATTTCTTACCGAACCTGGTGAGAATTTTGAGATTATGAGAAGACTTATCAATGTCCAATTTTGTATGGTTTGATGAAAAATACTTTATTTATTGTTATAGGATTGTCACTTACTGCTGGAACATTGGCCGCTATAGTGGGAACGGTTGGAGCTGGTTTCTTCGTTGAGTTGGTGGGCTCCTTCCAAGGATTTCTGTTGCTTACATCGCTCTTGTATTTTCTTTCTGCCTTGTTCTACAATATCTTTTCAACTGGAGAGAGAGTGAATTTTGATGAAACTGGTCAGTATCATGCATCATCCCAATGATTCTTTGATCTCTTTCTGTTTTATTCCAGTTTGGTAGATGTCTCCTGTTCCAAAACCTCCAACCCCTCTAATGTCTAACCCATTACTCAGGGTTTGAACTCAATACATCTTCCCTAAATGGGAAAGATGTATGGCTTTACCCCAATGGTCCACTGCAAAAGTGGCACGGTATTCAGCAGCTCTGAACTTCACCATTTGGTTAATTGCAGAATGGTTCTGTGATGTTTTTACAACTGAACATAGTAATTTGCAGTAGCAAAATATTTGTGTGCAACACTATTAACCTTATCTATCATTGTTTACATACTTATGATGCTTAATAGATTATGTGCTCATTTACTGAGTAATTTATATTCCTGCTGATTATTGTATGTTTGATTTCTGCTCGGCAGTTTCCTAGATTCTAAGACTACTTGCGCTCACCGTGGTCAATGGATTCTGCAACTGGAACCGGAGGATCTGAGTTTTTTTTTAATGAT
Organism: Bretschneidera sinensis; assembly: GCA_023935145.1. Classification (NCBI taxonomy): domain Eukaryota; kingdom Viridiplantae; phylum Streptophyta; class Magnoliopsida; order Brassicales; family Akaniaceae; genus Bretschneidera; species Bretschneidera sinensis. Next base: position 8,149,898 of record CM043698.1, read on the forward strand.
ATAGAATGTAGAGTTCTGGCATCTTGTATAAAGAAACATCATTTTTCTTCATTTTTTTCTTGTTCTCCTCTATGAAATCAAAGATGAAATGTGCAGACTACAGCAGATCATATTAATTATCCTCATGTATCAGGTGCATCAGGGGTTTCTGACTGCCAAACTTTTAGCATCCTGCATGGAGGTATGGCTCTAGGTGCATTCATTGCTTGTTTAGTTGTATGTCTATTTATACATGTCAAAGCCTACTTGCACGTGTAAAGCCACGTAACTTCTTTTTTTTGGTACATTGAAGGGAGGAGATCGAACTCGGGTTTTTTATAAGAAAGATTTGAAGATAATCATTAGCCCAAAAAACCTGGTATTATAGCTGCTATTTTCATTGCGTTAGAATCAGCTACTAGAAGTAGAATTTTTTTCTGTTAATAACAAAATTACTGCTTAAACTAGAACTGGACCCAGTTTGCTTGCTGATTCAATTCTGCTTCGTTACGAGAAGAGAGAGAAGATATAAGAATCAATTGCTACTAGTATTGAGGCCTACGCAAATGCGTAGGTTCTTTTATTTTTCGATTTTTTCTCTCGCTCTTTGTTTTCTTTATCCATTGGTTCTTTTGTTTCAAATTTAGATTTAAAAAATGGCCAACTAAATACAATTTAAATTTGGTAAAGAAAAGAAATTTGAAGAATATCGAATCTTGTTTTTGCTATTGTGGAACGTTTAACCAAAACTAGAGTTCATTCTATAACAATATAAAAGTAAATATAAGTCTCTTCACCCAGTGGTTATACAAACTTAGGTTCAATCTTTAGTTTCCTTAATGTACCAAAAAAATATAATTAAAAAAGTTATCTATACACAATCAATTTTTTTTGTGGATACGTCAAAATTAAAATTATTTATATTATATTCGAAATCCATATAAAACATAGATATCTACGGAGTAATAATTTTTAATGTGAAATTTATAACGTAATTTAGTTTTTAATGAGTTTTGTAGAGAGGATAGGAAAGCATAAGGAACGAAGAAAAATATAGAATTAGTTCATTTTGTTTTTCACTCTCTAATCTTTCCAATATAAGATGCGATAATCATAATTTGAAGAAGAAAAGTGAAGAAAATTGTGGATCATTTAAATTTATTCCTCTCATTTTTTTTACAAATTAGCAGAAATTTTTTTTTCTTTTTCTTTTTATTTTTTTTTTCTATCAATCATAACTTTCTAATCTTGTTTTCCATTTGATACATTACGAATTTTGAAGTTCAAAAACCAACTGCTAGATCCAAAGGAATATCTCAGGCCAGTTTTGACATGCATTGCACACACCTTACCCAATGACTCATTAACATGACTCTTCGGGCCAAAGTCGCAGACTTTGGTTTTGCACGACTGGCTGCAGAAGATCCTGTTGCAACTCACATTTCAACTCAAGTCAAAGGATCAGCAGGCTACTTGGATCCTGAATGCCTGAGGACATATGAACTCACTCAAAATAGTGATGTTTACTCATTTGGTGTCTTGATCGTAGAGATAGTGACTGGAAGACACCCGATCGAACCAAAGAAACCACTGAAAGAGAGGCTAACCACAAGATGGGTAAGTAAGTAAACTAAATATGTCCAAAATTCTACGGTGACAAAAGTGGGAATTCAGCGAAATTGGCTTATATTGAAAATCAAATGTGCCTAATTTCTCAAGCAGGAATATACATACTACATCATATTGATCTCATTATCATGATATCTCAAACCATTGTAGACTTTTAGCACATGATGCCTCTGTACTAAAAGCAAAGAATCACATGAATTGCACGGTTAATCAATTCATCCATCACATGAAGACAGGACTAGTCACATCTTCATATGACCTGTTTCCATGCCATCATAGACAAATTGGTAGGTATCACAACCATGTCCTGAATCAAACAGCTGCCAAGTTGGAGTCAGCACACAGGTCTAGTTTTTTACTTTTCTTGCCTTCTGCAAAAGAGAATTTTGCTATTACTGTAGTTCTCTCTCTTTTTTTTTAATTAGAAGTAGGGAGATCGAATCCTGGTCTCCTAAACAGAGGACCCAGAGTGACTGCTTGGCCTAGAATATGAGAACTTATTCTACCATGTTTATCATTTGCAGAGTTTTATTCAATTAGTTGGCAATCAATCCTCGTGTGCAAGTGTTTACGCCCTCATGCAGCTTGGTGCTCTTTCAATTTGTCATACAAAACATAGGAATTACTTTTACTCATATGAGAATAGATTTTCATAGAAGGTTTTCAATTACATCATTCTCTATTTACTATGTTTAATAGAAAAATAAGATGATGAAAAGTTAAAAAGATTGACATTTTTCATCCCATGTTTAGTAAAAGAGATAAAATTACAATAAAAGAAAATAATTTTTTTTAATAAAGTAAAAAATATAAATATAAATATAAATAGTATAATTCTTATTATTTTAACTTTTGTAACGTTAATTTATAAGATTAGATGAAAATAAATTAGTAAAATGATAACTTTATTTTTTTTTTTTCAGTCATCAATCTTTATAATTTGAGAAGATTATAGTTTATTAGAGAGAATTCCAAACACATGAAAAATTTATATGCTACAAACACCCCTAGAAATTCCCTCAATTTTTTCTATTAAATAAAAATAAATTGTATTTTAACGCTTCTGTCATTCTACCTTTTTCTTCGGTTACTCCTACATCAACTTCGGCTACTTCCAAAGTTTCGATGCATCTCGTGTAATAAAGTTGAAAATCACTGTAAAATAACATTAAAACAATAAATTATTTAATATTTAATAAAAAAAATAGAAAGATAAATTCTAATTTTAACTTTTTTTTACTTTACTTTCGTTAATTATCGACCTTTAACTAAATCCGTGTACGTAGCTTGAGCCTTTTGTGGTGCACGCTTTTTCATTAAATGATTCCACGTGTCCTGCGCCTAAACATTTTCTTTCTCAGAAAAAGAGAGAAAAAAACATCAAACATCTGATCCCAAAGACCAGACGTGCCGTGTCCACCTCTCACTCCTTCAGCCACTCGTGTGATCCTTAAATTTCTCCCATTTCAAAAGAAAACTGTTTGTTTTCTTCTTCAATAGTATTTCACTGATATTTTTTCTTACACTGATATTTTTTCTTTTTCTTTTCTGTTTTCTTCAATAAAGCTCCGAAAGAATCTCTTTCACTGTGTTTCTTGTCTGTTTTCCCTTTGAGGAATATCTTGAGCTTTGCGCATATTCTCCATCTCCTTCGTCTCTCAGTTAGATTCTCTGTATAAAATAAAAATATCTTCTCTTCCAAATTTTCCTTTATATGTGCTTATTAACAATCTCTTTGTTTTTGGAGTTTTTTAGTGTTTCGGTGTTTGGTTCACAACCTAAGCATTGAAGGTAAAACCTCAAGCAACTTATCTTCTCTCATCTTTCTTTCATAATCGCATTGCTTTTATCACTGATCCCTAATTTTGAATTGATTTTTCTGTCATTCTTTTTAATCGTTATTGTTTGCTTCATCATTTGTCTAATTTGGTGGCCTAAATTAGATTGTTCATGCATTAAAATATTCGTGAATCGTGATTTTATATTTTTTTTAGAAATTGTTTTTTTTTTTTTTATGAATTGTAATTATCCTTGGGTATACTTGTGTAAAAATGTTCACCTTTGTGTGTTGCTTTTTTAAGTAATTTTTCAGTTGATATATTTGAAATTTATGGATTTTGTTTTGTTGAATCAGTTGTAAAAGCAAAAGCTATTCGAGGAAAATTGACAAATGGCAGATACTGCAAAAGCCAATGGCTCAACTAAATTTGGCGTTCACGCCAAAATCCCGGCCGCTGCGCATCCGACGGCGGATGAACCGGTGAAGATTGCGTCGAATATCAACTACCACGCACAATACAGTCCTCACTTTTCTCCTTTCAAGTTCGAGCCAGAACAAGCATACTATGCCACTGCAGAGAGTCTGCGCGATCGCTTGATTCAGGTACTCACTTACCAGTCAATTATAATTCCTTTTTGAAATCGTAATGTTCTGTTTTTTTTCTTCTTTTATTAATAATGATTTGAATTACTTTACAATTTTAAAGTTGCCAGTTCTTAGTCCTGCGCTTGGTCTGTTGTGGTTCTATGCATCCGCTGTTTACCACTTGATTTTGTACTAGATGAACCCATACGCGTGAAATAGAATGTTGTTAAATTTGATTAGTTCATATTATGCCAGAGATGTTTGTTTTGAAGTCTCCTCGTGGTTATTGTAGTTAACCAGAGAACTGAGCTATTCTATAGTTCATATATTGGTTACAAGAACAATGAAGGGAAGACCCATATCGTTAGTTGTATAGTTAACTACAAGATTTTCATGAGGCAATCAATGAATTAGAAAGCTCGTCTTTCGGTAGAACTTCATGTACTATAGCTTTCCATTCTTTGGCTCTGGTGGCTGGTCAGTGGGTTCTTGCATTAACATAAGAATGATCTGTAGGTGTGCTAACTGTGTTTTGTCTATCTTTTGATTGCAGCAATGGAATGAGACATACCTTCATTTTCACAAAGTTGATCCAAAACAAACTTACTATTTATCAATGGAATTTCTTCAAGGACGAGCTTTGACTAATGCAATTGGTAACCTGGACATTCAAGATGCATATGCGGATGCACTAAGAAAATTGGGGCATGAACTTGAGGAGATAACTGAGCAGGTATATTTGCAACCTTTGCATGCAAGACTTGATTTCTAAAGCATTCCAAGTGATCATCAAAACCACTCAATCATTGACTTCTCCACCCCCCTCCCCAAAAGAATCTCACTTTTTCTTGCTGGAATCCTTAAATTTAGCATTGTCTTGCATCTTAATTTAAGATGGTTAAATGACATGCGACTGGTTTCATGAGTTATCAGTGATCTGTAGCCCAAACAAAATATGTTCATAGTATTTCATTTTGAGGTGATGATTTAGCACCTGGTGGCCATGCAGTATCATGCACTCATCAATTGATCAACAAGCGTCTTATCAATTTATTTGGCTTGACAATGTAAGTTCAAATGAACTATGCCAACGTGTACAATTCCTGAAAAGAACTAATATAAGTTTGCATTCTTCAATTGCGAATGGACATTCAGATAAATCTATCAAATTTACAATGCATTTTTATTAAGTATTAAATTTAAAATGCAATATGGTGATGATTATTAGAAATGGAACTTGGTAGGAGAAAGATGCTGCACTAGGTAATGGTGGTCTAGGAAGGCTTGCTTCGTGCTTTCTAGACTCCATGGCAACCCTAAATTTGCCTGCGTGGGGATACGGTTTGAGGTACAAATATGGGCTCTTCAAGCAGCGAATCACAAAGGAGGGCCAAGAAGAAATTGCGGAGGATTGGCTTGAGGTTCATTTTCACCTGAAAGTTTTGTCAAAGATTGCTAATTTCTAGGAATTGCACTGATGCTTTGTTCTGATGGAAATTATGCAGAAGTTTAGTCCTTGGGAAGTTGTCAGGCATGATGTGCTATTCCCTGTGAGATTATTTGGTCATGTTGAGGTTAATCCAGATGGATCGTAAGTGTTACTTTAGGAATTAATAAGTTTCTAACAAAGTATTACACAATATATTCGGGTTGGACTGCCTATTTGTATGAAGAAGGTGCAATAATTTATTTTCAGATAGCTTTCTTTTCCCAAGTTCATATGCAACTTGGTATCTCTTGAATATAAAATTCCTCAGCCAATGCTTGCACTTTGAATGCATCACAGCCGAAAATGGGTTGGGGGAGAGGTTTTGCAAGCTCTAGCGTATGATGTGCCCATTCCAGGATACAAAACCAAGAACACTATTAGTCTTCGCCTTTGGGAAGCAAAAGCTTGTGCCGAGGATTTCAATCTATTTCAATTCAATGATGGACAATATGAATCTGCCGCACAGTTACATTCTCGAGCTCAACAGGTAAATTATCAAGTATCTCTGTAAAAGGATTACCTTGACTCTGGCAAGAATTTTCCTTTGCTACTAGAGAACATGCTCTAAGCAGGTTGTAAACATTAATTTCTTGTTTGAAATGTAGGATTTTACTCGGTGTAAAAACTACACCAATTTCTAAACTTAAAAATGATAAATATTTGGAGCTATATTTTCATCAATGTGTAACATATGTCAATTTATGCATGCATGCTTGTCTAAAGTTCACCTGTATGAAAATTGTTCATTTGCAGATTTGTGCAGTTCTATATCCTGGGGATGCTACTGAAGACGGGAAGCTTTTACGACTGAAACAACAATTCTTCCTCTGCAGTGCATCTCTTCAGGTTGGTCGATCCAGTTTTAATTTTCTTCTTTATATTGTTTTCATGGATCTCACCTTATTAATTTCTCTTTAAATTTTAGCTCCTAAATTGTTTTTAAATTTCTTAATTGCCAGAAGTCAACAATGACATGATCTCAGTTGAGTTGGAAATCATCATTCCGACCCTTAAATCCTGAATTTTTGTTTGGTATCTCCAAGATGGAGCCAATGTAAGGATTATTTGAGCCAAAGGGTCAAATGAGCTCAAAGCAGATATGCCTTTTTATAGAATGTATCTTGCATCATCCTGCCTCACAAAATGCTAGGACAGACCATCTAAGGAGAGGTTCACACTATAGTAGGAGATGATTTAATGCTTCATTAATAGAATCGAATCTCAACCTGTATGTATATTACGAAACCTGCACCTGTTTGAAACTCAAGAAAAATGTTCAGCTCATGCTAGATTTCAATCCCACCAGAGATTTTGTGCTCAAGTAGCATCATAAAGTGTAGGAGTGTTGTAGAAGCTTTAGCATAAGCATTTCACGTATTCTTTGCTGCTGTCAAGAATATCATCCTGTTCCTATAAAAAGAAAAAGAAAAGAAAGAATGCCATCCTGTTTTTTATGTCAATGGATGGCAAAGTCCATATTCTTTTCTTTAATTAAGGTCACTAACTATTCCACTTCACCCACACTTGCCATATATTCATCATTGTTTTAAGGCTTACTTTAGGCCATGTTTCCTTCATTGTTTTAAGGCTTACTTTAGGCCATGTTTCCTTCCTTGTTTTAAGGAATGTCTTTTTCCTTTAACAACCTATATATACTCTTAATTGTATTCTCAATAATAAGAACTCAAGTAAGCATTTGTACAATCTCTTTACTCTCTTCAATTCTCACATCTCTTTACTCTCTTAAATTCTAACATGGTATCAGAGCCAGTTGCTTAGGTTCTTCTCTCGCTTGTAATTTTTCTCGGTTTCGTGTTTCGGCGTGTTCTGTATTGTTCTCGGTGAACTCGACGTGAAAGTTTTTTTTTGTTGTTGTTTTTCGGTCTTCTCTTTTTGGGTTGGTGTTGTCGGCACCTCTTATTTTTTTGGTTTGAGCAGTTTCGGCATTCACGACATCCTCTATTTTCAGAGAGGTGTTTTGTGGCTTTGGGTCTCAGATTTCTCGGTGTTTTTTTTTGTTCTCAGATCTCTTTGGCAGTTTGTTTTTTTTCTGCTTTGGGTGGTTTCGGCATTTTTTTGGTCGGGCTATTTTTTTTTTTGCACTTATTTGCAATGGACTCTGCACCTGTGTGTGTCAAATTTACGGGCAAAAATTACTCTACATGGGCCTTTCAGTTTGAAATTTTCCTCAAGGGAAAAGAACTTTGGGGTCATATCGATGGCACAGATGTTGCACAAACATCCAATACAGACCAATCGAAGGATGTCGGGTATTCTCCTTCTTGGACTGTGCTTGATGCTCGGATCATGTCTTGGCTTCTTGATTCGATGGAGCCACATATTGTCACCAACTTGCGTACTCATCGCTCTGCTCAATCCATGTGGATTATCTGAAGAAGGTTTATCATCAAGATAATGATGCTTATCGCTTTCAGTTAGAGCATGCAATTGCCACCTTTCAACATGGCAGTCTTTCCATCCAAGACTATTACTCGGCCTTTCTGATTCTTTGGACTGACTATACTGATCTTGTTACAGCGGCTGTTCCTGTTGCCACTCTTTCGACTATTCAGCAACTCCACGAGACTAGATGGCGTGATCAATTTCTTATGAAACTACGCCCGGAATATGAATCTATTCGCTCCTCTCTACTGAATAGATCTCCTGTTCCTTCTCTTGATGTTTGTTTTGGTGAGTTACTTTGTGAAGAACAACGTCTTAGTACTCAAGCCACTCTGGAGCAATCTTATGGTAGTCCAAGAACTGTTGCTTATGCTGCCCAAGGACGCGGATCGCCTATGCATTCTAAAAACTTGCAGTGTTTTTGCTGTAAGGAATATGGGCATATTGCTGCCAATTGTCTCAAGAAATATTGCTCTTATTGTAAGAAGAAGGGTCACATCATCAAAGAATGTCGTCTCCGCCCACAGAATCGTCAGGCTCAAGCATTTCAGACTTCTGTTATTGTACCCTTCGCAGCTCCTAGCTCTTCTTCCAGTGCCTCCCCAGTTTCGGCACCTCCTGCAGCGAATTACTGCACACACGAAATGGTGCAACAGATGCTAATTTCAGCATTATCTGCAATGGGGTATCAAGGTAAAAATTCTACCAAACTCTGGTACGTAGACTTGGGGGCCTCTAATCACATGACGAATACTCCCACCGCTCTGTGTCATGTTCGACCATATGTTGGTCCATCTGCCATTCAGACTGCCAATGGCAGTTCTTTACCAATTGCTGCTGTCGGAGATGCCTCTTCTAAATTCACTGATGTGTTTCTTGCTCCTAAACTTTCCACGAATCTTATTTTTGTTGGTCAATTAGTTGATAACAATTGTGTTGTTAACTTTTCTGGTGATGGTTGTGTTGTACAGGACCAGGTAACGGGAGAGCTGATCGCGAAGGGACCTAAAGTGGGGCGCTTGTTTCCACTATTTTTGTCTGTCCCAGCAATTTCTCCAGTTTCGTCTATTAAGTCTCTTGCTTGCAATAATATTCCAAATCTGAGTATGGTGTGGCATCGTCGTTTAGGCCATCCCAATACTCAGATCTTATCTCATGTATTGCACTCTGGTTTTCTTGATAAAGAAGAACGTTCTTCTTTATCTCTTAAGTGTGATTCTTGCAAACTTGGTAAAAGCAAAATTCTTCCCTTTCCTTTACATGCTAGTAGAGCTTCTCACTGCTTTGAATCTTATCCATAGTGATGTTTGGGGACCTTCCCCCGTTAGCTCATATGAAAAATTTAAATATTATGTGACTTTCATTGATGATTATAGCAGATTCACTTGGGTTTATTTTCTTTGCTCTAAATCTGAGGTTTTTCGTACTTTCACTAATTTTTTAGTGTATGTTGACAATCAATTTTCTGCGACTATTAAGATATTACGCGCAGATTCTGGTGGTGAATATTTTTCTACTGAGTTTCAAGAATTCTTGGCTTCTAAAGGTATTATTCATCAACGTTCATGTCCTGCTACTCCCCAACAGAATGGAGTAGCCGAACGCAAAAATCGTCATCTTCTTGATGTGGTACGTACTCTCTTGTTAGAATCATCTGTTCCATCAATATTCTGGGTCGAGGCTTTGAAAACTGCTACTCACTTGATTAATCGTTTACCTTCCCAAATCTTACACATGGAGTCTCCCTATTTCCGCTTGTTTGCTAAACAACCTAGTTATGATAATCTCTGTATCTTTGGTTGTGTATGTTTTGTCCATTTACCTCTCCATGAGCGACATAAATTATCTGCTCAATCTGTTAGATGTGCATTCTTGGGATATAATGTGTGTCAAAAGGGATTTGTTTGCTATGATCCTACCTTACATCGTACACGTATTTCTAAAAATGTTATTTTCTTTGAAAATCAACATTTCTTTCCTATGTCCTCTGAGCTCTCTTTTTCTACGGTGGTCCTCCCCTCCTTTGAGCAACAATTTTCAGATCTTCATCAAATTAGCTCTCGCTTTAAACCAGGTGTTGTATATACGAGACGCTCCCGCCCACAGTCTCTTCCGATGGCTCAATCGATATCTGATCCTACCATGCTCCAGTCAGTTGCAGCACCTTCAGAACACTTGGTACGTCGCTCTTCTCGAATATCTTTACCTCCGGATAGGTATGGGTTTGCTTCTGCTCTTACTGCTGCATTGTCTAATTTTGATATTCCCACATGCTACTCACATGCTGTCAAGCATGATTGTTGGCGACAAGCTATGCAGGAAGAAATTGCTGCTTTAGAGGCCAATCACACCTTGGACATTGCACCTTGTCCTTCCACTATGGTCCCCCTGGGTTGCAAATGGGTTTACTCCGTCAAGGTTCGATCTGATGGAAGTTTGGATCGTTATAAAGCTCGGCTTGTTGCACTTGGAAATAAACAGGAATATGGTGTTAATTATGAAGAAACCTTTGCTCCTGTGGCTAAGATGACCACTGTTCGTACGATTCTAGCTCTTGCTGCTTCCAATGATTGGCCACTACATCCATCTGTCAAGAATGCTTTTCTTCATGGGGATCTTAAAGAGTGTATTTATATGAAGCCACCCCCGGGATTGTTTCCTTCTCCAAACTCACATGTGTGTAAGCTTCGTCGCTCCCTTTATGGTCTCAAACAAGCTCCAAGGGCTTGGTTTGATAAATTTCGAACTAATTTATTACAATTCTCATTCAAGCAGAGTAAGTATGACACTTCCTTGTTTCTTCGAAAATCAGACATGGGTATTGTTGTTCTTTTAGTTTATGTTGATGATATTGTGATTACTGGTTCCGATTCTGTTTTACTTGGCCAGCTCAAGACCCATCTCTCCGAGTCCTTTCATATGAAAGATCTTGGGTCTCTTACATATTTTCTCGGTCTTGAGGTGCATCGTAGTCCGTCGGGTATTTCACTCAATCAACATAAGTATGCTAGTGACCTGGTCGCTACAGCTGGCCTACAGGAGGCCACTTCTGTTGATACTCCCATGGAATTGAATGTCAAGCTTCGCAAAGAGGAGGGCGATTTACTTGCTGATCCTAGTTTATACCGAAAGTTGGTGGGTAGTCTTGTCTACCTCACCATTACTAGACCGGATATTTCCTTTGCAGTACAACAAGTCAGCCAGTTTCTTCAGACCCCTCGTCACCTTCATTTGGTTGCTGTCCGTAGGATCATACGCTATGTTCAGGGCACTTCTGCCCGTGGCTTATTCTTTCCTGCAGGCAATTCTCCTCGACTTACTGCTTATAGCGACGCTGATTGGGCTGGTTGTGCTGATACACGTCGCTCCATTACTGGTTGGTGTGTGTTCTTAGGTGATGCATTGATCTCATGGAAGAGTAAGAAGCAAGACAGAGTTTCTAAGTCATCTACAGAATCTGAGTATCGGGCGATGTCTCTTGCTTGTTCCGAAATTATTTGGCTTCGAGGTTTGCTCACTGAGCTAGATTTTTTTGCAACTGATCCTACACCTCTACATGCTGATAATACAAGTGCTATTCAGATCACGGCCAATCCTGTCTATCATGAGCGCACGAAGCATATTGAAGTCGACTGTCACTCTATCCGCGAAGCATTTGAAGCTTGTGTTATCACTCTTCCACATGTTTCTACTTACCTACAAATTGCTGATATATTCACCAAAGCGCTCACTCGCCATCGACATTGCTTCTTAAGCAGCAAATTGATGCTTATTGATCAACCTGCATCAATTTGAGGGGGGCTGTCAATGGATGGCAAAGTCCATATTCTTTTCTTTAATTAAGGTCACTAACTATTCCACTTCACCCACACTTGCCATATATTCATCATTGTTTTAAGGCTTACTTTAGGCCATGTTTCCTTCATTGTTTTAAGGTTTACTTTAGGTCATGTTTCCTTCATTGTTTTAAGGAATGTCTTTTTCCTTTAACAACCTATATATACTCTTAATTGTATTCTCAATAATAAGAACTCAAGTAAGCATTTGTACAATCTCTTTACTCTCTTCAATTCTCACATCTCTTTACTCTCTTAAATTCTAACATTTTAATGGTCTTTATTATTGAGATTCAATTATTTCATATCCCAATTTTCTCTGGATCTAAGAAAGTAATCTTTAGTTGTCTGACGTACTAGGTTGTGCTGTCATTTATTTTATTGGCTCTAATCTTGGGATGGATAACAGGACATTATTTTCAGATTCAAGGAGAGGAAAACTGGAGAGGGCTTGAGGCAATGGTCTGAATTTCCCAACAAGGTAGCCATACAACTGAATGATACTCACCCTACTCTTGCAATTCCAGAGCTGATGCGATTACTTATGGATGGTGAAGGACTCGGATGGGATGAAGCGTGGGATGTGACAACAAGGTGCCTTATCCTGCATTTAGAAGATGTTTGGAGGCTTTTGCATCATAAGTTTTTTACTCCTGTAGCTTTTCAGTATGTTGTACTGCATATTTGTTTTGCAAGCTAATGAATAGTAAATCTGAACAGGACCGTTGCTTACACCAATCACACTGTCCTTCCTGAAGCACTTGAAAAGTGGTCACAGCCTGTGATGTGGAAGCTTCTTCCTCGTCACATGGAAATCATAGAAGAGATTGACAAGAGGGTATTTTACTGACCCTTCTTTTTTGTTCTAAATTTTTTTTATGTGTATTGAATTCTAATTGAAAGTTATGTTTGCAGTTCACTCAGTTGATACGCACCACACGATCTGACCTTGAAAGTAAGCTTCCAAGCATGTGCATCTTAGATAATAATCCTCAGAAGCCAGTTGTGAGGATGGCAAACTTATGTGTTGTATCTGGACACACGGTAAGAGGCCCGTTCTATGGAAAATTTAAAATACCTTGACACATTTGCCCATTAAGCTCTCCCCAAATTTTGGAAGTGTATGAAGTTTAAGTTGCTCCTTTAGAAAACATAAACTGTCTTGTTGCAAAAGTAGGCAAGTCATTCATGATGGTAACTCCTATCCGATAGATGGATCTCTGTTGGTAATCAGAATACAAATTTGTTTCTGGTTTAGACTTTGATTATTTTGTCCTAGTTTCAACTACTGCTGAAACATGCAAAGGGTGCAGTGCAAAGTTATCCAAATTCTTGTTATTGTGAGGTTGGTGTGAACTGCTATTTATAGGCATATACATGTCACTTTTTTACTTGTTAGTCATCCATTTTCCCTCAACTCTCTTTACTTTCTTCCTTTTTCTTGCTCTTTTTTTTTGGTTTTCTTTCCTAAGAAGCCCTACTATTCCATCTTTGAGCTGTTAGTTGACTGCGTACAGCTTCTTCAAGCATTTAGTGTTGTGATCTCTTTGTAGGTGAATGGTGTTGCCCAGTTACACAGTGACATCTTAAAGTCTGAGTTATTTGCTGACTATGTCTCTATATGGCCAACCAAGTTCCAGAATAAGACTAATGGCATTACCCCTCGTCGATGGCTCCGTTTTTGCAGTCCAGAGCTCAGTAATATAATCACCAAATGGTTGAAAACGGACCAATGGGTTACCAACCTTGACCTGCTTGTAGGTCTTCGACAAGTATGTATCAAAAAAGTTCTTGAATTTTTCTTGTGAAGTGCTTCTTGTGATTGCTAGAATATTACATTCTCAATTAATGCCTTCTCCAATAGTTTGCTGACAATGTAGACTTCCAAGCTGAATGGGCATCTTCTAAGATGGCCAATAAGCAGCGATTGGCACAGTACATATTGCGCGTAACAGGAGAGAGCATTGACGCAAATAGCCTATTTGACATACAAGTCAAGCGCATCCATGAATACAAGAGACAACTGCTCAATATATTGGGTGCGATCTATAGGTACAAGAAGTTAAAGGTATCAAAGACATCTTGGTGATATATTCAATTCTGTTGTCAGTTATTAATTCTTAGTGACATAGTTTATTTAAATGTGCTGGTGTGTTTTCCAAATGTAAGCATGTTCTAGAATTATGTTTGCACAATTACCAAGCATTGAGATCATAGTAATCCACTTGTCCAAATCAAAACAACTTCTATCACTATCCTTTAAATTGTGTCCATAACAATACTGCTTAATTTACAGACTAGGTTACCTTTCGGCATGATTGCTATGTCCATATGTATAAATTGGTCACTTCCATGATACATTTGACTTGTGCAGTTGAAAAGTTAAGATAAAACTTTGAAATTTCATGCTAACTGTATCACCATTGTTTCTTGTCCATTTCTCAAGCTGCGGTACAAAGATTCCATTCATAAAATAGATATACTTAGGTTTCCTGTTTGCTCCATCTTTAGCTTTAAGCAATGTTAACAAGCATCTATCTTATAGCCACTTCACTCAGAAGACTAGCTTTTAGTGTTGCATAATTTATCCACTATTTCTTAATAACATTCTTGAAACTAAACTATGACAGGAGATGAGCCCTGAGAAGCGGAAGACTACAACTCCACGCACTATCATGATTGGAGGGAAAGCATTTGCAACATATACCAATGCCAAAAGAATAGTCAAGTTGGTGAATGATGTTGGTAATGTCGTCAACAGTGATCCTGAGGTCAATAATTATTTGAAGGTAACTTGGTTATATTTCACTCTTTATATTTTGCCCACTTTGGTGCAACTGCATCTGATGTCCCTAGCATGTGAAGACTTCTTACATATATTGCAGCGTAGTATGTTATTAGGGCTACACATCAAGGTCTAATATTTGATGTAAGCACCTTAGGTTGTGCATGGAAAAAGCTAATCCAACACTTTGATAGAATTATCAAGTATATGCATTATGCATTGTTATGGATGCAGCAAAACTCGTGATAATTGATTAAGCATGGGATGGGTTGCCATTCATATAAGCTGGATGAGGGGCGCTTGTGTTACCCTGTTTCCTTTTTGTTAGGGGTAGCATAAACTTGTATACTGAAGAATTAGAATCTTATACTAGAATAAATGATAATTTGGAAGAGACACATCAAGTATTTCCCATGAGGTAAAGGCATTTTGAAACCTAAATTTAGGAACTTTATAGCATGGCATCAATCCTTCAATTCACTACGTAATCTCTTATGTCACAATTGATGCTATAAAGCAGTATGTTCCATATCTTATGGTATGTTTTAAGTGACTCTCCCCCCCACCCCAAACAAAACTTTTCAGGTAGTCTTTGTTCCAAATTACAATGTATCTGCGGCTGAGATGCTAATTCCAGGAAGTGAGCTATCCCAGCATATCAGCACTGCAGGCATGGAGGCAAGTGGCACGAGCAACATGAAATTTTCTCTCAACGGTTGCCTCATAATAGGGACACTGGATGGGGCTAATGTTGAAATAAGAGAGGAAATAGGAGAGGAGAATTTCTTTCTCTTTGGTGCAACAGCAGATGAGGTTCCTAGGCTGCGCAAGGAAAGGGAGAATGGATTGGTAATATTCTGTTCTTTCTACGTTCCCCACAGTTCACTGAACAAATCCTTAATTGTTATATAAATGTTTCATAAAATCCTAATACTCGGAAATTGAAAATCATGTGTGGCCGACAGATGATTCTTAATTCCATTATTTTTTTAATAAGTAAAATTAAAGTTTATTAGTAGAGCACCAAGAGGATGCAACTCAAAGCCAATTACTATTTACAATAGAGTAAATACACAAAACCTAAAATATCAACATGATTTATAAATAAATTCCCAAAAATTGAGGATATTGAGCCAAATATCTTTAATAGTTCCAATAGGCATTTCCACTTGTCAAAAGCTGATCCTTTCTTTTTTTATTATAAAAGAGTATTGGTTATGTTAAGCATTTCTTTTTTCCCTTGGCAGAAATTATTGGTGTTAAGCTTTAACATTTGAATTTTTTCCGAAACCCGATGAATAACTAATGCGATGAGGCGTTGTTAGGGAGTTATTACTGATTAGTAAATAGTAAAGCAAAAGAATTGTGGCAGACCTTAAGCTAAATCAACTATTACATAGTGCTGACTGAGAATGCGCATGGTTACTAAAGCATCCCATGTATTTAATGTCATAACAACCACAACTTATTCCTCAACAGAAGTTGTACCACAACCTTTTTTATTCACTCCTGAAGTGTTGTTGGGAACTATTTAATTGGATCACTAAGTATTAAGTTCTTAGCTTAAAAACAATTTGGCTACTATTCCTCCTTGCATTTGAAATTTTAATCCATATGTTTGCCTACAAGTGAGCAACTCTTTTTCTTTGCCTGACATTTCTTCTTGTCAATCACACAGTTCAAACCAGATCCTCGGTTTGAAGAAGCCAAACAATTTATAAGAAGTGGAGCATTTGGAAACTATGATTACAACCCACTCCTGGATTCTTTGGAGGGGAACTCCGGTTATGGTCGAGGTGATTATTTTCTTGTTGGTCATGACTTCCCAAGCTACATGGATGCTCAAGAAAGAGTAGATGAAGCATATAAGTAAGATCTCAATAATCCTGATTTTAGATTTGAAAATTCTTTTGTTCTGTCTAGATCTTGCCATTGTATGATGCCCGCTTACAGAAGAAAGTTTATCCCTCTTAGACAAGATTTTCTTTTGACACTCACTTTTTTTTATAAGATTCTTTTGACACTCACCTGTCACGGTTGTTATTCTCTTTTCTCGAGTGCACTTTACAGTTTACACTCCCTAGTTGAAACTTGGGCTAACAGATAAGCTGCTACTCGATAGCTCAGCTTTGGGTAGTCAGTGAATTCGTTCACCAAACTAAGGCAGGGTCTTAGATAAAAAACATTGGGATGTCTCTAGGTCACAGAAAGACTAGATACTAAGGAATTGCTTGTTCTTGGCTTGCCAGTCTCATCAATCTAGATAAGCCTCATCCTCAGATGAAAGCTGTGAACTTTATTGAAGGCTGCAGGTGACTCAAGCAGGTCTGGCGAACTATTGGCCTATATGAAGATTTCTGTTCACCAAACTAAGTTTGATCTAGGAAGTAGTTGAGGTGGCTCACATGGAAATCCTTTATCTCTAATGTGGTGACCTCAAGATTTGGTTTCTCTGCTTGCTAGCGTATCTGGAAAAGATTTAAGATTGCCCAGACCCACAAGGAAACACAAGCAGGTGTAGGGAATTAGTGGCCTATACAAAATTTTGCTCACGCTTGATTCTTGTTAACTAAAGTTTGATTCAAGCTTGTAGTTGAGTACTTGAGTTAGCTCTCATGGATTTTCTTAATCCCTAATTTGGTGACGCCAAGGTCTGCTGTTCTGATGTCATTATCTACAAGAGCTACACTGCTAAAGTTTATGAGCTTAAGACACGTTTGGCAATTCTGTATATGAGCTTTGATTTGTTTTAGATTTAAACACCAATACCATCAAAAAGTCTTTGACCTCTGGAATATGATACTGTTGCAGGGATAAGAAGAAATGGCTGAAAATGTCTATACTAAGCACTGCTGGCAGTGGTAAATTCAGCAGTGATCGAACAATCGCTCAGTATGCGAAGGAAATCTGGAACATAGGAGAGTGCCGTGTACCATGATTCCTACAACAAACCCATTGTTCATACCTTTAAATATGCAACGTTTGTAGTATGAGCATATCGGAAAAATAAAGAAAATATTTATCCCCATGTATCAGAAATAAGCTTATGTTGAAGAGATCAATAAGCCAGATGCTTTGCTTCTTCATTGTAGTCGCATGATTGTTTCATTTAAAATATTTATTCTATTGTGCCGTATGTTTCATTTGAAAGCATCTGTTCTACCAAATAGCATTTTTATTATTTATTGTAGAATATCATGGGCAACATCTTTACCTAGCTTTTACATCCTTTAATCCTCTGTGCATATTATATTTTTGTTGAGAGAAATCGATATATAAAGTCATATAAATGAAAGTGGATGAAACAGCCAATAGCTTTGTTGGTAATAGATATCAACTATGAACATCCCAAGCAACCGTTACTCCGTCAAACATTCTTGGCTCAACAATCCTACCAAACTTGGCATCACAGTTTTACTCGACCAAACTTCGCATCTACATATTCATTATTTTTGTAGCAAATAATCCGCATGCCTTTGTAATGGCACACGACTCAGAAGTGCAAGACGTCAATGCTCGCAAATCATATTATATTTCATCATGTAAAATCCTAAAAACTTGTGTGAAGCCAGAATAACATCCATAACAAAGATTAAGAAAGCAATCAAGCACAAAGATTTAACAGTAAGGATAAATATTGGAAATCCAATTATTAATGTCATTGGTGCGGTCATTAAGAAGCCCGACATACAATTAGTATACTAGACCACAGATCCTAGAGAGCTACAGAAGCTAGGCATCTGAAGTTGCCTTTACTATGAAGGTGAAACAGACCTAGACCCTGAAAGAGATCTGGAGCTTAGGCTGGCACTTCGGCTTTTGTAGCTCCTAGGGGTTATATCACGAGAATTCTTGCGTCTGGATGAACCTCCACGAGAGACACTCTTCCTCAATTTAAGAGAAACACCCCGGCAGCTCCTTGGTATGGGAGAAACACTGCGTGAGTAGCTACGACTTGAACTCCACCTTCTGCTTGGGGTAACGCTACATCTCCTTGCCCGTGGTGGTGTAGGGCTTCGAGAAATGGAACGGTAGCTGTGCCTTCTGTAGTAACGATCATCCGGTGAGTCATATCTGGAGTCATAAGGAGAGTAGGCTCTTCGCCAACCATAGTAAGGAGTGTAGGACCGGTCACGCCTTCTATAGGAGCGGTCATCTGGTGACCTGCTGTAAGGGGAATAAGATCGAGAGTAGGACCTGCGACGTCTGTCATAAGGAGAGTAGGACCTGCGACGGCTGTCATAAGGAGAGTAGGATCTCCGGGAGTAAGACCTCTTCCGGCTGTAATAAGGTGAATAAGACCTGCTTCTGCTTCTGCTATAATAAGGTGATCGACTACTGCTCCTTCGATAAGGAGAGTAGCTAGGAGATCGACGAGGGGAGTAGCTAGATGAGCGACGACGCACTACATCAACAAAACACCAGAAAATTATGAGGATGCAGTCTAGTAAAACACAGATTCATTTAAAAAAATGACTGAAATTGAAATAATCTTACCGTGAATAGCTCTCAGCCCCAAATACTTTCCTGGAGTTGGAGTTCGTCCTCTCCGCCTCCTAGCCTGGAATAAGTCAAATTATAAAGTATTAGATCATGGAATTGATGCATTACTCAAGAAATAAAGGCCGAGGAACACGACATTTTTTTTTGGACGGGCTTGATATGTAGAATCAAATATATATCAGAAATAAATAAATAAATCAGAAACCCAGAGAGCATATTACTTAATTACTTAAAAAAGAGAGAAATGCAGGGCATAC
Source organism: Bretschneidera sinensis (assembly GCA_023935145.1). Taxonomy (NCBI): domain Eukaryota; kingdom Viridiplantae; phylum Streptophyta; class Magnoliopsida; order Brassicales; family Akaniaceae; genus Bretschneidera; species Bretschneidera sinensis. Next base: position 8,169,144 of record CM043698.1, read on the forward strand.
AACCCTAACAGTCTGATACTTGATGTTTGATTTGTTTGTTTAGTTGTAAGACTTTGGGAGTTTGGTGAAGAGCTGCTACACACAGCTAACCTGCTGCCACAAAAACTTCCAAGTGGAAAGAAGCAAACAACTTTCAAAACTCAAAGAACTAAAATCAAACCATCCATAATGACGATACAACTTTAAGCAGAGAACAGTGACAATATTTAACAAACAGCTGGAAATTAAAACAAAGTCCAAAACATTTACCCTCTCAACTGTAATGACACGGCCCTCGAGAATGGAGCGATCCAGATACTTGATGCAGCGATCAGCCTCCTCAACTGTCTCCATTGTAACAAACCCAAATCCACGAGATTCTCTTGTCCATGGATCAACCACAAGATGAACATCAATCACCTAGAAAAGTTTAAGTTTCCCAAGGTAAGGACATGGCAAGAAACAACTCGAGTTACAAAACACAATTACTTCAATATTTGTAAACAGATACATGCAAAACCGAAATATTGATGTCTGGAAAATCTGTAAGGCGTGATCTATAAATTAAAAAAAAAATAATACTGTAATAAATAACGATGTATCCAATCCAGACCTTTCCCTCACTTGCAAAATGCTTCTCCAGTTCCCTCTTTGTGATCCGAGGTGACAAACCTGTCACATATAAATTGTTTCCAGGATTTTCCACATCTCTAGAAGGGCTCCTCCTGTCGAGCACATTAAAATAAGCCGGGAAAAATTACAGCTTCATAACACAATAAAAGCAGAAGAAAAAGAGTCCCACAGCAACTTGCAAGTACAGGCAGTACCTTGATCGGCTTCTTGACTCAGACCTTGACCTCGATACAGAACTTGAGACGGACCTGCTGTATCGTTTGTATGGGGAAGGAGAGCGTGAATACCTTGACCTTTTGGAGTACGACATCTGAAATGATTCAAAAAAAACAGCTCAGCTTAAACAATATTTCCAGAAAATCAAAAGGCACAATCAAACTTACAAACTGTAAATAAACATGTATAATAAATTAAGATTATGCTACAAAATCCAACATAAAACGGCACTGCCAGTTCTTACAGGTAATTTAGGGACAAATAACCAACAAAGAAACAGAGAGGACTATCAAATCACTTTATTTTTAATAATTAACTATCAAAACACTTATTGCTGCTCATTTCCAATCAAGGGAAAGTAACGTCTCAAAAGGATGAACTAAAATTGAAGGGTCTTTACAGTGCACGTGCCCTTGCCCTAAATCATTCTCGAGCCATCTACAAAAAGGCCAAGAAATCAAATATATAGACCCAAATTTAAAATAATTGAAATCTGTAACAATGCATTTCTTTAATATCATAAACAACGGAAACATTATACTTTTAACACCTCCATTCACAATGCCAATGAGGCCTTGGCTCAATGGTTAAATGTGGCCATGGGTCAAGTTCAAGTGGTGCGTGTGTTTTACTAATAAAAAAAAACCTCCATTCACAATTTAAGTTTTTTTGACAAAAAAGAAAGGCAACTCATTATTTTTCCTCCGAACATCCAATTCTTTCTACTGAGAACATAGCAACTAAAATGATTCCCCAAGATAGAGAACTCTTCTAACTTGGTTTGAATTTGTTAGAATATAATTAGGAAACCCTGTTCCTATTATAATTAGGAAACTTTATTCCTATTATAGCAGTATATATAGTAGTGGCATGGCAAGCATAAATTAGGTAGGTAATCGAAACCTAATTATAATAGGAATAAAGTTTCCTAATTATAATAGGAATAGAGTTTCCTAATTATATTCTAACAGAATTGATGAATATGAAAAACATTTCTAACGAACAAACAAAGCCTCATGACATAATTTGGTTTCAATCAATTTAAATCAATTTTTATAACCCTAACAGGAGAATTACTCCTCAAAATCCTAATTCACTTTTTTTTTATAAAAAAAAAATCCAAAACCTCTCACTATCACCACCTACATCATTATATTTGACAAAAAAAAATCTCTTTTACATCTCAGGAGCCTCAATCTTCCTCAAGAGAGGGTGAACGTGGATTACCATAATCTCAATCCCACAGACATCTATAATTAACCAAATGGAAAACATAATTAAAAATTCGGTTACTGTACCCCTTAATTATCATTACTTACCCAAAACCATACACACAAAAAAATAAAAGAGATTCCCCTAACAAATCACTATCCATGATTCCCAATCTACGAACGAGATTCATATCAAGACCCAAAAGAAGGTATCTTCACAAATCAAAATTAAGTGATCAAATCGAATCAACAAAAAATATGAATAGTATTGAGTATAATACTCACCATATAAAATGTTGAAGAACCAATCGATCTCTGTTTGTATCGAGAAGATGCGTTTGGTTAGGGATTGTTCTTTCTCTCTCGCTGTCGCGATCTCACAAAGGCAGACAAATAATTTTAAAAAAAAATGGTAAAAAAGAAAGCTTTATCAAATTGTAGGACCTGAGAGAAGTTTCTGGAGAAGCGGACGCGAAAGCACATTAAAATTCTGTTGAATTCTTTATATCGAACCCCTTTTTTTTAGTTAGTTCATATTACATTACACAAATATATTAAATTTTTTAAAAGCTTATGATTCACGTTAAAAAAATTAATTTTTATCATCATATAATCTTAAAATAAATATTATTTAAAATTTAAATATTATTTTTTATAATGATTAAAGTATCTTAGATATTATAAATTATTTTTAAAAACTAAAAATACTAGGGTGGAACATATTTAACAAAAATTTTGTTAAACATTTTTTAAAACAAATTTTACTTCATATATTTTATATTTTAAAAAATATTATGATATTATTGTTTATTGTATTTTTAAATAAATAAAAATAAAATATCATCATAAAAAATTTAAATATTTAAATGAAAAGTTAGTTGATGTGTTTTTTTATAAGATTAAATAGCCTAATATCTCAAATAAATAAATATCAAAGATCATCATAAAATAAAAATTAAAGACAATTTTTTTTATTTTAAAAATTAAAATAATATTGTATGTTTTTATTTTTTTTAAAAATATGAATTCAAATAAAATAAAAATTTGTGATATAAACAATTTCGGCATAAATAATTGATACATAGAATTATTAAACTTATCATAATCACTTGAAGATATTTTAATATTAAAAGCTTTGATCATAAAAAATAATATTCAATTAAAATTTTGATTTTTCAAATAAATTTATTTTGAGATTGATTGATGATAAAAATTAATATTTAAAAATGAATCGTAAATTTAATTTTTTTTAATATGTTAATATTATTTAATCAAATTTAAAAATAATACAACTTAATTTACCCAATTTAATCTCCCATCCATTAAGCATTTACGATTCTTCGAGGCTACCAGAGCGCCCCACGCAGAGGAGCAACTCTAAAATGAAATGACGAAGTAAACTTCCGTGGTTGACGTAGCTAGTTTTAGATGGCTATTGTAGTGGACTTGAGAGGATCAATCGGCAGGGAAATTCTTACCTGTACAGGGAGAATAATGTTTGGGGCTCATCTAAAAAACATTACTTCGCACTTACTAATATTTTGCACAAAATGTGCCTCTTTTATTAAGAGTTCGTATCGGGTAATAAATGTTTCAGTTTGAACTAAACTTGGTACTACATAGCATGCGAAGCTTCTTTGAAGTTTTAGCACTCTTCTATCTAGACTATATCTATTATTTTTCACTAGTTTACAAAAGTTACACCACAAGGTATGCAAAATTATTTTGGGAATGGATCACTGGTCAAATACTTGTCTCCATTAACATTACACAAGCATTCAGTTATTCACTGACCTATTGTTTTGCATTCATGAATAATAACATAGTTTTAAGTAAAACAGCATGGATAAACAGATTTCCTTCGTTTCCTTTCTAGAACAAGGTTAGCCTCCGACTTTAGTGTTCCCAATACCACCAAGCAACTTGACAGAAGCCTCCTGACCAATATGAATCGGTTGGGATCTTCTTCTTCTTTTATCAGTTGGGATCTAATTTCACAAATACACGACGGACAGGGATATAATAAGCAAAGAATTTTTTTAACCAAACTGCAAGACCAGTTGACAAGTGAACTGCCTAAATCGAGTATTAAGCTCAGAGCAGTAGTATAGGGAAGTTTTCACTGATGTGACGCCCCAGATGCAGCTGTCCCTGGTGGTGCAGATCCTGAAGGTGCAGCACCTGATGAAGCAGATACTGGTGGCATGGGCACCGGGGTTACAGGCCTTGGCCTAGATTGCTGGTACTGCTGGTTACCTGGTGGGGCCTGAGGCAAGGGCACTGGAGGATGATATGTAGGATACTGCTGATAAGGTGGCACCGGAGGCATATTATAGCCATAAGATGGATAAAGTTGATGATGATATTGTCCATGTGATGGTGGCATGGATTGATGAGCATAATGCTGCCCCTGTTGCTGCCTTTCAGATCCAGACTTGTTCTCCCCACTAGAAGCCCCATCTTGGGATGGAACAAGAGCACCCATTCGTTGCGGGTCCATTGATGGATAGAAGGGTCTCTCCTGCTGAGGTGGAGGCGGCATATTGAAGTAGTGCATAGGTGGGAGATGGTCCTGAGTGCCAGACAGTTGTAACTGGTTCTGCTGCTGAGATATAACTGCCCTCGGCAACATCCCACTATGAGCCACCGCTGCTTGCTGCCTTGCTTCTTCTAAGCTTTCTGATTCAGGTTTCGGGGCTTGAGGTCTACCCCATGTCAGCTTCAGCCGAAGACCCTTTACAACTAGTTTGTTACACAGCTCTTCCGCAGCCTTCTCCGCACCTTCTCTGGTTGTGTAGGTTACAAAAGCACATGCTTTATCGGGCAAGATTCTTATGGATTCAATCTCACCATGGGCATAAAACTGATCCCTTAGATCCTGCTCAGTGATCCTTGTATCAAGCCCACCCAAGTAGAGGGTTTTAATGCTTTCATCCTCAGGAGGTTCTAGAGAGGGCATCTCACCAGCCTTACCAAGTAGCTTCAGTGCCACTGGGTCGTTCACTCTGCAGATATAGAGAAAACGAAAATAATTAATCGCAAACATTAAAGTTCTATACAACATATGTGAATGAAGTTAGATAGGTGGGTGGTGGACATGCGGCACATGCATGTTACTGCCACGCACTTGATTCACAGAAAGCAGTGTGGCAAATGGTCAATGCAATATAGATTCACCATCTATGTCAAAGATTGGGTTTCAATGAGTCACAAACTCCAACGATTCAATATTGGAACATCCATACTGTTAAATTAATTTTCTTTTACATATCAAAATCTGCAAAATACATGGTATGAGTAGACAAAATGCAAATGTGGAAATGCTAAAACTAGACACAGAATATGGGAGTTTCGAGTGTTTATTTGTGCACGCACATAGGCATACCAACATCTATTAGTTGAAGTAGATGAGAGATCATAAAGATAGCCATGATGTTAGTTGAAGTAGATGAGAGATCATAAAGATAGCCATGATGTGGTCAATATTAGATCACCCCTACTGTTAATTAAATTCTTTTACATATCAAAATGCACACATACATAGCATGCGTAGACAAGATGCAGATGAGGAGGTGCTCAAACTAGAAACAAAGAATATGGGAATTTCAAGTGTTCATTTGTTGGCGTGCACAGACGTGTCAATATCTATTACTGGGAGTAGCAGATAGATCATGAAGAGAGTCTCCTCTACATCAATATAAAACTTTTACCGTGTTACCGCGAGCATAGCTAAGTGGTTGCACCTCTTTTTTTTTTATAAGTGAAATGTATTAAAAAAACACCAAGGAGGTGCAGCCCATGTACGTGGCCATCTATAGGAGAGAAACTCCACAAAATCTATAAAGTTAAAGTCATTTACAAAAGAATTCCCTTTGACCCAAAAAAATAGGCCATTAAGCCATCTTTCCCTAATTACAACCAAAGTTCTCTCGAAGCCTTCAAACGCTCTACGGTTTCTCTTGAGTCAACCTATCCAAAAGATAGAAAATGGGATCAAGAAGTAAACTTTCTTGAGATTTTTTGGGGCCCGCAATCCACTCCAAGCCCACACTTCATCTACCACCGATCCGGCGCACACCCATGAGATCCGCAAAACCTTATAAGCCATTTCCCATAAGGATCTTACTAAGGAGCACTCCATCAGAAGATGAAACACATACTCACCACATCCTTTGCAGATGAAACAACGGTTCACCAGCATCCTTCCCCTTCTTTGCAAATTATCAAGCGTTAGGATCTTTTTCAAAGCGGCCTCCCAACAAACGAAACTCACTTTCTTTGGGGCTCCGGAGCACCAAATTGCTTTCCACGGGAAATTGTTGGATCCATCCGTAGAAGAATCTTATAAAAAGATTTCACCTCAAAACTTTTGCCCGAGTTGTCCCTCCATCTCATCGCATCTTCTTTAGAAAAATCAAAGTGAAAACCATATAAAGTTTCCAAAAAGCTTTGCAATCTCTCAATTTCCCAATCGTTAACATTGCGAAATAAAGGCATATCCCACAAAATAACACCATTGTTCACCGAGAAGCAAGATGAAATAAGAGCTTCTTTATCCCTTGCCAATTCAAATATTTCCGAGAAAGGATCTTCAAAAGGGGTGTTCCCGAACCATTATCATGCCAAAGCCGCGTTCTCCTTCCATCACCAACCAACACCGAAAGGTGAGAACACATCTCTTGATGTGGAAGTAATGTCCAGGTTTAGATCAAGGTTAAAAGGAAAAACGAACCCTTACCACTTCCATAAGCATTAATAACCATTTTTTCAACACGGTAACTAAGTAACAAGGCATTGCTTATGCATGAAGAATCTGAAGTGAATGGGCCGTAAAGACACGATACCTAATTACCACATCTATGCAGTACTACACTATACCTAATTCACCATCAAATTGATTAAAAAATGTCAAATTACAAACATCCAACTAATGAATCTTGTTAAAACATGTGAATGTAAGGGAAACTGGCAAGTGATAGCCAACTAACCACCAAACTCAATTTTTTTATGCATTAACTGCTTAAATTCAGTAAGTAGAGTTAAAGAAGGCATTAGCCAACCAGGCAAGAGCTAGAAATCTATCTACATTTAAATCCTGTTCACTGAGATTTACCTACAAACCAGACACATTCAACCAACAAAATATTTTTTTTCTTCTGAAAAAAGAAAAGGAACCGGCAAGAGAGTGATGCATTAACTTCTGAAATTTCATTGACAAGGTGAAGAAATAATCCGCCAGGTTAACAAAGAAGGGCTCCAAAACTTTCTAAAATTAAAGACCTCGTTTGATGACATTCAACCGGACACATTGAACTTAAAAAAGGAAGGAAATAAGGAAAAAGAAAACGGAAGAGCAAGCAAGATAAAAGGGGAGGGGGAGACAAAAAGAAAGAGAGAAAGTATGTGAAATTTCAATGACATGATGAAGGAATAATCAGCCAGGTTAACGAAGAAAGGCTCCAAAACTTTCTAAAATTTCAGAACCCATTTGATGATATTCAACTAGACACATTGAAAAAAGGAAGGAAATAAGGAAAAATAAGCGGAAGAGCAAGCAAGATAAAAGGGCAGGGGGAGACAAAAAGAGAGAGAGAGAGAGATCAAGTTCAAAGAATCCAATCACTAGCGATCACACTTACCCATAGTATCGATCCTTTATGTTTTGCTGCGACAACTCCCCAGTTATGGGCATCTCATGCCTATAAGGGCACTCAGCACCTCTTGTGCACTCACCCCTTATATAGAAACTGCATATATGTGCTCGGTTTCTTTTGTAGTATGGTGTCGTTCTTTGAAGCTTCAGAATAGTATCATTTGGCTGTACCTTCCCGTACGAGGATTCATAATCTATACCAGCTCTAGCCTGCATGGAGCAATAATCATCATATTGATTAATCATAACAAAACAACAAATTGAGACCTGTGGCCACCTAAAAGAAATTAACAGTAAATCAGGCACAATTAAAACCATCATGCATTTCAACAAAACTCCGTCAACAAGACATCTGATCTCTTCCAAGAAACTGAGAGGACTTCGCAAGCAATCCTTAAACTTTGACCCAAAAGCACATAATCCCTTGTATGTTTTAATTTCGAAAATAAGACCTATGAACTTTTCAAAGTAAACAGTGAGATCCTTCTGTCGTATCTTCGTTAACTAAGACAAAGAGAAGTTAGTCAAAGTGAATTAAAAAGGGAGACAAAACGAAAGAATACACATGTCTAAGAACAGAGTTGGTTTCTCTTACCTCCATTGCCAACTCCTGAGAAAAGGGCTCTAGGAAACTAGAATCTTTGGTCCTCTCGATTTAACAATAATAAAACTGTTCCTCTGTTCTTCTCAATTTAACTAATAAAATCTTTTAAAATCACAAGTCATCTCAATACACTACATGGTTGCATGAATTTACCTTGTGGCACCCTTATTCATGTATGTCTACACAAATGGCGATAGGAATGAGATCTTTGGGGACCATGAGAAGATGATGACTGATCCACCGGGACCACCACTAATGGTGGGGAGGGACTGTAGATGTGGAAGGATGTGCTTCGACTTGGGCTGGGATTGTAGATAGTATTTCTTTCCTTTTTTTTGGTTATTGTCATGCTCTTTGTCATGTGAATTTGGTATTGATTGATTTCTTTGTAAATTGTATGTTGGCAACACCAAAGATAAATCATATATTTAAGTGTGTGTTTTTTTTTAACTGCAAGTACAACTTGGATAAAATACCAAATGCTATTAGTTGGGTGGGCACCACACTAGGATGGATTTGGGTATCACCATATAGATTTTATTTCTTGGGTGGCCACAACAATGGGATGAATTTAGTTATAACCAAAGAAGCTAGGGGAAAGACATCGAGTGCAGCAATGACAGAAAATCAAAGACGGAATCAAAGTTATAAATCCAGCCTTTAAGAGTTTGAATTGATTTTAACATCTTTCCAAAAATGGTGGTTTCAGAGTACAAATATATAACCCCACCTCAATTCTTGAACACTTATTATCTCTTTACTCATTTATGGGTGGAAAGTTTTTTTCTTCCTTTCTGCTTTATTTGGACTAATAGATAAAGATTTTCTAAGAGGTATTTTCTCTAAGAAACACGCAAAAAAAAGAGTCAAATTTTTAAATTATCAGTTTATTCAGGAAAAAGCATTATTACCTTTTGACTCATTTAACTAACATGGCAGCCTTTGCTTACAGAAGAATTTGATTGTTCTTTTTGCAAAGGTTAAGGATTTTAGTTTTTAAATTGAAGCATTAGGGGTTTATCTATTTTTCCGATAGTGACTGAGTAGAGTGTGTATTTTTCCCAAATAAATTTCATAGCTTTGGTTTCTACAAAGTGATAAAAATGACAAGTGGAGAGAGAAACTAAAGAGCCTTCCCATGGTGTTGGCTCCCACAAAAGATAGAACAACATCATTTACATAATACAGAAGAATTCAACTCCTAAATACCATAAAACGTCTCATAATTTTCAATGCTTACTTTAGTATAAAACTACAGAACTACCAGCAGCAACCTTTTTTTATATATACTAGAAATTTAACAAGCGCATACGCAGATTTTAAATTGCATTTCTATTATTTGTAAATGAGGATGAGCTTGTAGAGTTTGTTGAGTTTCTTTCTTGTAGATAATTTTGTATTCGGGTTGCACCCCCTCAGTGCCTTTTTATTTATATACACCTTTACCTATAAAAAAATATTTGTAAATAATTTTTTAGATTAAAAAACATATATACAAAAATGCTATTAAAGAAATTTTGAATAGTAGGGAAATTTTACATTAGTTAACATTAGATAAGAAACATTGACTCATTGAGTTTAATTTTTTGATTAGTTAGAAACGTAGTCATAACTATCAGCAAAAATCGTATCATCTGCATACTATGTTACAACATGAATCTACATGCCTGATCACTCCAATATCAAAATTAAAATGATATACTAGAAAGAAGACAGTTCATTTGGATGTTGTCTGCCACTTAACTATGCAACCAGTAAACATAATGATTTTATACTTGGAAAATCTAATACATGCTTATTAAATAGCTTCACTTTAGGCAGCAGAGATAGTAAAAAGAATCAATTATGCACATACATACCTTGCGGTCATGCTCCTCAGCAAAATACTCCCTGTTTACATCACTCTTCGGAATGGTATCATGGGAATTAATGCTGAGAGTTGTATCTCGAACTTGAACCGGCAAACCATATTCAAGATCCAGAAGGCATACTTGACAAACATTTTTCAACTTGCTGCATGTCTGGCAAATCTCAGATTTTTTAAACCTTGCATCACGACCAGGCCTCCACCTAAAAACTGTGAATGGTCGTGTACAAATCTTGCACTCCTTGTCATAATCTGCTCGGGTCTGCAATCCAACATGCTTATACCAATGAATCACAAAAGCAATATGAAGTTCCCATTTCTAACAGTACAACTTGAAATTAAAATAAGGGCTTTTATACCAAAACACCCTACAAGTTTGGGGTTCTTCTCAATTAGAAGTTTAGAACCTGCATTTTCAATCAAGACAATTAATCCTTGCATTTTCTGGTGGTCTACTATAGCATCTTCTATCATATTTTAGCCGTTTAAACAAACGGTTTGTGCATGTGTGATATGTGCAAAGATTGCACCTAACCATGAACAAGGGTAAAAATGTCAAATAACAAATAACCATACATGATTCTTTTGCATTTATTTTGTCCAAAAAAAAACTAGATCAAGATTCAAGAACACAGAAACGAAACCTGCATAAATATTATCAAGAAAACATAAATCCTTGAAAAAAAATTTGATCAAGAAAACATAACTCTCTCCATCTCTTTCTATAGATAGGAACAACCCATACACAGAACTCTCTCCCTCTCTTTCTAGTTTCTACATATATGAACAAAAACAGTCAGAATCTTCCCATCCTCCAAGGCACCATAAACACCAACAATAACCACTAAACAAGAGAATGAAAATCAATGTAAACACAAAGCCAAAATTTAAAAAGAAAAATGAATACGAAAACAAATAAGAATCAAATTACAAAAGATCGAGATCAAAGTCCAAGCAATGAAATTGCAAGCACGGCTTTGGCGAGAAACGCTATGCCAATGGCAACCTCTATCAGGGCACCTGGAAATCCAACTTGCAAGATGGCCATGGGAGATATGTTTGGAGCAATGGAAATGAGTACTTGGTTTAGTGGAAGAACGCCGTCATATCTAGCAAATGAGTCTTGACTTGGGCCAATGAGAAAAGATATGAAGGCCATTGGGAAAATGTTGTGCCCAAAATTACGAGTGTGTTATCTAGACAAAATGACAAATGGCAATAACTATGCGGGCAATTGGGGCAATTAATTCAAGAACGAGGTGGAGGGGGAGAGGAGTACTGAGGGAATGGTGGCCAGGAAGAGTTTTTCGGTGTATGGGGCCAGGAATGCCAATTTACCCGAGATTTGCATTTGGGAAATGGGTAGAGGCCGTGGATACCAGTAAGCTAGAGGAAGAGAAAATTGGGGAAAAGGATTTCAATTTTCTTAATTAAACTAGCAAATGGCCCCGTGTCTTGCTGCAGGCACAGGTTGAGGTTGAAATATTTACAAAAGAAAAAAAAACATTGTGCAATTCAAGGATAAAGTAGACCATAACGATTATATAATACAAATCATTAAAGTTAGATGCAAAGAACACGAAACTGTAATCACTGCTCTTTCAAGAAATTCTTTTAAAAAAAATAAAAACTATTTTCTACTTGTGTATCCATTATTTGCAAGGATAAAAAATAATTCTTGCAAAGAGTATATAACAAAATAATAGGCAATTCCTTCTCAGCACATAGAACAGCCATGGGGTACACATCCTTCATCCCAACTTGAAGAACTCAGTAGATTGTACACCATCATGGTGAAAGATATTAAATAGAAATCCAAGTAAAAGAGCGTATTATATAAGAATTAGAAGTTAGGCTACGAATAATAGGACAAACACTAAAAGAATGAAAAATTTAACTTAATGTTTTCAAAAAAAAAAAACAACTCCTCAATGCTAACATTTAAAAACTTAATGAGTTGGACAAAATCATGTTTACGGTTAAGTGAACTAGAGAAAATAATAGGCAATGTTGTCAACAAAATTCAAATTCTCATTAAAAACCCTAGTAATTAAATAAGTAAGGCAAAGATAACAAAAATTTAGAAGCCTTATTAATACTTACCAAATCAGATACTAATAATAATTAATAAAAGAGTTAAGTTGGTTACGTACAATTAGAGCTTTGAATATGAATTAGTGTGCTTATGCTTGCCGGAAACTACGACATGTTAAGGTTTCTCCCTATTTAAGTCCTGTGTATAGTTAGCGTGCATCATGTAACTTCGTAATTTCTCTTTTACTATATGTTTCTTGTTAGAATCGTGATTTGAGATTGATTGCCTGGATTAAATTAGATTGGGTTAAAAGTATGTTAATTACTGAGAAGGGAAATTAAACAAAGAATGATAAAATGAGCTTCACAATGTAGTTACAGCTAATGATTGAGATAAAAGAGGGATGAGTGAAAACGAATGATTGAAGCAATACAATGACGGATATAGTTTTTGATAATTGTTGGTGAGTAGAGGACCATAATTGATAAGAGCTTAGCTTTCTGCAACTTTGTGAAACAGAACGGGTAACAAGTGATGAGGGGAAAGAAAGTAAAAAGGGATAAAAAAAAAAGGACAGGCATCACAGAGGAGAGTAGATAGCTGTCTCATTCACAACAAACCTTACCAAAGAGATTCAAAATTAATTAGAGTATAGATCTAACTCTTACTTGAACTGAACTGTAAGCATCTATAACATGTTTATCTCCAACCCACTCTGCGTTAGATGCACCTATCATCAGCTTTTTACGTTTATAAACCTTCATCTATACTGTTTTCCCCTCTATCGCGCATTTTAAGTACATTGATAGCACGTATTGTGGAGGAATATATGATGGGAGATTAACGACCACCTTCAATATGGATTGAAAGAATACAATGTGGCAGAGAAAAAAGGGTAAGCAACAATATGTAAAGTTAACGGAGTATTACCAAGAGTGAAGAAAATACTAGTGAATCACTTGCAACGAAACACTATCACTACTTATTTCCATTTATGTAGTATGGTATGGATGTTTAACTTCAACCAAGATTCTCATTTACTTGTAGATCGGGCCACTCAACAGTCTTCAAGATGATCAAGCTACCAATAGAACAAAGTAGATATACAGTTATTTTACGTGGTAGCATTAAGTAGAAATTGAACTGTAATAATTGGTTAATAGTAAGGTTTTGTTAATTGTTAGTTCTATATTCCTCTTGATTTACTACCTCGAAAAAGGGGGCACGGTGCTCCAACAATGAAATCTAAAACAGATGCATAAAAGAACACATCTATGTAGACGTTTATATAAGCCTAACAAGCTCAACTCAAGTAACCCTAAATCCCAAAGTAGTCGGGCTTTGCTGATAAATCAAATCAAATCAAATCAAAATTAAGAACGTATGACCAAGAAATTAAGAATTTCATAACACCAAAACAAAAACAGCTACAAATCATACTAAATCTCCAATTTGTACGATTCACACCTTCTAATTTATAACTCGGTAATATGCTTCTCAAATAATGGAATAGATTTTAACTCGGGGAAAAAGAAGAACAGGAAAAAAAAAACTATGAAGACATCTATTTAGTACCATTCGCACGTATGGATTGTCGCCGAGGCACGACTCGCAGATGATTGGAAAATCGGAGCGTTCCCAGCCATCAGCCTCGTGATCTCTCAACACTCGGTGCGCCATTACTTTCTCTCTACTTTTTCTAGGTCGTGTAGCTAGCTATTCACTTCCCTCTTTTTGTAGGTCACGCAGCTAATCAACAGAGTTTTCTAGTGAGCAAAATACTGACTAAATTAAGAAAGCAAGATTTATATCGTACACGTGAGTTAAGGATTGATTTTCCAATGGGTTTTTTTTGTGTGTGTTGGAGCTTTGACGCTGTACGTTTGTCAATTGATAATGATATACTAATGAAACGGGCCAGGAAAAATGGGCCTTATATGAATTTGTCTTGGCAGCCCTTGGTGCTTGGGACGTTTTTATGCAATTATGCTACAGCTAGCAATTTACGACAAATATATTATTATCAATAAAATCACCATACTGTCGTTCTTTTTTATTCGCTTTTCTCCTTTACATGATAACTACAAATTAGAAGAAAGATATACTACAAATGAGCATATCAACGTGCTAAGAGAGATGTTAAGTTTTTTTAACTCGATAAAATAATAAATTAATGTGCACATGTATCATGTGTTAAGAAAATAATAATAATTTATTAGTATTTGTAAAAAAAAAAATCATGCAGAGTAATTAAATTTACAGTAGTAATACAAGGATCAATTAATATGACCGGTATAATTTCATTTCGTTTACAGTGGAGTTGAATTAGGTAAAACAAAATTTTGATTACACAATAATAATATAATTAAGCTAAACTAGATTTGTCCATGTATAAAAGTTAGATCCAATTTGATTCCAAACTTTGCTTGGATGGAATGTATCATTAGAACCATGGTGAAATATGTTAAGAATGACAAAAAAAAAAAAAATTTATACTTCTCAAGATAGGAAAAAAGTAAAGAAAAATCATTTTATAATATTGTAATATTTTTTTATCTTTAAACCATACGAAGCCATGTATGATATTATTTTACATATGTTTACCTTATTTTTCTTAACCCATATATGAGCATTTTTTCCCTTCATAATTCCTACTGAGTATATAATATTTATATGCCTATTTTCATCATCAATAAAAAAATACTATTTTCTTCTCTCATATGAAAGGGAATATTTTTTTTTTAAAAATGGCTTTTAGGACATGCCATAATATATATATATTGCTAATTTAACCCATTTTAAGATAAGATTAACGTACTGTCACAGCATTTGCAAACTACAATACTCTTGATTATGCAATAAAACAATATTAAAATATGATTTTTTTTATAATTTTACCAAAAAAATATAACAATCAAAATTTCAAAATTTAGGAATGAAACCCACTTGTGGGTGTCGAATTACATCAGAGAGTGTTATCTATTCCGACTGGTTTCAGCAACGGTTTACAACTAAAATTTACAAGCAGAGAATTTTCGACTAGGTGGTAGAATTGTTTTATGGTAAAAATCATTGAAAAAATACTAGATCTAAAAAACACCATATTAGGGTAATCGGTGGCACGTGAGAATGACTGGTTAGTCGGAATATGGTACTTCCGGATCTCATTTTGTAGATCTAAACGAGAACTTTCAACGATACTAAAAATGTACTTTTTCGACCATCGATTAACTTGATATCGTCAAAAAACCCGGAGTTAAAAAATATTAAATAGGTGTATTTATTAAATTACACTATTTCACTTGTGTTTGTGTTATGAGAATTTAAATTATTTAGGGTATCTTGATCCACAAATGTTAGGATATATTGTTAACTTACTCTTACAATTGGGTAAATTAACAAACCTCCCCTCCCCTCCCCCCACACACACACACACATATATATATATATATATATATATATATATATATATATATATATATATATATATATATAAAGGGTGTAAAACATTCGTTCAACAACACTATTGGCTAAAAAAACAAATAAGAGAGCCTAATAGTTATTTTAGATTAGGCATCTTTTACAAACAATTCACTAATTTATTTAAGCAAGCATTTCACAAACAATAAATTACTATGTGTAATCAAGTCAATTAAAATAACTTTTAGTATCTCTCGTATGATTAGCTTTTAGATATTTTGGTACATAATTGGACTTTAGTTTACTCTATATAGGATTTTTTTTAAACAAAAACTCAAATATGAAGAAAAAAATCCAATAAAAAATTTATTTAATAAGTAATTAAATTCATTAGGTTGACAAAGAAAAATAAAGATTAATAAATATTAAATTTAGAGCATGCTAATTTATTTGTTTAAATATCTAACTATATATTTGTCATGTTAATAAATTTATTTGATTTTGTTTATATTTTAATAACATTATACATTTTAAAATTTATACACAAACAAATTATTTACAGAAAATAAAAGAAAAAATTAAATATGAACAATTTTTTCATTGATAATTCATTACTATGTAATTAAATTAATTAAAATGATTATCAATATAAATATTGATAAAGACTAAATTTAAAATATTTAATTAAAATTTTATCATTTTATAAAATTTCATTGGTGAATTGGATTTTGTTTCATCAACGCAATATTGTGTTTTATTGATATTATAACTTTTGAATATTATATTTTACTTTTGATAGTATTCTTTGCTTTTTTTTTTCATTACATATAAATATAAAAAAGAAAAAAAAAATTAATCACATGTACAAGAATTATTAATAAATTAATATATTCATAACACAAGGCATCCAAGAATATTGTAGAGATAAAATATGTCGAGTGTAATTTTCATGCGAGGGTTTTTTCTTTTAGGTATAACCAAAAGCTACTTCTAAGTAAGTGTGAAAATTTGAGTTCGTATTGCACACGGTCCTCTTTGTTCGTTTGCTGCAGCAATTTCGATTCATAATTACACGCTTAACTACAAGCCCTGGTTCTCTTGCTCGTCTTTGTTCTCTTAATATTTTGATTCAAAAGTTCTGAGTCCATGGTTCCGCGTGAATCAGAGGAGAACCGTTGTCAGGGCATCTAATTGCGCTGATAAGAGATTTCCCTACGATACTCGTGGTAACTTTTTGTTTTTCCCTAATCTTGTTTGGTTGTTTAAGTTTTCTGTTTGGTCGCTGAGAAAATATAGATTGAAATGCATAGGAATGCCAGAGTAGTAGATTTTCTATGTTTTTTTTTTCTTGTTTGGTTTGAAAATGAGATAAATTCAAATTACGATTAGTTGTCATTTTTGAGAATCTTAAACGCCAGATGAGGAAAATAAACAGTAATAAATAAATAGCTTCGTTATTGCTGGATGGTGGTCTGCAAGATTTTGTCACAGTGAAAGCGCTAGATGGTTAGGCCACATTTAAGATACCATATTCAAGAATCATCTATAACTTGCCTTTTGTTATTGCTGGATGTATAGTTTGACGGATAGGTTATGCTGCAGGTTTCAGAGATTTAGTTGTCTATGAGGATTTGGGAGCTGTAACCTCTTATGTATTTTATTTAAAAAAAAAACTCTTTTATGTATTTTAGTTGCTGATAATATAACTACATAATATTTGTGGAATTTAGTGAAATTAAATTATGGAAAGTAGGAAAAGCTTATGATTTTCTTTAAGGTTTTATATGATCTTTTGTGGATGCGACTTGCCATATTTAACAAAGTGAATGGTTATGATATGGTGTAGAGGACTTGTGAGCGTCTTAGCATATTTTCATTATCTATTGAATTTTGTTATGTTAGAATATTCAAAGTGTAATGGCTCCCCAAGATTGATTAGAATATTTTTCGGTATTTGTGATATGCTCTTTGAAAGCTAAACAGTGTAAAAAACGTAAGATTGATAATTGGTAGTATTGTTTTTGCATGCCACTCAAATAATATTCCTTAAACAAGGAAAATAATAATATCTAATGTATTTTATATTAAGAGAAAATCAACGGTTACCCATGGGTTCACCGGCGAAAACTGGGAATGAAAAAATTGAGCCCGTTGGGAAGTGGGCGTTTTGGCCCGTGACCCGTGACCAGTGATGGGTCGCCCGCACCTGCCTGTTAGGGAAATAGCCAATTTTATTGTATTTGGTGCCTTTGGTTGATATTGAACCTGGATAATGCAGTATATACTACTAAAAAAATATGATGTGTTTTGTTTATGTTACGTCCTCTCGCAATGAAATGAACTGGAAATGTGTTGATGATTGAAAGAAATGTAAAAATATCAAATAGCCATTTGACAATGGAGATTATTGATACGTGCAAAGAATTAATTTGAATTAATGGAATGCAAGTGGGAGATAAAAAAATCACATAAATCAATGACAAATATATGAAATTTCAACCAGGAATTTTTTTTGGTTCTAGAAAAATGTGTTATTTTAATATATACCTTAAAGAAGCCACACAACAAAGAATTTTAAATTTAGGGGAAATTGTTAATTTAGGATAATGTATCTAAACCAATCAGTTATATAGTTTTTGGAGTCTGTCAGCTGTTAAAGATTAATTTTGAGCTTAAATTTTGATTAGCAAGCGTTTTGTGTGATCAAGTTCGATAACTTGACTTATCAAAAAAAGCTTGCTAACTTGCATCATTGATGAGGGCAGCATTATCCGTGGACTTATCACTTATCTGTGACGTTGATGTTGGTATGCAGGTTCTCTTGTGGTATGTTGAAATGACAACTATTGAGACACACACGGGGCAGCCTCACAAAAACAATAATCATGCTGCTACAACTTCTAAGACTCAAGGTTCAGCTTCATCTTTCAAAAGATGGGGTAGGAAGTACCCATTTATACGATATGGGCTTCCGATGATTTCTCTCACTGTGTTTGGGGCAGTTGGCCTTGGCCATCTTTTGCAAGGCAGGTTAGTTCTAGTCCTAGGATGTTGCATTAACTTTTAAAGATTCATGACATTGTTAAATTCGAGCTCAACATTTTCTCCATTTTCCTGATGAGACCTCTGTTACAGGTTTGACTCTGTGTATCTGTTAGGTGGAGATTCGATATATATTTTTTTCTTATAAAAAAAACATTTCTTTGAGGATGTGACTGTCTTATATTGTAGATGATGAGCTCGGGTTATGGTCAGGGTCTCAACTACTGGCCCATTGAGCTCTTTAGGGGAGTCTTAACCTCCAAATTCGAGTATAGTTAACCAATGAGCTGTGCAGTAGGAATTAGGTGTTCGATTGGTTGGGCTTATGAATTGTGAATATGTTTAGGTAGGTTAAAGAGATGTGCTAATCTTGTACAGCTGTGAATAGATGGTTCTATCAATTTTTATCCTGTTCTGCTTTTCTGGTGGAAGCAGAAACTCTTAGGGTGGGATCTTGAGAACATCATTAATGGAAGAGGCTAGAGTTTGAAGGAAAAGTCCTATGCTAACATCATAGAGAAAATATTTGTGGGCTTTTTCACATATAGTCAAAGAATTTGAATATTGATGGAATTTGCATGTGTCTGGATTCTTCTTTTCCTTTTTGAAAATAGAATACCCAGGTTTCTGCCAATGCGAAAGCTGTCAATAAGGCAGGTTGTGTTCTATTATTTACAAGTATAATTCTTGTCAGTACTTTGATACATACAAAATGCTTATCGGAGTACAACTTTCCTGAGGTAATGTATGTTTCATATTTTAGGCTTATGACCATCCATCTGGATGTAATCGCCCGTGCTCAAGCGCTGAACTATCAGATTTAGGAGGACAAGTTTCATCCTATGTCAGGCTTTACCGCCTTTTCTTTTCACTGAAAGGTTAAGGAGGTTGCAACTTGTAGCATGTCTACGCTTACTTGTCTCCTGTTTCCCAGAAGACAGTAAAATGATGTAGCATGAAGAGGCTAGTGCTACCTAGCCTGGAGGTGAAATTTACAAATTTGATTGCCCATATAATTTTTTTTATCGGTAAAATTAGTACTCTATTAGTAAGAAAAAAAAAGCACTAAGGGGATGCAACTCATTTACAGGAGGACTATCTACATGATGGTAAATCTTAAACTCTAGCAACTCGAATTCATTTACAAAATAGTTACCCTTATCACCAAAACCAAAAGGTATTAAGCCATTCATCCTCAATATTCTCAACCAGAGTCTCAACTCCATCAAAAGCCCTCCTATTCCTCTCTTTACAAATCAACCAAAAAAGATAGAGGGATCAAAGCGTAGACTTTTACGAAAATAGAAAGCAGTTGTTTTTCCTGTTGAAGGAGTTGGTATAAAACCCTAGTTTCTGTTGGAACTTGACTTATATATTTCTATTTAATAGTTGGTAACAGTACTTGTAAAAAAATTAATAGTTGTCACGATGATGCTCTCTAACTTCAACACTGAAGTCGTTTTAGTTATATCTGGCTAATCAATGTGGTGTGCAAAGCACTAGTCTTTTGAACATTTATTGTTTGAGGGCCAAACAATGATTCTTGATAGTTCTACCTTATTTGTGAACTTAAAGATTTTAGCCGCTAGTATCGTAAAAGTTTTAGCTTTAGGTTTGTGAAACAAGGCAGGAGATAGAGGACCCGGATAGCTTCTCTTCTGTATAAGAAAAATATTGGAGAAAATATTTGTCTCTTTATTTGATTGGTTGGCGGACAAAGACATCTACTCGTCAAGCCTGCCAAGCCACCAGAGAAGAAAAAGGAAGAGAAAAACAAAAGGACAAGTTAAACTGAACTCGTTTGAGCAACCCCAGGACCTAGCTTTATTTGATTGCCTATACACATGCTCGGGAGAATGGTATGATTTTAGTAGTAAACCATGCTGAATGCTCGGAGAACTGCTGATTTTACCTTTATGGTTGTGCATTTGATAAACGAAGCAGAAGAGAGACAGGAAAGAATCGACGATTACCTCTAACATCAAAAAATTCCTTTATTCTTGGTGCTTAACACACTTTATTTTGGTTCAATGGGAGATTTTATGTTCTTTTTATTCTTTTCAGTAATGGATAGGTATATAATTCTCCTCTTCCTTCTTTGTCTAAACTGTGGGGAGACTTTGTCGTTCAGCAAGGATATTGCAAAGGTGAAAGATGACCATGAGTGGGAGATTATTGAGACAAGAAAAGCACTGTCAAGAACGGGACCTATAGAAGCATATAAGCCCAAAAAGATTTCGCTAGAGGAGGAGCTCAAGGTATGGTGGTTTTTGGCGCAGAGCAAATTCTTATAATGAAGGCATTATAGCTTATTTGTCTATTTTTCTGGTTTATAGGCTTTGGAACAAAAGGTGGACATAAACAACTACGAGTACAAAAGAATTCCTAGGCCCAATGAAGGCAAGTCCGGCTAATTTTGGTTTGCTGCCCAGTCGCCTCTTTCTCGTGTATTAAACTTCATACTTGTTGAGAATCTAAGGTTTTGTATTTTCTCGTTAAAAAGTAGTTTTGGTTCTCCAGTCTTGCAAGTGATATTCCCAGCTATGCCCATGTTGATTAGCATTCAGTTGATTCATCACATGTTTATACTTGAAAAAACAGAATAAGTTAAAAATCTGTGATGATTGGTTAAGTTTTATGCCTCATGGTCATGGGATAAGGTGTACTTACCTACCAATTAGCTTGGGAGGAGAAAAGAATGTAATTATATACTTTGTTGCATGTGTAGCTTGAAACATACACTTGATTGGAAGGCTAGGTATGTTTAACTCAAATCACACATAATTGACTTTCACTGAACCACATAAGTGGGAGAATTGGAAAAGAAAGATGAGGAGTTAGAGAGAAAAAAAGGAACTGAATACTGTGTATATGCACACATAGAAGCAAAGATATCACACTGGAGGTGGGGGATGGCTCTGAAACAGAGCTGGGCAGCAGGTTTTTAGATAGGCTACAGCAGCAACAAACCATAAGCTGGAGATGTGTAAAAAGAGAACATAAATTATGTTTTGCAGATTTTAGAGATTATGGAAAAGGGAGTGGAGAAAAATATCTTGCCATGATCTCAAGTGTCCATTAGGCCTTCCACCTGGTGGTGGCGGCGGCGGCATATCAGGTGGAGGAGGTGGATCCATGTCTAGTTATAGGAAATTAAGTGGACTTAGACAACTTTGGTGTTAGAGAAGAGAGCTATAAGCTTTATAATGGAGGAACTTGTGACTTGCAGTAAGAAAGGCTATTCTTTCATTGATATACCTTACATTTGTTTCCTGATGCTTCCATCTATCATTTAACACTGTAGTATCACATCAAAAACTGTTTGGGTACCTTTGTTCTCCTGAAGTTTGTCTAACAGAGTTACACCGTCTTTCCATTTCTTTTAAGTGTGTTGTTTTATCTGATTTCTTAATATTGAAGGTATTACAACAGCAACACCAGTGTGCACAATCGTGCCATTTATTATTTGTTCTGATGTTCAGGTAGCACGATAGGATATTTATCTTTGCTAAATGCTAATCATAATGTTGGAGAAATTCCATAATAAAGATAGTAGGAATTCTTGCACAGGCATGAATTCTTTGGCCAAACTCCTACACTGTTCATAGTACCAACTGTAACCTAGAAGGTTAAGGAGGAGGTGCACTTGTTTCTAGTTAGTATGAAACTTGAATTTGCTTTCATTTGATTCATTGAGATTTTGGATGCTACAAAAGCACAGCTTTGAGCAACCTTGAAATACATATCTGAATTTAGATTGCCAATCCATTCTCAGTATGGAATAAAGCCAGGCCCTCGATCTGAGCCCTGCTGCCTTTGCTACCTCCATAAATTGGCATCGGGTATGTTTCCGAAAATTTTCTAGCAGTTTCTTTCAAGTGTAATTGAAATTGATGGAGGGATTTATGAAATAGTTTTATTTTTATAAACAGAAGTTAACACCCTCGCAAAAAGGTTTATGAAAAGTATCGAAATATGTTTTTACTGTTGTCTTACCAAACATTAACTGCTCTTGTAATTACAATCCAGTTACAAGATTATTCAAAGTCATTGGAGTAAATGGGTCTATTCAGGTGTTTGGTTCACTCATGAGTTGAAATAGGTCATTCAATTCCAGCTTCGATTTCATGTTAGTTGAATGATCAATTACAAGCTGGGGATATGATAATCTAAAATTCATGCAGGCTTGAATTATGCTACTAAATTTTTGGTCAAAAATGCTCGAAGCTAAAATGTTCTATTTCAAAACTTCACCCAAATCAAAGTTCTCACCTCTCTCTCCGATCTCTCCCAGAGATCCTACTCTCTCATGTCCTGGCTGTCATTGTTTGGTTTTCCTTGGTCTCCTTTTCATTTCTGTGAAGGAGATGATGACCAGTAACAGGTCCAAAATCGGGCCTAACTTTAATTTCTTTTTATATCCAAATTAATAGACTCAAATTTTAAAGGTAAAATTATATCAATGTTATTTTTTTGGAACTTAAATTTAGCTTAAGAAATGAGCAAATAAATAATATATGTTATTGAAATTTTAATTATTGATATTAATTTATATATTAAAATAATTATTTTATAGATAATTAAGAAATGTCAATTATTTCATGTCTAATGATCTTTTCAATTCAAAATAAAATTTGTATTGCAAGGTTATTTTGGTATTTTTAAGCATATATTGAACTCTATGAATCAAACTTTAGTTTTACCAACCAAACTCTACGATTAAGTTGAAATTCAAAATTCAATCTAACAAACCAAATATTGGAATACAATTATTGTTTAATTCCATTCAAAGTATTAGCATTCAAATCAATTACCAAACATGACATGTGGGTGCATTTGATGGATTTTATGAGAAGAATTATAAGATAAGATAAGATAAATGAGAAGGATAAGATGTTTCACCCACGAAGGAAAATTAATTTATCCAATTAGCTATTGTGATTGGATGAGACATTGCATCTTCCCTTTATTTTATCCATTAAATATACCTTAAACAGTTTGTAGCTTTAAAAGCATTTTGTAAATCATAAGTCGAAACTAATACTAAACTAAATAGTACTTAAATATATTTCATTTTCCATGTATCCTTTGTTTATATATATTTTTAAATTATTGAATTAAACACGAGAAAATAAATCTACATAAATTTTAAAACTAGTATTATACATGTTTTGAAGTTTGTTACAGAAAATTAAGCACCATATATTTATTTATTTAATTTTTAAAAGAAAACTTGAATGAAGCAAAATTGAATATATCTAAATTGCAAGAATTTCACGCGTCGAACAATTCAACTCATAACGTCTCAATTCAATTAGGCTTCAAGAGAAAATCGAGTTTGCTCTTAGACTCTTTTAACATAACCAGCATCGAGCAGAGTTTAAGTTGGTAGCCAATATTAGGCTCATGAGCTCACAAGATCGGATCAAATATATATTATATATTTTTTAAAATATTATATATTTTTACAATGTTCATATCTTATTTTATCCAAAATATCAAACATTTTCTTTCATATTCTAAACATTTGAAATTGCTAGTCTTTTACTATTTCTCTAGGTCTCTTTCCATGATATGCCATACAAGTTTAAAAGCTTAAGCTCTTTATTTTTGAGTTTGGATCAACCTAAACTCGAAACTGTCTCAAAATAAGTTTAAGTTTAATAAAATAAATATAAACCGAACTCGAACGTTAATTTTCATACTCCGCTCAACTCGAACAGATCACAAGTGATTTGAGTCAAACTTAAGTGTTTAATAGTTCTGCTCAACTCGGTTGGTTTTTATCCATTGTCTCTCTCTCTCTATATATATATATATATAATATTATAATGTAAAAAATAAAACAAGAAAAAATAAAAGAAAAAGAACCATTCGCCCATGAAAGAATAAAACGTGCGTGTTGTTTTCTTCCTAAACGACACACAGTTCTTATGTACGAAAGTTAAACGGCGGACGTTGTTTACAGATAAAGCCCAGCTTTTTTTTTTGGTAGTAAAACTCATCTTCCTTCTTCACTAGGTCACTACTCACTCCAAACCCGCAAAAAGCACAATTCTTTGAATGAACAAAAAAACACAGAAACGAATGAATAAAAGACAAAGGCTCCAAAAGAAAGAAGGCTGCACAATAGAATAGCAACAACAGCGAATGGAGCGGATCCAAGCAGCAAACGAGCTCGCTTTTCGGGTCGGATTCTCCGGCCACAGTGGTCACCTCAGGGTCGAGCCTCTCTACACCGTGGACCGCAGCGACCCCGTAAAATCGCTCCCTGATTTTATCCCCGTGAGTTTGCTATCTATTAGTTAAAGAAATTGGCCTATAGTTTCAACGTTTACTATGTTTTATGTTTTTTTTTAAAAAAAAATTAAGGAGGTTTAAGTTTAAACTCCTTTTTTTGGGTGGTCCTCTAGGGTTTAAACGAGAAATGCCGTGCTTAGTCTAATAAGTGATTTTTTCATTTTATGGATTTTGGTTTATTGTTTAATTTAGTTTGCCATAGTTCCTTTTGGCTTGGTCTAGTTGCCTACTGCTATATATCTGTTGTTTTATATATCATCGGTTTTTACAATCAATGTAATTGTGCTTAATTTAGTTGTTGAGAATACATAAGATGAGCAAAATAATTACTATTAAAATTCGGGAATAGTTTTTGTTTTTGCTATCGCAGAAAAGCAGTGATGTTCAATTAGCAAAAGTAGATACATAGAGAGATTATTGGTGCTGTTTCAAATACGAAAAATGAATGCAAAGAAGACATCTTTAAAATTCAGTTGTTAAAGGCCCTGCATTGTTTAAAATACTTGGCGAACTGAAACTTTTGTTAAAGCCTTGTGAAATGTATCTTCTTGCTCCATTTATATTTTAATTTAAAATATGACAAGAAAATGATTATCGTTTTGTTTACTAGATGAGCTTATTCTTACTGGAAGTAGCTTATTCATATATATGCTCCAGCCTCCTGCATTTGCTAGGGAAACACATGAGTCAATAAAGGAGCATATTGAGGAGAAATATCTCTTACCGCGATTGGACCCTGATGAATTTTCTCCCGAAAAATCTGGAAGACAGTGGGATTTTGATTGGTTTGAGAGAGCAAAAGTACCCTTGGAGCCATCATTGCCTCGGTCTGTTGTGGTGCCGACGTGGGAGTTACCATTCAGGCGCCAAAAGAAGGGATCTGTGCAAGGAGTATGGGAACCCATTTCAGTGCAGGTATGTATGGTTCTCTCTCACACAGATGCTCTAATCTTAGGATTTTAATAGCACTGAGGTTGCTATGATTTGCTGTATCCTTTATGAATTCCGTTGGAATAAAAAAATGTAATAGAGGTTATGGGGTTTAGACAGGATTCTTGATTGTTTTAAGTATTAGGTTTCTGTTTTTAACTTTGGCTGAAGAACTGGATTGTCATACTGTTTTAGGTGGATGTGTCAGAACTAATGGTAGGAGATCAAGATTCTGGTCCTTTGCCACGCATAGTTGGACCTGCAAAGGATTTTGTGAGAGGAAGCACCAATAATCGCCCTTTTCGGCCTGGAGGCTTGGAGAATTCTCAATCTTTTGATAGAATTCTTCCTGATGGTGTTTCTGGTGGTGAATGGGTACATGAGGTGCTGCTTGGTGGCCCTGCTCAGACTGTTCCTCCTAGCTTTAAGCAGGGGTTAGATCTCGGGGATCTTAAGGTATTTTTTCCTGATATATCATTCAAATTGGTTATCAAGCCGATAGTCTTTCTTTTTGAATTTTTCTAGTTCTTTTTTGATACAATTTAATTTACATTATCTTTTGTGAAGGCATATCCTTGCACTTGGAATGTTTACAAGGACCAAAGTTTGCTCAACAGGCCATCAGATGAGAAGTTGGTCAGTTTTTTAATTGCTTTGTTGTTTCCTCCTTAAAACTACTTACAATCTACCAGTTACCGGTTTGTGTGGTAAGTGTCTCATTTTTTATGTTTGATTACTGCCTGTTGTTTAATCGGTATTTTCAGAGTGAGTTGTCGGTACAGTTTGATGACTTGTTCAAAAAAGCTTGGGAAGAAGATGTGGTTGTCGAATTTGATAGAGATGGTATGTATGATATGCTCTTTGACTATCTTATGGGAACGTCTGTTTATAAAGTCGTGATCTTTTGGCAAAGAGAGAGAAAGGTGCTGGACAAGCTTAGTCTAGGATAACATTATCTTTGCTTGGGCTGCTGAAATCGGGGCCTACCAGGTCCTAGTTGAGGATAATGTAGTCTTTTCCTTGGCTTGTCTGCTAGATCCACTTTGTGATGAGTTAAGGCTGTGCTTGACTACAATGGTCGAGGTCGTCTATTTGCCATGAATTTCTGAATCACGAGGCCACGTTGCCAAATTGATTAGAGTCAGGTGGACAGATTGGAGTCCTACAAAAATATTGGACATTCTGAGATCTCTATTCCTATCTAGATTTTAGTTTCTATTGGATGGAGGGTTGAATAAATCACGGGCATGACTTCTCTAGGGACTAGGGACAAGTTTGACATTTATGAATCGTTCATCATTCATAGCAACTTCAAATTTGGGAACCAATTGGGGTATTATGTTGTTGTAACCGTATGTTTTTGTGTGATAAGTTCTGTTGTTGTAACTGAGCTAGTCTTGAAAATCCCCAGAATGATTTTTATTAGGGCCAAGCACTGCATATTAACGAAAAAAAGAATTATTTGATGTTGGCATCAAGGTACTTAAAAGTGATTTGTAAATTTCACTACTTTGGATTTTTTTTGAATAAATGTCTGATAGTTTTACTGCATATCATAGCATCTAGTTGGATATGATCATAGTTGTCAAATCGAGATTCAAATAGTGAATCAAGATAAAATGAATTGAGAATCGTAAGATTCGGTAAAGTTCTCAAAATCAATTGTTAATGACATTTATTACATGAAAAACAAACAAAATAATATAAAAAAACAAAATATAATGTGTTATAAATTAATCTATGGATGATCATGTGGCCTTACCACAGAAGTGCACTATATGACTATATGTACGTGTACATGCGTGTATGTATGAAAAAAATGTCTAATGTTTGTATAAATGCAAAAATACTCATCTTATGTCTAATTTTTTTTTTTTTTTTTTAAATGTAAAAATACTCACCTAGAAAGCTTAAAATCTTAAAAATCTTCAATCCCAATATGCTTCCAAATAAACTACTATTGATTGAAATTGAAGATATGAATGCTTTATGGGATTGTTGTTTCTCTACAAAACGTCATGGAACCTTAAATTTCTTAAACGAAAGAAGAAAACTAATGAATTGTATTTATATTAACCCTTAAGATCTTAAAACTATTTTGGGAGATGGCGTATAAAGTTGAGAATGAAATTTGGGAGTGGTTTGAAGGTTCAAAAGGATGTCAAGAAGGCCTTAGATTTACTTATAAAAAAAAGAAGGCTTTAGATTTAATTCCACTCTCTATTTGGTGGATTATTTGGAGAGAGAGGAACCAGAGTGATTTTGATGGTATTGAAAGACCTATTGCAAATATTAGGGATAGTTGGTTCAACACTCTTAATTTTTGGTTTAAAGGAAATTTCTTTGTTAATAACGATGATCTTCTTGATTTTGTGGAGTTTATTCATTGTAATTAGCCTTTGGCTTTGAGTTGCACTATCTTGGTGCTTTATTAATAAATTTTACTTATAAAAAAAAGAGATCTTGAAACTATTTTTCTATCAATTATTTAGAAAAAAGAAAAAAGAAAAAGGCTTTATTGAATTAGGCGAATAGTATGTTTGATCCGATTCATCACTGAATCGACATATTCGACATTGATTCGGGATGAATTCGATTCGGCATACCAGTTCAAATCGTTTAGGGCCTGAATCGAATCGTGAATATTACAATTTTAACAACAATGGATATGATTAATAAAGCAGCCTGATTTTTCATAATTCGAAGTTGTAAATTCTTTTGAAGAAACTCCATAAATTTGAACAACTAGTTTCACAAATAATCTTTTGGAAGACAGGATTTCAGTTTTGGAGCAGATTATAGATCTAATTGTTTCTATACTTACATAAAAATTACATTACTTTGTTATTATATCTCTGGATTCTCTGTGTGCTTATGCATAGGCATATTTGTGTTGTTTAGAGAGAGGGAGAGAGAGTTTTCGGGTGTTTGTGTGTGTGTGTTGGGGGGGGGGGGGTTTCTCATGGAAATAAAAAAAAAAATCTAAAACTAAGAGAGTCTAGCTAGTTATTAAAGTTCATCCATGTAAATGAAGTCCTTATTGATCCAAACTTTTAAGTTCCATATAGAATGTACACCCCTCTCAAATGCTCTGGTATTTCTCTTCCTCTAAATGATTTGCTTTTCCCCGTAGTTCACTACTTAGCATTTGTTTTATGGACTTTAATACTTTTGGCTACAATATTGGAAAATGCTCAAGGAAATGGCTCTGAGCTCGAGTGATCTAAGCATACCGTGATAAAAATCCACCTCTCTGTTTGCAAAATATCTGGTCAGTCAAGAAGACAGGTCATAATTGACAGGGAAAATTGCATCAATGATCCTTAAACTATATGCTTTTAGCACTTTGGTTCTAAACTACTAATTTGGTGTCAGGGTCCTCAAACTTTTAATTGATTGCAATGTAAACCTTTTCAAGCATTAATCATCAACAAAATTGTCTTTAAAAGTAAAAACTTAACAACATAAGGAATTTGATCATGCTTTTTGTACATATGCAAAGATAAATTTGATATACCATGTGGAAAAATTCTAAGATTTTTTGAGTACTAAAATTATCTTTGTTTATTATTTTTATTGAAAAGATTGAAAGACCTCAAAATAGTACGTGAGTGGAAAATTCATTAAGATTGTTGGATGATCTCCAAATGGTTCATAGAGTTTATTGGAACCATGTTTTGGTGCATTTAATCATGTTAAAGCGAAAAAATAGGGATTAAATTGATGATGAGGATAACATTGCAACTTTGAGGACCTCGTTTAGAGACTAAATACAATGAGTTCGAAGTTCATGGACCTCTGATTCAGTTGTCCCTAATTGAAAATATTTTTCTGTTTAGTTTATTTTTATAGTATATTCTATCTTGAAGCTTCATTTAAAGCAAG
The DNA here is from genome assembly GCA_023935145.1 of Bretschneidera sinensis. Lineage (NCBI taxonomy): Eukaryota > Viridiplantae > Streptophyta > Magnoliopsida > Brassicales > Akaniaceae > Bretschneidera > Bretschneidera sinensis. The sequence goes on from CM043698.1 coordinate 8,198,919, forward strand.
TAAGGTGCCTGGGGATAAAGATTAATTATCTGGTGAAACTGTTATTACATGATAGAAAGAGGAACTGCATTTACATTCATGTGGCTGTATTACTCTGGAAACTTGGGCCCAGAAAAGATGGTCTAATTTGTTTTATCAGCATGTTCCTTTTGTTTTTTGGTTTACTAATTTGATGCTTTTTATAAAGGTCATTCGTCAGAATCAGAGTCTGTTAAGTCTGAAGCAGAAGAAAATAAGATTGATGTCAATTGCGATGTTCGTGAGCCTGAATTATCTGTGTTGGATGAGATTTTGTCAGTTGAATCAGGAAGGTCATCATCAAGAGTGGATAGAAGTAGCGATGGTGACAGACAGCAGGAGAAGGAAGTAATTATTTGAAATTTAGCACTTTATGATGCCTTACTTTCTTTTAAACATATTATGATTCTAGATTTACTATGCTTTTAGTTACTTAGTTCCTTTTTGGGCAGGCCTGGGCAGTTAGTGGAGGTGGTGAAGGAATTGCTGATCGCTTTTATGAACTTGTTCCTGAGATGGCACTTGATTTTCCTTTTGAATTGGATGCATTCCAGAAAGAGGTATTGATTATTGCAAACTTTTCTACCAAGAATTACAGAGTATTTATTTTTACGTTAGTAAACACTTCAGTTGAACTTGGAACACTAATTTTGTGCAGAAGTTAATGAATACTTCTGACTTTCAATTTAATGCATCATCTATTTGGACTCAATTATTGGCCTGTGACCTTTAACCAAATCCTCATTGGCTCTTATGGTGGGCAAAATGAATTTTGTTCTATTGTCTTTTTGATATTTGCTGAGGCATCGAAATAGGTCTGCAAATAGCTGCATAGATATATTGGCTTCTACTTGTAGAAAAAAAGAAGATATCTTGGCTTGTTTTGCTTAAAAACGTATTTCTGATGCTATAGAACTGCTCTCCTTGGAACTCCTTGTTGCAACTTTCATGTTCAATTTGCATATGGAGTGTTTATAAGTGATCACAGTTTTGCCCATACCTAAACCTATTCTTTTTCTTTTAATTTTGAAATCTCGAGGATGATGAAACTAATGTTTAGAAATTTGATGTGCAAAAACAAAGAATAACGAATTTCTCATCATGCAGAAGAAAAGACAAGAAACTTGAGAACATACAGTGCAAATGTTGCTTGTTTTCTTTTTTGACAGAAAATGGTTTCTATTTTGTCTTGAAAGAAAACTTTAGAAGTTTTGTTATATGCTGCTTACATAAGCTACTTTCTATTGAATCCGGTACTTACAGGCTATCTACTATCTGGAAAAGGGGGAGTCTGTTTTTGTGGCAGCTCATACATCAGCTGGAAAGACAGTTGTTGCAGAATATGCATTTGCTTTGGCAACAAAGGTATGATATTCTGAATCCACATACTGCTTTGTCATTTTCTGTTGTGTTAATAATATATGCGACGTAGTGCATTAATTAAGACTTTAAGAGCATTTGTTTTCTATAGTCTGGTAACTTTATCAATGTTCTGATCATGATTATCTTATTCTAGATGAAATTTATGCTAATTTTTTTTATTATATTCATGTCATGCAGCACTGCACTAGAGCTGTGTATACTGCTCCCATTAAAACCATCAGCAACCAAAAATATAGGGATTTTTGTGGGAAGTTTGACGTAGGCCTTCTCACTGGCGATATTAGCTTGAGGCCAGAGGCTTCCTGTCTTATCATGACCACCGAAATATTAAGGTCAATGCTATACCGGGGTGCTGATATTATACGTGATATTGAATGGGTAAAAGGCTCGTTTTTTGTCATATTATTTTTTTCAACAGAAAATTTCCCCCTACTTTTGATAGATCAAGTTCTTTCATTACATATACAGTTTTTATATTACTCTATGAATTACTATTTATTTTATTTCTTTGTTGTTGTGCCTGTGAGGGATAGGTTATATTTGATGAAGTGCACTATGTAAACGATGTTGACAGAGGTGTAGTTTGGGAAGAAGTTATTATCATGCTCCCAAGGCATGTCAATTTCGTCCTCCTTTCTGCCACGGTATTGCTTCCTTGATATATGCATAAACATTCTTACTAAATACAACAGACTTTGATAATTTCTCTTGGCTTTTGTAAGCTTAGGGTGATTTTATTTCTAGGGCTGTCTGTCTTTTCTAGACATTTCATTGTAAAACATCTCATTGTAGGCCCATACTTGTTTACTCTAGAGCAAGAAAATGTTCTAGCAATAAAATCTCCTATAAGCTTATTTTCTCATGAGTTGCAAATACTGTTGTATTTTGAATTTTGATGTCACTTAACTAATTAAGTATCCATCTTGTATTATATAAACCTGAGATTGACTTATTTTAATGGTAGTGAGATGTGCCGAATCTATTAAGCTTCCTGGGTTCTGGTGTATCTTTAATTGTTTGTTAAAAGCTGCAAGGTATTGGAAATTACGCTTTCCACTATTGCTTATTTGTCTTATGTGGGTTGTTGCAACTTAATGGCGGGGATGGAAGCTCCTCTGTTGTTAATTTGGGTAACAAGTGAAACCTTCATCTATCTTGCCCTATGAGACCAAAATTTACAATTAAAGTCAGTTCTAATTGAACTTAGCTGTTTACTTGCTCCACATATGCATAGATATGTATAAATATCATGTCTTGGGTTATTGTTCTTTGTTTATTCTACCCCCTTCTCTTTTTACAGCTTCAACATGGCTGGTAGATTGCATGAAATGTTCTTATTTTGCAGGTACCAAACACAATTGAATTTGCCGACTGGATTGGTCGAACAAAGCAAAAGCAAATACGTGTTACTGGGTAAGTAGTAAATCTATATGGTAATTGAAGTTTAATTGTTTTTCTCTGGGCCATCTTGAAGTTTGAGTTTCCTGGGATTAATTTTTTTGGGTCTGTTTATTTTATTAGGACTACAAGAAGACCAGTCCCACTCGAGCACTGCCTATTTTATTCTGGAGAACTTTACGAAGTGTGTGAAAGTGAAACTTTTATGCCTCAAGGACTGAAAGCCGCTAAAGATGCATACAAGAAAAAGAATACAAGTGCGGTTAGTATTGGTTCTGGACCATATACAGGATCTTCAGCACGTCATGATGGGGCTCGATCTCAGAAACGTGAAAATCCTAATCGTGGCAGACAGAATAGGCATTCCAGTTCCCAAAATTTGGGGAATTTCTCTGGGAGTGGTGGGTGGAATCAAAACAGTGGCGTTAGCCAGAACAATTGGGGATCAAGAAGATCAGGAGCTTCGTTGTGGTTGTTGCTTATTAACAAGCTTTCCAAGAAGTCACTATTACCTGTATGGTAGATTTTATCTTTAAATATAATTTTAGCATGTAATTCTTGTTTGCTTCTGGTAATATTTGAAATTGACCCTGCACTTTAAATTTTAAAACATGAAAAGTTTTCAAGGAAGAAAAAAGGAAACAAAAGCTCTGTAAAGTGCGTTTCTTTGTACTTTTTCATTTTTTTAATGTACAATACTTGTTTCTGAAACCAAACACAGCAACATATTTTCAGCTCCACAGTACGTGAATATTCTCATACAATTATTGCTTTTAATATTCTTTGTTGGAACTATGTTTTTGAAGAGGCCAACTAATTAGAAGGTATAGTATAGTACTACTATTAGTATTATTATTATTTCTTATCAAAAAATTATTATAATTAATTGTTGATAAAATGACCGAGGATTTATAGATTTCAGGTTCTGGCTGGTGTTTGGATTTTATATTAAATTCATTGTGCTTGTATGTGATCCAATTTGAACAAGACTAAAAATTTAATTATCTAACCACTTACATTAGCATTTTAGCAGTCATGCTTTTTTTGTGGTTTAAATTTGACCCCTTTTGCTTTGATTTATATGATTAGGTGGTTATATTCTGTTTCTCAAAGAATCACTGTGATAAATTAGCTGACAGTTTGTCTGGGACTGACCTCACTAGTAGCTCTGAGAAAAGCGAAATTCGTATCTTTTGTGATAAAGCTTTTTCAAGACTGAAGGGATCTGACCGGAATTTACCTCAGGTTTGGTTGCTTACATCATTTTTCCCTTTTTTAGTATTTTATTATTTTTTAACTGATATAGACCTACCTGAATTTCATACCTATTGATTTGATATGTTATACAGGTTGTCAGAGTTCAAAGCCTTCTTCGTAGAGGAATCGGTGTGCATCATGCAGGGCTGCTTCCAATTGTTAAGGAAGTCGTTGAAATGCTTTTCTGTCGTGGTGTGATTAAGGTAAAGTGCCTAATCACTGAACTTCTTTTGTGTTGTGTTACTGTCATTTGGTTTTTTGAAACGTTCTGCCACATGACCATTTGTTCTGTTACACAGATGTATGTAACAATGCATTATGATTGGGTTTTGCTAAGCTTATTTTGGCTTGCAAAACAATACCTATAATTGGGTCTCTTACCTGTTCTTTCTATAGGTACTGTTTTCAACAGAGACATTTGCAATGGGTGTTAATGCTCCAGCCAGAACGGTGAGTCTTATTTGATGGTATTACTGAAATGAGTACAATTACTGCCACGCTGTCATTATATCAAGTAAGTTTATGATTATATGGTTTTGTGTTTCATATCTAATAGATGGGCCCACATGGCAGTGACCTGCCACGAGATGTGGGGTTCCATTAGAGAGTTATCCAGATGTTAATACACAATTACACAGAAGTAATACATCTCTCAATATGCTCAGTTTTATCTTTAGTATAGGATGTGTAATATTTCGGTGGAATGTTGAGGAGTAAGCCATGTAATTTTGTTAGTGAAAGGTGGACACCAAAAATGTGATCCGCCTTTGTATAATAGATAATTTAAGTAATATATAGATATATGTATATGTTTTTTTTAATTTTTTTAATGCATGGGTGTTTCAACCTTTGTACATTTGACTGGCCACCAATCTTATATGACGTTTTCTTAAATTTTCAAGAAATTTAATAGTTATTAGTGAATTCATTCTTTTTATTCAAGAAAGTTTGATTACATAATTTATATTTAAAGAACAAACAATCTTCTATTTAAGGAGATTATCATATTTAATCATTGAACTAAATGTGGCATCCTCAAAGGTTGATTTCTTTGTTTGGGAAACTAGTTTGGATGACATCCTCATATCTTTAAAAAAAAAAGAGGGAATGTGTTGGTCAATAAATGTTATCTTTGTAAAAAGGAAGCCGAATCCATCTTTCTTCTTTCGGGATGGTCCTTAACTAGACATTCATAGGAGATGACTTTTAGTATGGTGGGAATCCAATGGGTGTTGGCTTGGTCGAAGATGAGGTGTGGGCTTGGTGCAGATTGAGAGGATCAAAACAAAAGAGGAAGGCCTATTGCTTGATTCCATTTTTTATTTTTTAGGTCATTTGGCGTGAACAAAATAGGTGAGTTTTTGATGGCAAGGAAAATCCCTTACCCATCATCATTATGAGTGGTTATATGCTTTTGGGTTTTTAATGGGGATATTTTTTGGTAAATGATGATGATATCTTAGACTTCATTAAGATACTATCTTGTAGATAATTTTTGTACTTGAGTGGCATCCCCTTCGCGCCTTTGATTTATTTACTTGTTTTTTACTTATAAAAAAATCACTCAACTAACATTTTAATTATACATTATAAAATATCATATTTGTTCTTAAAAAAATCAATTATTTATGCGATCAAATTTCTAACCATATATTCAACATGCATATAGGTCAAACAAATAAGACTAATATATATAATACAAATATTTTATTTAAATGAAAAGACTATAACTTAAGCACCCAAAATGTGATTCTTAATTTTTATATAGTTAAGTCAACTTTGCTAAGAATTTTTTTTTAAAAAAAATTTGCAATCAAATTATTTGTTATTTAATTAAGCAATTTATTGGCCAGACCAAAAATGTACTTAATTTAATATAAGTTTCATGTTTAAACAATAAATTGAAATTCTTAATATTTTACCAAGTAAAGTGAATTACCTAAAAAAATAATGTTTCATTTTCAAAAATTAACATTAGCAAGAAATTGATGTCTCGTTGTAATTAATAATAGTTAATTATTTATTTTCTTTCTCAACTTAAAACAAAAGATATGTTAATTATTTTTTTTTCCTTTGGCTTCCATAGAACATACTTTATTTATTTACATTTTCTAGATTTTGAATTTTCTAAACTGTCTATTATAAAATAGGTTAAACAAACGAAGATATTATTAAATGAAAATATCATATATTAAGCCCTCAAATTAAATTTTTATTTTAAAAATTAAGATTTCCTTAATCATACTTTGTCACCATATTTCCAATAATTTATCATGTAATATATATCAAACGAATATATATTTTTTATAACAAAAAAATGATATTTTATATGCATGTATATTGATGCTGTCTTGGTCGTTGAAATTTTATTATAGACAATTGAAGGGAATTTTTTTTTCATAAGTAAGAAATTTTTTAAAAAAAGCACTAAGATGGTACAACTCAAAGCCAAAGGCTAATTACAATGAACAAGCTCTACAAAATCAAGAAGAACATCGATATTTACAAAGAAATTTCCTTTAAACCAAAAATTAAGAGTGTTGAATCAATTATCCCTAATATTTGCAACCGGTCTTTCAACATCATCAAAAGCCCTTTGGTTGCTCTCTTTCCAAAAAATCTCCCAAATAGATAGTGAAATTAAATTTAAAGCCTTCTTGACATACTTTTGAGCCTTCAAACCATTCCAAGCCCAAATTTCATTTCTCACGGAATCCGCAACCACCCAAGAAACCCCCACAACCACCCAAGAAACCCCCACAACCTTACACGCCATCTACCATAAACTCCTAGCTAAAGCACTCCATCAAAAGATGAAACACAGATTCGGCACACTCCTTACAAATAAAACATCTATTAACAAAAACCTTCCATATCCTTTGAAGATTGTCAATAGTAAGTATACTATCCCAAGAGGCCTACCAAACAAAAAAAACTAATTTTTTTGGGTGCCCGAGTGCACCAAATTGCTTTCCAAGGGAAGTTAGAATGCTCTCTTGCAAGGGATCTATCAACAAGAATCTTGTAAAATCTTTCACTTTAAATCCTTTATCCGAGCTAGGCCCCCATTTCATTACATCCTCTCTCTCCACCTCGATTCTAGAATTGTGTAAGGAATCCAAAAAAATCGCAACCTCCTCAACTTCTCAATCATGAACATTACGAAAAAAATGCACAACCCATGGTACTCCATTATAAGTCAAGGAGTAACAAGATTGAATCCGCACTTCCTTGTCTCTCACAATGCTAAAAATGTTAGAAAATTTATCTTTCAAAGGGGTATTCCCACACCAAAAATCAAACCAAAGTCGAGTCCTTGCTCCATTACCCACCGACACTTCTACAAAAGGCTGAACATCTTGCCACCCACTCCATTACTCCCTTTGTTCCATATTTTAGTACATTTTTTTTTCTAAAAATGGACGTCCCATATTGTTTGTCCACTTTCTTTAAATGACATATAAAAATCATTGACTTTACAAGAATAACCTTTATCTCTTTTTTTTTATGTCAAAGACAATTCTTCTTTCCATTATTGAAGGATCTTTTGGACAAAAGAACATTTGCATTAAACTTTGTACAAATAGAGAGTGGACTAAAAATATGGGACGAAGGGAATATCGCTTTTTCTTTCTTTCTTTTGTTAGATTTTTAATTTTCTACTTGGGTACAATTTCCTTAAAATTCAAAATTAAATGATTGGCATAAAAACATATTTTCATTCAAGAAAATTAGGTGATGAGAAATTATAGGTATATGCCATATGGACACATCAGTTCATTGAGGAAACAAAAAAAAATATCAAGCTTCACTTAAAAAATAAATGGAAAATATAATGTCATTAAAAATAAAAACTAAAAGATATTATTTGTTGAATTTTATTCATTTTAAGTTATTATGTAGCATCAGAATTTAAAATTTTGGTATATTAAAATAATTATTCAATGTTTGACGGAGTTAGCTTTAAATTGATGGCTAAACAACACCTTAACTCAAAATTGGTAAAAAAATATTCTTATTATCAATCCTACTTATGAAAACCTAAAATTGTGTTTCTAAAATTACATATAATAAAAATTGTTACAGAAACCCTCTTCTATCATTTATTTAAAACATTTTTTTTGAATTGCTAAACACAATTTATAAAATTGTGTATTTTTTCATGTTTTATTTATAAATTAATCTTAATATATATATAATCCCGCACATAGTGCGGGGACTATGCTAGTATAATGTTATATTCTGCATCTAGTTGTAAATATTACATGTTTATATCTAACTTTTATCTGCCATGAAACTTTCAGGTTGTTTTTGATGCTTTAAGGAAGTTTGATGGCAAGGAATTCAGACAATTACTTCCTGGAGAATACACTCAAATGGCAGGCCGTGCAGGCAGAAGAGGACTTGATAAAATTGGCACAGTTATTGTCATGTGTCGTGATGAACTTCCAGAAGAGAGTGATTTGAAGCGTGTGATAGTTGGAAGTGCAACTAGGCTGGAATCTCAGTTTCGATTGACTTACATAATGATTCTGCATCTCCTGCGCGTTGAAGAGTTGAAGGTATTTCAAATTTTAAATTTTGGATTGGATAGAAGGTCTTTATCTGTGGTTATCAATTTGTAACATGTTGTAACATATTCCAATTTTAGAAATTTGTGGTGTTGGCCATTCATTAACATTTTCCATTTTGTGACTTTTTAGTGCTTTACTTGACACTTCACTAGGATGGTAAATCACAAATGATGTGAAGTGAAAAAAAGAATAATTGATTTGCATGTGCACACACAGATAGATACAGACACAGACACACATGGCATGCTTGTGTGTGTGTCATTACCTACTTCTGGACCCAGTGTGCGTGTCTTGCTTATAATTCGTTTTAAGGATTTGGTGATTTGCAGATTGTTTTAGTGATATCCTCATAAAATTGGGAGGGATTATAATTTGATGATATCTATTCAGGCGATTCAATTCTTGATTGCTATCTAAATTCTCTTCTTTTATGGCTTGTCTTAAATGAAGGAGAAACAAATGCATTGCAGATATAACTGTTGTGAATTCTTAGCCTAATCGGCATAAGCTCTCCTATGTAACTTGAAATGGTAGGTCTTTAAGAGTCTAGTTGTACATACAATTACTTTTTAAAGATTTGATGGCCCGTAGAGGCTCTCTTGAAGAAAATATCAACAAATTGTTGTTCAGATGCCACCCAAGTTTTGTTTGTAAGTTGATGTTTGCATTTTAGCATTTTTTTAGTATTTTACCAACCAAGGCACACCAAAACCTCCATTGTTTCCCCATAAATAATACAATTCCATTTTGAAATAGAAAAATCTGGGGTTAAAATTTTCTCAAAGCGGTTTTCACCACAGTTACGCGGATCCCTATAGCTCCTTTGAATTATGATCTAGATCCTACGTTTCGATTCGTGTTACTTTCACACACCCGGATCATTAAAATTGGTGATTCAAATTTTTCCTAAGACATTTAGCTAAAAAATTGAAAAAAAAAAATTTCTAGATGCAAGAAAGGAAATAAGAGAATGCGCATACTTTATTTTTACATTTATGTTTTCTAACATTATGTTCATTGACTTTACTATTTTGTCAAAACACATTTCATTTTCTTAACTATTATTATGCACATAGTTTTATTTAAACTGTACTCATAAATGTATCTAATATTCTATTTTGTATTGGTAAAATACACACACATGAACTTGGAACCTTTAGGACCCAGGGCCTCAAAACCATTGAGCGAAGGTCTCTTTGGCAATATGTACTTACATAATAAATCATTTAAGTCTACCCCCAACATACCGTGTATGGGGTGGGTAACGTCCCACGTTCCCATACCACAAACCAGGGCGTTCCGAGTTCATGGTAACTATGGTTTTCATCCATTTGTTATTTCAGTGGTGTTTTCGAAACTGTAGGTGGAGGACATGTTGAAAAGAAGTTTCGCTGAATTTCATGCCCAGAAGAAACTTCCAGAAAAGCAACAACTTCTGATGCGAAAGCTTGCTCAGCCAACCAAAATTATTGAGTATGTCGAGGCAAAATCTTGATCACATAAGTCTTTGTTATTGGATAAGCATTTAAATGTGGTGTCGATGATTTAAGATAATTTTTTTTTCTTTTATGATCTTGTCATGGTTTCTTTTCTATCTTCCGTTTTTAAATGATTTTCAAGATTGATCTCTACTCTGGTTGTTTTCGTTCCATATTTGTAAGACAGCCAAATTTAAGTGCACTCTCCTTTTTAGCTGTCAGAAGCTACTACTTTTCAGAAGAAGAAAAGAGTTGTCTGAAACGACCATTTATAGTGTCACGGCATGTTTATATTTGTGTAGCTCATAGGTGTGGTTGTTTGCCTCTAGATGTATTAAAGGTGAACCAGCAATTGAGGAATACTATGAGATGTACACAGAAGCTGAAAAACATAACAATCACATATCAGAAGTGATAATGCAGTCTCCTCATGCCCAACAATTTCTTGCAACTGGAAGAGTGGTAGTCGTGAAATCACAATCAGTAAGTCCTCATATATAGTTTTTCCATTTTTGTTTTTCATGCTTTGTTCCATCACTTATCACTGCTATGCGTTTTTTTACTTATTTACTGTTTACTCGTATTTCTTGATTCTTTCCATTTTATGCTGTACGTCTTTTCATAATGTGGTTCAACCTGCATCAAGGATATGCATAGATAAAGTTAGTTCTTTCCTTTTTTCTACATGCTCTTGATTACCGATGTGCAATTACTAGTTTGAGATGCAATAATTGATATTGTCATCCGGTTTGTGTTAGTGTTCGAGTTTTTTTTGGAAATGATTAGACCTATGGTACAGATACTTTAAACTAAAGTGATTCAGGCCGAGTCTGCTGAGAGTAATATGGAGGATTATTTTCTTGACACTTGGAGTGATAGTGAAGGAATGATAATATTTAAAACGACTAGTAGATTTTCCAATGCAGTTGTGTATTCTTTTGCCTCAACTTGTTGAGAGAAAATCAAGCCGACAATCAGACATTAATAGAACCAAAGTAAGTTTAATGAAGCGAAGAGGTGCTTCCCATAATCAAATAGTTGACTAATGCTGAAGCGGTGGTGCTAGTCTCCTTGGCCATGCACTTAGTACGTTATGCTTTCGGATTTCATGAGGCGTACTTATTTGTGTTTTCAGAGTATTGACTTTTATAAATCAACTTTTCATTTTATAGTTTTAACTCTAAAGTCTTTACGAGTGCTAAAATCTTTATAAAGCAACTTTTCATTTTATAATTGACAGGCCCAGGACCACTTACTGGGAGTTGTTGTGAAAGGACCATCTGCCACTAACAAACAATACATTGTTTTAGTGCTGAAACCTGATTTACCGTCAACAGTGCAAACTCCCATGGGTAGTGATAACAAAAGTTCCAATTTACCAGAAGGTTATTTTATGGCACCAAAAGCGAAACGTACTTTTGAAGATGAGTATTATTCTTCAGTCGCTTCTCGTAAAGGTTCGGGTATCATCAACATAAAATTACCACACCATGGTGCTGCTGCTGGAGCAGGTTATGAGGTTAGAGGAATTGATAATAAAGAATTCTTATGCATATGCAATATAAAAGTAAAAATCGATCAAGTTGGGCTCCTTGAAGTCGGTAGCAGTGCTGCTTTCTCTCGGACAGTTCAACAGCTATTGGATTTGAAATCTGATGGAAACAAATACCCTCCAGCACTAGATCCATTGAAAGGTATAGCCAGCCCTCGATGAACATGTTTATTAACGTTTATGGGGGAAGGTGAAATTGCACAACTTGTATTGATGCATTCATTATGGCTGTATATGAATAATGAAGCGAATATATTTGATAGATCTGATGGAGACTTTCATTACGGGTTACGGGATATCTCTATGTGATGCAGTTGTACTAGCTTGGAATTTAGGAAGGACACAAAATAGCAATTGTCTAGAATTAGCATTATTTCTGTTATATGCTTAGCTTTTCTAAGCTTTAGCCTAGGGTGAATGCTATATATGTGATAAATTCCAATGGATAATTTCTTAGGACAAGTTTTCTGCATTAGAGTAGTTGCTTAGCTGTGGCTTCCTCATTAGATGAGTTGCTTATGAATGGCTGAGTAAAACTGTGAAGCACAGATAAATTGGACATGTAAGAGTTGCATACTAGGTCGTTTTATAGTTGTGTTGCATGAGGTGCATAAGAAGTATTGGTTACCCGTATGTGATAGTAGAAATAATCAAGTAGCATTTAAAAGAAAAGGCAAAGAAAGAAAAAAACTAGTTTGTCCACAAATTTGTTTATGCAATTAACTCACTATATGCACACACACACATGTAAGTATGTTTGTGTATGATATTGAGTATTATTTAACTTGACTATCTATGCTATTTCCATTGGTGGTAGTTAGTTCTTGGTAAAGCAGAATTTGAAATGTTAGGAACATGTCTCTACTTCCACATTCATGGAAGAGAAAAGCATGAATTATTTCAATTGTTAATCTTGTTCCTCCAATAGACACTCAGCGACCTCTTTCATGGTGATTCTATTTCAGATCTGAAGTTGAAAGATGTTAATGTTGTGGAAACATACTACAAATGGACTAGCCTGTTGCAAAAGATGTCAATGAATAAGTGCCATGGGTGTATAAAATTGGAGGAGCACATTAAATTAGCAAAAGATATTAAGAGACACAAAGAGGAAGTTAATGCTCTAAGGTTTCAAATGTCTGATGAAGCACTTCAACAGATGTCGGACTTTCAAGGCCGGGTATGTCTCCCACTGATGAGCATATTTCTTAGTTCTCTTGCAGCAGTCAGTTCATGTGTTGTCTATCTTAGTAGATTCTCTGAATGTTTTAAGTCCTTTTGCAGATAGATGTTCTGAAGGAAATTGGATGTATAGATGATGACCTTGTAGTTCAACTTAAAGGTCGTGTTGCTTGTGAGATGAATTCAGGGGAGGAGCTGATATGCACAGAGTGTTTATTTGAGAATCAACTTGATGATCTGGAACCAGAAGAAGCAGTGGCATTAATGTCTGCCTTTGTATTTCAGCAGAAGAACACTTCTGAACCCTCTCTTACTCCCAAACTGTCTAATGCCAAGCAGAGGTTATATTCTTTCTTCTGGCTGTTCATCTTTTGTCTTTTATACATCAAAGTTTATGATTATTTGTTATTGCATAATAAATTTTTGCTTAAGATTTATGCTGTCTCAAATCTGAGCTTCAAATCACATAACCACTCTTTGAAAATGTAGTAGGGGTTATGCATCATGCATGTAGAGTTACATTGTTTGCTGGGAGATAATTATAGTATTTGTACTGTAGAGATTTCATGACTGATAATCTTGAATTTGCAATTTCTTAATTTCCTCCTTGCTAGTGATTGTATGTGAAATGTGGTGCTTATATGGTACTACCTATAAGACTTACTGAAAAAAAGAGGGATCTACCGTTGATCCAAGATATTTTATTTGCTACAGATTATATGACACAGCAATAAGATTAGGGGAACTTCAAGCACAGTTCAAACTACCAATAAATCCTGAAGATTATGCCAAAGAGAATCTCAAATTTGGTCTCATTGAAGTGGTCTATGAATGGGCGAAGGTTTGCTCTTTTAAAACACACTAATTAGTCTTTTAACTATTTTTATATGGTCTACAGCACAATTGTCTTCCTTTTGGCAGGGCACTCCCTTTGCAGATATCTGCGAGCTTACAGATGTTCCTGAAGGCCTGATAGTGCGGACCATTGTCAGGTTGGATGAGACATGTCGTGAATTTAGAAATGCTGCGGCTATTATGGGCAATTCTGCACTTCACAAGAAAATGGAATCTGCTTCCAATGCTATAAAGCGCGATATTGTTTTCGCAGCTAGCTTGTACGTTACTGGTCTGTAATTATCTCGAACTTTAAATGTTAAACTTGCGATCTAACTTTAAACGTTCGTAACTTTTGATCCGGGTGCTGAAATTTGTCCCAAAAAAAAATATGAGCTGAAAACTCGAGAAAACAGAAAAAAATTTTGCTCATGCCATGAAAGATATATATCATAAACATTTTTTTCTATTATTGAATTGTATGAGAAAAAAGAAAGTGAGATGTTATTTTTATCTAATAATGAAAAATGTTTTATGATAAGTATTTTTCGTAATATGGGACTAAAAATGAGCTTTTTAAAAACTATATGCTAAATGCCAATTCATAATATTATTTTATTAGGTAAACAGTTTTTATCTCTCGGAAAGAGTTAGCTTTTTAAAAATTGAGAAAGTGGATTTTACTAAATCTACAATACTTAAAGAACTTGAAATTGCATTTCAAATGATTCGCAAGACCGAAATATGATGAACCAAAGAAACTTAATTTAATTACTGATTGTTTAGGTTACCCTTCAATCAGTTCACTCAATTAGTAGTTAGGATAAGGATTCGAATAGCTCGAGCGTACACTTTTCAATTGTGCTTATGAGCCTTTGGTGGCCCTTTTCATAGGCTTTTCGAGACCTTTGGTCGATGCCATCTTTCTTTAACTTGGTTTAGAAGAAAAAAAATCCGATGGTTGTCATCTCCCAACCACGTTCAAGTGAGATACAGCAGCAAGATAGGAAAAGAGTAAAGATTGGGAGCCGCAAATTATAATGAATCATGTTATAAGGAATTTTTCAAGTTTTTCGCTTTCCTTTTTATTTCTGTTCATATCTATACAAGTCTAATTTTTTAAAATTAACATTTAAGCATCAAGATAAATCAAATGGATAATAATATGTTAATAAAGTTAATTTAAAACAAGTTAATGAGTTTAAAGTAAATTATTATTTAAAAATAAGAAATAATTCGAAAAAAGGACACAAAGGACACTTTTTCGTTCTAGTATTAATTATTATTATATATTTTCAAATAATTTTTACACAAATTTCCAAAATATATATCCGAGTGTTTAGTGTTTACTTATTTGCCACCGGCGTTAATTTCAAGGACACATATGTTTGACTGTCAAGTCTCGTGCGCACAACCGAGGTTCAGCGATTGACACTTACGTATTGCCAGCTTATAAAGCAGATAGTGACCGTAGAGGAATCCAATAATTCAAAAGTTGGTAGCAGAGATTTTGCATTTATGGTATTTTGTTCTCATTCTTTTATTGCATGAAGCCTTTCTCCTCTGTTTCTCCGCATAAAAATGGAAAAGTACATTTAACACTTCCTTGTTCATTTCTTGCTTCGATTATATAATATCTGGTTTCTGGGTCTTGCTGTTTATTTGCTCTCTCAATCACTTCGTCATGGCCGGTTTGGATGATGATCACTTAATGTGAATAATTTTGCTTCTTCTTCATGCCCTTCTTCTTCTTTTATAAAAAAAAACACTGATTTTGATAGGTAATTGATGGTTTTTCGTTTTACCTTTTAAATTTTTTTGCAGGTTTGATCGGTACCTGTATGATTATCTTAGGAAAAATAACATGCATAGAACTGCACAGATTTTCAAGGAAGAAGCTCATCGTGATTTTGATCCTAGGTTCCCTCCAGGTAATAATCGTTATTTTTTGTTCTTATTGTTATTTTGCTTTCTTTGGTGAATAATTAACTTGTTTTAGATTTTAAGGCTCAAAGTACTTCATATAGCTGATTGCTGCTGCATATCATTAACTTCATAATTTCTTTGGATCATAAATAGTATGCTATAGAATGATTACTTGATAAGTAAATTGTAAATTTTTTTAATTGGGTTTTCTCACTCTTATAATCCTTATTTGCTACATTTAGGGTAAACATTAGGGAAAGTTGCCTAGCACTTAGGTCCCTAACTTACAAATTTGGTGTCTCATATCCTCTAAACTTTCAACTGATTGTAATGTAACCCTTTCAGTCATCGTTCATCAATAAAATAGTCCTAAAAAACTTAAGAATACAATGAATTTGACCATCATCATTTGTACACATGTAAAGAAAAATGTAATATAGTGTGATAAATTGAATCTAAACTTTTTTGAGTATTGAAATTTTTTTTTGTTGTAGCGAATTTTAAAACCATAAAAAAACCAAGTGAGTGGAAAATTTCATAAAAAAATTGTTAGCTGGCCTCCAAATGGTTCCTACAGTTTATTGGAACTTTGTTGGTGCATTCAATCATCTCAAAGTGAAGAAATATGCATTAAATTGATGCAAAGGATAGCATTGCAACCGATTAAAAGTTTGAGGACTTCTGACACCAAATTTGTAGTTTAGAAATAATGCAATGAGTATTAAGTTTGCATGCCTTTGATGCAATATTCCCTAAAAATTATGAACATGAGTTTTCTCTAATTGTGAAATCCATTCTCTCTTTTTATTTACTGAATTGAGTAAATTTCATTTTTAGTCATTTTAGTTTACTTCGTGTTCTTATTAGGTCCTTACTAGGTCCCTGGAGTTTAAAACGTCTCTATTGGATCCTTTAAGTTTGGTATCCGTTCCAATCAAGTCCTTCCAAGTAATCTCATGCACATAAGGGTCAAAAGCATAGTCAAAAACAGTTTCATCAAATTCAAATAGTCGAGTCATATCATTTGTTATCACTACATCTTTATCAACCTCAGTCTTCCATTACACCAATCACAACCCTATATTCCAAATAAAATTATTCGACTCTTGACTTGGGAATTTTCATGTACATAGCATACATATTTGAATCACTAGTTAATGAAACAAAATCATTTTGGTGAAAGATTTAATTGGAATATGTACCAAACTTAAAGTAGACATTTTAAACTCCGGAGGAGATCCAATAAGGACACGAGGCAAACTAAAAAGGCTAAAAATGAAATTTACTCTACTGAATTTTAGGAACTTCTCACTTTGCTTGATCTTTGCTAGTTATGACGATTTTTTTTTCAGTAAAAAGTATATTGATAAGGGCACCAAGGGGTGGCAAAGTAGGACAAATTAAGAACAACAAATTAGTTTTGGGAGGCGATATTGGCACTTCCGTAAATGTTACTTGCACTCCCCGCTTATTTTTTTATGTGTTAGTTGACGAAAACAATCCTCATGAAAGGTGACTAATTGTGATGCACTCTCCTCTCCGTTGGCTCTCTAACCTTTTCTCATTATTTCATCATTTCAGAATCTTATAATTGCAAAGATTAGGAGTAATGTCAATACATCCCCACCAGAAAGTTATGCTACACGACTGAAATACAATAACCTAAAATTATACTCCGTTGTACTTACAATCTCTTACCCCAAAACACAAGGCACACCATTAGAGAAGGAAAAAGAATTGAAAAAAAGAAGTGAATAACTTGTAACTAGACGAGAAGACAAATTGCATTTCGTAATGGATAACGCCCCCTAAAGGAACATTCTCTTGAACAAAAATGGTGTCATCAAGGAGCAGGGAGGAGTTGAGGAATTGGGTGCAGAGCTATAATCAACACCAACTTTGGCTTAAAAGTAATTTTAAAAAATACTCATATGCTCAAATTGGAGAACCGAGAAAATGAGGTAAATGAGGAATGAGGAGAAGCTCATTGTTAGTTCATGTTGAAAAGAACTCTGTTGGGGGCTTTGTTATTCTTTATGGAAGTGCAACTAATTCTATGGTGTAATTTGATGGCTAATGAAAGATTATTTTAGTGTAAATCTAGAAGTGAGGTCTCTACTCTTGTTTTTTTATAAAAAAAGTAAAACCACTTGGTGGGGTTTGGCAGACCCTTATTGAAATAAAAATGCAAGATACAAGATGAGGAGCTACCAAGCCCTAGCAAAGATAAAAAAAAAAAACAATAAAAACCATTATATCTAAGGAGGCCTAAAAAATTTCAACTTGTTACAAACTGCAAAACAAGCTATGGAAATATCCTTGGGAAGCGAACCCAATGAGTGAATAGTTTTGAACCGAGGTGATTGTGAGCCATTGCAGCGAGCATATCCACAGGACGGTTGCTTTCCTAAAGGTATGAAATAATGAGCAAGAAAGAGGGATAAGAGTTTTACATACAGCAATGCAGTAATGGATCTTCCAAGGACGATGGGTAGAGGAGAGGCAATCAATTAGAGCTTTGGAGCCACTCTCTATGATATCAACATGAACATTTTTGCTATGGCACAACTGAAGACCTGTCAGAAAAGCTTGCGCTTCTCCCTCCATATTTGATCCAGGACCATAGAATTGAGAAAAGGCAAATAGAACAGCGCCTTTGTAATCATGAATTAAACCTCCCCCAGAGCATAAACCCTCATGGCTAGACCCATCTGTGTTCAGAGTTAATCTGCCCGCCAGTGGGTGTTCCCCATTGACCCAAATGCCTCGAGACGTCTGTACTCTTAGTTTGTTTCTTTTTTTGTAGTTTCTTTCGATGAAAAATCTGAACTAGATATTCGAACCAATAAGTTTAAAGTATTAGAGAGTAAGCAAAGTGATAAAGAAAATGGCGCTCCTTTGGCCACAGACCCAACACGAAATGGTGAAAGTGAGAAGATTTTAGAGGTCATGAGGGAAAAAAAGGCAAGAACAAGAGAAGAAAAAAATACAAGGGAAGAGTGAGAGAGGGACTTCATAAGCAATGTTGTGAGATTGGGTCTTGATCTTTAAGGCCTGTATTGGATCTATGTTTAATAAAGAGAATAAAATATTTATATATATTTTTTTAATGATAGTCGCTGCGATGAGGCTGTCACCATGTTGGTGTGGTTTTGGAGGAGAAGAGGGGAGAGAGGATTGAAACAATTAATGATGGGTCCCAGTTGATGAATTTTGAGTTAAATGGGGGCATTTTTTCCATTTAAGTATAAAAAATTACTGGAGTGCCAATAGTCTTTGGGGAAGTGCTAATAGTTCCTCCCATTAGTTTTTTATTTGATAAAAGACTACTTCTCATCTTTTTTGTAAAACTTTCTTTTCATCTTATTTTGTTATTTTGCCGATGTATCTTTTCTTTAGTAACAATGATTGGGGGATTTGTTATTGTGCAAATATTTGTTGGTTCTTTATTGGAGACTCCTTGATAGAGAACATAACTTCTTTCTCCTCAGCAATAGACGTCCCAGACGGTTATCTGCATGAGTGGTGGTTGGTATTCTATGACATGTTTCGTGCATGGCAACCACAGGGTCATGATCCAAGGGAGGATCCGTCCATAATGGTGATGGATTGATCATTTTGTTAATGTATTTTTCATAAATGCAATCATATTTTATGATCTTATTCAGCATTTTTTTTATCTTTGGCTTATTAATTAGGTTGAACAAATGATGGAAGCTAGGCAACAAACCAATGTTCCTCTATCAAGGAAGCTCAAAATGAATGAGAACACAATTGTGCAGTCACCTCTCAGCACTGATTCTGGTACTTCCGTTGACATCTACATTAGTATTAGCACTGATTTTGCAAGCTATATCTTATTGGAACATAATTCCAATTTTATGGTAATTGATTGTGATATAGTTCCAATTTCAGGGTAAATGATTATGATTTATGATATATGGAATTATGATATAGTCCTGATATTAGATTTTGATTAGTGGTGTTACTATATGGTAGTTCTCTGCATTATACTTAGCAGGTTGAGGCTTTTTATTATACTAATCATGATAGTTTTGAATTATTTTGTCTAAGGACCTTAAAACAAAAATCTCAAATAAACCTCTGAATTTTGTAAGAACATAGCTACATGTCCTTTTTTCGAATGAAAATCTGACACTTCTTCATTAACAAGAAGAAGAAGTACAATAAGCAGCATCAGCACAAATCAGAGGCATTACAGCAGTTGGGCCTCTTCTAACCAAATATGCATGCCATTTACAGAAGGAGCCAGTTTGGCTAACCTATCAGCTACCTTATTAGCATCTCTATGGACATGCTGACAAAAACAGATCTCAAAACCTTTCATAAGAACTTTGTCCTCCTCATCAAAGTTACCATATGCTGCAACACAAGGTTGAGTAGATTTGATTGATTGCATTAACAACAGATTGGGAATCTGATTCTATTAACACTTTTGAAAGCCAAACTGCAACGCTATCTCTAAACCATCTCTAACTGCCATAGCTTCAATCATGCACACCTCACTCATCCTTCCTAGCAGACATTACAGCCATAACTTGTCCATGATGATCACGAATAACAGCGCCAATTCCCATGGTATTTGAGCTTCCACATCTTGCTCCATTGACATTTATCTTTATTAGCCCTGAACGAGGAGCTTTCCACAGAGAGAGAGACCCCACAATCCACCAGAACAATGAGTATTTTCCTGTACTACCGTCTGCAACTCATTGCAGAAATGGACTGCCAATCATGCCACTTCATCTGGTGCCTTTAACAGACCCCCATGAGCAACATGATTCCTGTAATTCCAAAGAGACCATATATAGTAGAACCGCTAACATGGCCTTTTCATCATGACTTGCCTCTGTCAACACATCTGCAATGGAGTTTCTCAAGTTATACGCTATACTATGCTTAATAAAACGATGACAAGGGGAAAGTGTCCAGAACTGGTTATCTATTTCGCAATCGCGTAACACGTGTATGGAGGTCTCCCCGTCGTCACCACAGAGAAAACAGACCCCATGCATGGTGATTTTCCTTCGCCGAAGCCACTCATTTGTTGGCAAATGTTCCTGCATCCTCTCCACAGCACCTTTTTGTCTTGAATGACATATGTTCTCTTATCAGGACCTTTCTGTTTTTTTATATTACATTGAAAGAAACATTCTTTCTTTATTGATCTTGGTCTGTGAGCTTGGGCTTTTCTTCAGAGAATTTGTTTAGGGGTGGCTCTCCTTTATCTTGTTCCTTTATAATCTGGGGCTGGTGCTTTTGTCACACCTAGAAACAAAGGAATGTTTATGTTCAATATGTGCCTCTTTTGCGATGAAAGGATAACCCACTATAAGATCATCATTCTCTTACACATTCCTTCCCACTCTTATCATCAGAATCTATTCTCCTTTTTCTTTTCCCCTGTTATTTGCAAACTGAGTGCTGTTATTAAATTTCTTTTATTTTCTTCAAATATTATTATTTTCCTCATACAATAATTGGTAAGATCTTGGCACGCAAAATATTGGGATTAGTAGTTGAACTTGGAACTTTTGGTGTCATGTCTAAAGGACTAA
Organism: Bretschneidera sinensis; assembly: GCA_023935145.1. Taxonomy (NCBI): domain Eukaryota; kingdom Viridiplantae; phylum Streptophyta; class Magnoliopsida; order Brassicales; family Akaniaceae; genus Bretschneidera; species Bretschneidera sinensis. Next base: position 8,220,100 of record CM043698.1, read on the forward strand.
AAAGGTGAGCATGCTTTTTCAGTTGACATTAGCTTTTCAAATGTCTCATTAAGTGTAATCTTGATCCACTCAATTTTATCTGTGTTTCATGTTTATAGTTGCAAACCTGATCAAAAGGTGCAATGCAATGGGGTCAATGAGCGGGACTTTAACTGTAAGCATCATTTGTTGATTCAGTGATCACAAGGTTCATTCAATGTATGCGTCTACTGTTATATTTATTCCCTCTTTACTCGTGTTACAGGAAGCTCAGAAAATTCCCCAAGGTTTTCCATCATCTTCACATCAACAAAAGCTATTGACGTCCGGAACACCATTAAATCTTCCCGGCAACCTTACCCAGTCTTTTGGTCATGAAGCAGGTTCTTCAGTTCATGCAGCGCTGAGAACATCTAATATTGCACCTAATGAGGTAGTGGCCTCAGAATTGAATGATTTGCAACATTTATGTGTATTATATCTACGAATGCATATCCAGTTCAAACAAACAGGATTCAAGTTTTCGTGCCAATGAACTTTAATCAAACTGAAGTAGTTGATATTGCATCTGATATTTTACAGGGAGCTGACATAATGTCTCCAGGGTTCAACAATCATTTGCCAAACCCAATTCAGGTGACCGAAGATTATTGGAAAGCATGTGTGGAGAAACTGATATCAGCTAAGGTAGCGAATTGTAACCATCTTTGAGATTCAAATTATAAATATATTGTATGTCAGGCAGACAAATAATATCTCTGTAACCATGGTGAATGTAAGGCTTTAGTCTTCTTAAGATTTGTTTAATCCATCCTGTTATGGCCATTTGTTACTAATGGAGTAAATTTATTCGCCGAGGGATATCATAATGACATTTGGTATACTGCATATATGTGACTGCCAGTAAGTTTATTGTTCCTCTCCCATCCCCAAATTCCCTCCCCCAAAACGCAACCTAACACCTCTATCACAACCCAAGTAAGAAATGTGAGAGAGAAAAAAAAACCCGAATCAGTTTCTACTATAATTTTTTATAATCTAAAGGGTAATTACCCGAATCAGTTTCTACTATAGTTTTTTATAATCTAAAGGTAATTAGTTCCAGATGTAATATAATTCCTTTGTAGAATGAATTCGTTTCTTTCCTGTCTCTAAGATTCATCTGGTTAGTAAATAATATGATTGATTTCAACAGAAACAGAATTTTTTTTTCTCTCAAAAGCGAACGTGAAGAAACTAATTTTGATGATGTTGAATTGCATTCCTTTTTCTTCTTCTTATTATTATCTATTATTAACTTCATATCTGCATTGTTGTCAACATGAACTGGAATTGCCTTAAGTTAGGTCTGTAGCACCCTACTCCTTGAAAATATGGATTCCGGGTATGACCATCTATCATCTGACCAACTCCCTTGAAATAGCTGATGTTCTAATTCTTATCTCTTTTCTTTATGAGTATTGTGTATTATTTTTTCCCCTGCTCAGATGAAGGAATACCAGAGTTTGCCCATCTGGTGAAATTATATGGTTATACTTGTATTTCTTGTGGATCAGAGTGGCAGAGAAATTAGGAACACATCAGATTCTCAAGATCAAAGCAGCAGTATGCTAGGAGATCCTTATTTAAATTCAAATGCTTCCCTAGCAAAATACCAGTCCCTAGATGATAATGTCATATCATCTCCTTCACATGCTGATGATAACAGAGACAAGGTGGATGCTTTCAGCAATCTTCCAGAATGCTCTGATAGGTATTTTATTTAATATTTTTCAGAAGAGAACACATTATTCAGTAATGCATCATATTTGCTATATGAATAGTATGGTAATTTAGGTCTAATAGTAACAGCAAGCATTTCTTTAAAGAACATACTATTAATACTAATTGGTGAAGATAACCCATATGGGGAAGATCGGGGGAAAAATGTTGAGCACGGAAATTCTAGAACTACAAAGTTTTTGTAAGATGTTTTGTAGTAGATTTTATGCTTTGTGTACTTGTTATTAGGATAACAAAAAATTCTTTTATCCAAACCAATAAAAAAAAGATTTATGGTAATTAGTTGACTGCCAAAGTGCCAACAGAGATGACATAGAAATTTCCCAAAATCTAGGATCTACAATATGGACAATTTATGTGATGCACAAAAGATTTCACTCTGAAAAGATCTTTTAATGCACTAATGTTATAATATGCATGGTACTCTTGCTATATGCACAGTTTAGGGCCCAGGGGTTTCAGCCTTACATTTTGCTGCGTTGATAAAGATCAACATCAAGTTCTGTTTCCTTTTGGATTTCACATTTCAGTTTTGCCTATTCTGTGAATAATAATTATAAGTTTCCATTGAGGTCTAATTGTTGAACTTTTCCTCGCAGTCATCAAGTTGTGGAGTCCAATAGAGGGATAAAGATGGGTTAATGTCTGCATTAACAGGTTTCATTGTGACAAAAGGTTGCTGGGGCTGGAGTTGACCAAAATGTAAAGCTATTGAAATGAGGCTTTTATATTTATATCTGTGTTTTCCAATTTCTGTGGGTACATATAGGCAAGTTGTCTATGATAGACATTGTATCCTTCACCTTATTTTTTTCTTTTGTGTTTCTTATTTTGGGGGGTGGGGGATAGGGTGGGTGTGCACCAATAGACTCCTCTCATATATGACATGCACAGTGACTATGCACTGAGTTTGAACCTGTTCACCTTGAAATGCAGGATCTATACTGTTTGATAAATCTTTTCTACTTTTTCTTCTCTTCATTAACATTTCATAGGATGTGGCCTGCTTATCATTGCTAGCATTTCAAACTGTTGATTTGATTGAAATTACTGTCATGTGCCCCCCACCCACCCACCCACACACACACACACACACACACACACTCTTACCTAATGAAGCAAAATTGATGTATTAAGTATCAATTCGAAATGATAACTTTTAGATTTCAAAAGATTCTTTTAGCAAATAGCATTATCTTTCTAAATCGTTTCCCTTTACTCCAGTGTTCACATGCCAGAGTAAACTGATCCTGTAATCAATGATACTTTGTGCTCCTAATTTTACATGTACTCTATGCCTATGCTTGTGAACTGTTAGAGGAATGTAGTTGCTATGCATATGAATACTTAGGTGAAGGATGCAACTGGCTAATAAGGTGGTTAATAAAATATTTCTTTTTTTGATAAGTAAAATTTCATGTTGAAGACATCTTAGTGGTAGAAAAGATGTAGGAAATAAAATATTTCTTAATTCCATTGGACTTACTAAGTATATCATTCTTGAATTGTTGTTGGCTGTTCCGCCTGCCCTTTCTCGTCCAGCATGTGACGGATTACAGTCTAGGTGGATTAGGTAGATGGCAGTCCTATAAAGAAACCTACTAGACAATTATTGAAAATCAATTTGAAGCCATATTCTGAAGTGAATTCTTCATTGGGTTATTTTTGCTTGTAAATAAGTTCCATAGCACAAAAGAAAATCTAGACTTGTAAAATATTGTTTTCCTTTTCTTCTTTTCTTGTCCTCCAAGTGGGGTGAAGGAGGCAATGATCTCCGAAAGTGATCTCAATAGCTTGTTATTTGAGTGAACAATATTCAATTATGAAGAATTTGAGCATCTATGAGAAAGTTCATTTTTGCCTATTTTCTGATAGGGACTGTTTGGGTGTTCAATAACTTTAATTTCTCAGTTTTTTTTATTATCTCTGTTCACATATTAAAGGTGCGCCATCTGCTCCCTGAAGAGTTACGATGGGTTAAAACCATGCATTTGCTGAATACCATTCCGAGAAGAGTTATTTATTACTACCCTACAAGTCAACACTGTTTCCTTCACACATATAAAACCTACCATGAGTTAAGTCAGTTTAATATAGCATGGTTTAGACCTGAATTATGACCATGGTGTTAAATGCATTTTGAAGTTATTACGAATGATAGAAAATTGACGACCTTAGCGTATTTCGCATATTTACCTAAGTGGCTAAGGGTTTGAGGTGTCGAGGGAATGCTCTACTTTCTAACAAAGAGGGTTTCATCAACAGACTGGAAGGGAAGGAAAAGGACTGGCATAAATAGCCTATCCATCCTGTTTTACTCTTATTAGTGGATATGATATGACCCTTCTGAACTGTGATACAATAGGGGTTTAGGCTTATTTGTAACTTGTATAGATTGCTTATTTAGAAGTTGATATGCAATCGAAGGTAAATATTTATAACTAATGTTTTTTTGCTTCAAAATTTGGTAACGTCAAATAACAAGACAGAGAAACATGAAAATTTGTTTCTTGCCAAAGTTAGTGCTTTAGGATGAAGGCATGCTACATTTTGGATTGGTGATCCTTCTCACAGTTTTGCTAAGATGGTTGAAAAATGTACTAATTTGGTAGTTTTATAAGATTAAGGGCAGTAACAGTCCGTTAGTAGTGACCTGCCACGTGTTCGGAATGACAATAAATTTTGGATAAGCACTTTCCCTAATCCTACTGCGCACTTATTGTGCAGGTGGCTGCGTATTTCATTATGATGGTTAAACTTCTTAGCTAACTTTCTTTTTATGCTTTCTTGCTTTTAGTAAATACTAACGTCATTCTATGCAGATGGGATACTTTTTGGAGGTATTCAAGTCAAGTATGACTTCAACAATTGCATAAGCACCACGGTTATCCTCATGTGCTCCTCTACGATAGATTGAGTTAAAATCCGAGTGGTTTATTCTTTACCAGGTGTGCAATTTGTGATCTTGTTCTTCCATAAATAAACTGTCCGCCCCCTCATTTTAATACACACTGATACAACTTCCATGAAGTTCCCAACTTTTTCTTCTCAAGTATCAGATCATTTATATTTGTATGCATTTGTCATTATTTGGGATCTATGGATTAAATTAGTCTTCACTTAAGAAATATCCTCAGAAATGTCAAAGTAATCAGTATAATTATAACTGTGTTGCCTTTGTCTTTTTTATTGTAATATTTAATTAGAAAGGATCAGATGGTTATGTATGAGATTACATGGGAAAGAGGGTAACGCAAACATATCATGGCCAATCATTGTATCTGATCCAAAAGTCATGCTGTATTAAGTGATATTATAGGTTAAAATTGAAGAGTATAATAAATGGAGTTTGCATTGCTATCATAGAGTTCTGGGTACGCAAAATATACCCTTAGGAAATTATGCTCTCTACTGTGCTTGTGATTTAAGATGCCAAGATTGCTGACAACATTCGGTACCTTTCTATAAGATGTAGGTTAAATAGCTTTCTTCAATATAATTTTTTGGGATGCGAGTTTTTTCGTAAAATAAGTCATACATAACTGCCTTATTGTTCACATATCTGCAGATCACTTGGGCGGCGATATATTTTACTATTACGGTCACCAGAAGTAGTTGGCATCCATGTGATGCAAGGTTGTGAAGCCAGTTCCTGACTTCCGATGTCAAATGGCACAGCAAACAACATCTATATTCTTGTTTTCCGGATTTTCATACCATCAGATATGCAGTCTTTTTTACGGTATTGTTGTGTAAAACATATATTCTTTTATCAGGTTTCTTTGGATAAATGAACTTAAATAAAATAAATGTTTTTTATGTAGGTGTAACATAATATTGCAAAACAGAGGATCAATATTAAGTTTGAATACTCTCCCAGACTGATCCACTCCTGCTGGCATAAAGAGATCCATCCTTTTGTTAAAATGAGCTGACATATAACACTGCCAGACATGTAAATCGAGGTAAGGATAGATCCTTATGAACTTGAACTTAAGATATTTCTTGTTCAATTGTTTGAATTCTTGGACAGCTTGCATTCGTGATTCATGAAATATAGGTTAAGATCCTTCCATAACATTTTCTCATCTCATGTCTGAGATGTGCCAATTGAATGGTATTTGTGGCATATAGCAATGACATTTTTTTCTTTCAAGAAAATTTAGTTATATTTTGCAGAGAATCTCGGCACAAATCTGCCCTTTGTTAACATCAATGATGCATCATCATACATAATGCTTAGAATTTTGCCACTTTTTTGCATCTAATGTGAACTACGACTAGGTACCATCTTCAAGGATATGAGTTTCACTAAATATAATTTAATACTGATTGCAGAATATACATATTGCATCAAATTCAATCATGGAGATATTCAATCTTACAGTTCAAAACTCTCTCTAAAGTATGAAATATAATGCTAGGTATCACTGAATCCATAATAGTAAAAGGAGCTTCTTTTCCCCTTTCTGTTGTAGTGGGGGAATTTCCTTTTTAGATTGAATAATAATTTATATCTAGTGAACATGCAATGTATATGTGCAAAATGGTGATGGTGTTTGTTAACTGTATTGCTGTTATGGAGTGGTGACTGCGGTAATGGCATTCGGTTGGCTGCAAATGATAATACTGATAGAAACTGTATGAACATAGTGATTGTTGATAACTATTCTCTTAACTGACCTCAATATTAGAAACAAAGGTTCGTCATTGGAAAGATGCTGAATAAAGAATGGAAGATCTTGTTCTGAAATAGCCGCATCATTTTTGTTTATGGTAAGTAACAAAAATACTGAGATATACAATGGAGAGAAGTTTATTGGAAAGGCAAAGTCATTGAGAAAACAGTAAGCCTTTGTTTGTTAGTATGGAATTGAGGGCTTGAAAATAAAATTGGATGGAAATTGAGGTTTCTTACTCTACAAATTTACCGTTGAGGAAAGCAACAATTCCACCCAAATCTATTTCCAAGAACTCAATTTCATGCTACCGAAAGCAGCGTAAAGATTCTTGCGTGCAGGATGATCACCCTGTCTCATACCGTCTTTGTTCAGAAAACCATGCTGTTGTTATAAAGATAAAAATGAAAAGCCTGTAGCTAGGACCTGAATGACTAGCCAAAAATAAGCCATGTCAGCCCGTGCGGCCAAGCATTACGATTGACACCCATGCTTCCCTATCAGTGTGTAATTTATCTTTTTAAGTGGCATCCCGTGTTGTGCAAATAGCACTGCTCTTGAAGGAAGTGATAAAATTAAACTATGGAGGATATTGTCCTACCTAGATTTACAAATCAGGTATCAGTGTCCTTATTGAATTGACATGGAACTGATATGGTATGACGAAAACTTCCGAGTAATTTTCGTCAAATGGTGTGATAATTTGAATTCATGATTCAACAGTAGGTATTAACGAATGCAGCCAAGGGCAGTTGTTGAGATACTTGAGAAGGAATGCTTTAGTAGCTGATAAAAGTGTTTGAATGGCTAATGTAGCACCATAGATTCTCGACTTCTTCAGGAGTTTGATAAGTAGAACGAGCATTGTAGATAACATAGCGGTGAGAGGTTGTGGAAGTGAAGAGACTAAAAAGTTTGGGGAAACTGGAAGATAACGCATTTAACATTCTAGCTACGTGATTTATTGTTATTGATTTCTAATCATTTATATGGAATGATCAACTCTCAGAATCTGTAATTGTTCGTACTGGTTTCCTGAGTATCGACAGAGTTTTTCTCAAATTAAAGATATATTTTATTTTTTTATGGGCAAGCTCGAGTTACCATTCAAAGTCTGTTACATGACACAATTCGAAGACAACCATACTTAACCCCTCTCCCAGGATACAATTATTTTTCATGGATACAATTTACTCAGAATAGGATGCAGAGGAAACTTCCAACATTTAGCCCTTTATTTGAAGACAGTAAGTAGCGCCCGCTTTCTATTTCAGTTGTCACTCCTGTTTGGCTTGTCTGAAGCTAAAGTTACCTGAAACAGAAGCAGATGCATAATTATGGGAAGGCCATTCTGAAACTCTAGCTGGAGAAAGATTATGTTACAAATTAAGACAGCATGATTTTGTAGCAGCTTACAGTACTATCAGCAGTAGCTGGAATCCAATCGTTGGTGGCTGGGTTCCCCTTGCAGGAGGCGTGACTGATGGTCGAAGGATCGGGCTCTAAATTGAAGCCTGCGCCATTTGTGTTATCTGTTTTGATGAATCCTGTTCCTGTCTGGAAAGAGAACAAGTATATACACCAAACCATAAGTTTTTAAAGTAAATACTTTGGTTTCATGTTTGATGGTCTAGCATTGGATTGATGTATGATGTATTTTTTTCACTGGGTATAAACAGTACCGTGTGATGTTGCTTGTCAATGCAGTTAAGATCCTTGTAATACTCAGTCTCCACAAATTCCTCCCTCACTTCGCTTCCAGTGTAAACTAGTTTCTGCTTCCAAAATTAAATTTGTCAAGAAATGGAAGGAGGATTAAAAAGAAAAGTGAAGATATAAAAATTGCTTTCTCTATCCCATAATTATTGTCTTCTTTCCATATCTCTATTAAAATGTTGAGAAAAAGGTGATTTACCTGAGAATCACTTTCAAGGCGTTGAAACTGGGCGTATTCAGGAATACTGGAATTGTCGTTATGATTATCAAGGTATGCAGAAGAATACTCACTGCGCTGTGGCTTAGTATGACGTTGAGGAGCCAATCCATCAAAATACTCCTTTGTTTGCTCCTCTATTTTTGCCTCTTCCTCTCTTGATAAATGAATGTCACTCCTGTTTGGTCTCTTATAACACTCCTCCATTCTTTCCTCTTTGCTAGCTCTTTGGTTGCCGTTTCTTCTTCTTCTTCTGATTATAACTTTCCTCTTTATAAAATAGAGATTTTTTGCATTGCTATTATTACCTTTATGTTGTTGGGAGGGACCAAGAAAAATATCAACAACTTCGTGGGAAAATATCTTGGAAACCTTATCTGTTTAGCTAGATTTCTGGTGAGGTGGCAATTGTATGTAGTCTGGTCAGACTCAGGAATCAATTTTGATTTTTGACAATACAAACATGACCCCTCTGCCACCCAATTTCCAGCTCAATTCTCATAATACCGAAAGACATGGCCTCCTCAGCTTTAAAAAATTGTGCAGTAAAATATGCTATCAACGTAAGTTTTGCATATAAATTGATAAAAGATTTTAAATTTATATATAAAAATAATGTATTATATGTTTTACAGTATAATTTTTATAACAGATGAATCGATTCCTATTAAAAAATGATACAATTTTGTTGCAATTTTTGAATTGGTCCCCTACAAGTGTCATTATTTGAACATTTGTTACATGTGTTCCAAGAGAAAATATTGAGTGTTTTTGACTCAATGCAGTGTTATCCGTCCATTGATAATTTAAAAAACTTCAATGATAATTTTAAAAAACTTTAATAATAACACAATATATTGAGACCAATCGAGCTCTTTAAAAACATCACTGAAATTCTTTGAAATTATATTGGAGTTTTTTAAAACAAGGCTTGCAGGAGGCATTGCCTTGATGGCTTGCTTTGGCCTTTACATAAGTATTTGGGCTTATGTTTAGCAAAGATTTTGGGTTTGAAAAAGGTTTGTCCATAAAAATTTAGGTCCTGATATGTAAGTTGGGCTTTTCCAAGAGTAATGGATCCAAAGAGATATATAGTTTATTTAGGTGTGATAATTTGTAAACTTGCATTTCGAGAGAACCAATAAAGTTTTTATTAAAAAAAAAATTGAGCAACACACATGGTTGTGAATAGAACGGGCATCAATATATATATATTTTTCAGAACACTTCTTAAAAATGATATTCTTAAAATGTTGACTTTTTTATTTTTTTTATAAAATTACTAAAATTACCATATTTTATTTATGTTTTAATTTATATACAGGTTTTGTATAATTTACTCTACTGGAAGAGTATAATAGCAATGTAGCCCAACTTTCGTAAATTATAATATTCTTGTGTATACACTAAAACATGATTAAAATAATTTTTTTGTAATTTTATTAAAAAACTCAATGAAAAATTCAAAGATTCAAAATGCAGGAAGGAAACCCACTTGCAGTTGTCGGAGTCTGTCAGATAATGTGATTCATCCCGATTGTTTTCGATAACAGTTCGCCACCAAATTTTACAGGTAAGTCGAAGATTCAATTTTTCATGTCGCCAAAAAATATGAAAGAACCAAATTAAATAGATGTATTTCTTGTGCTTTTATTATGAAAAATGACTTATTAAAGATCAAGAATAATATAATCATCCCCTTGTCTAGTGCAGTGAAAAAATGATTTTTTTTTTTTTTTTATGAGCAAGAGTTCAAAAAACCATTTTTAAATATCGTTAATGATTAAAAAAATCAAAAACAGCATAAAAAAACAAATATTGCTTACCTCTTCGTCTCATAATTATTCTTTTGTCTGATTGAACAAATGTTAGGCACTATAGATAGGCTTCAATCTGAATCCAGAGAATTAGAAGAAAAATGTTAGGAACTTGCTTCCCACTTGCCTATGTATTTAAGCCATGCGCTACGTCGGGAAAAAGATTCATTCTCCAACATCCAAACACATCCGCCAAAGTCTAAAAGCCTTTCGGCTAACAAATCACTTTTATTAGCTTCTAGTTATATGTATTTTCATCACCATTCTTTTATTTTTCCTTTTTCTTTCTTTTCATTTTAGAGTCTGATTATCTAAACCTTACAGTGAATATATTATCATCCCAAAAAGACCTAACTAAATGTTGGGACTTACATTTTATATATATATATATATTTTTTTGTGAAAATGATGTTATATAAGCACAATAAATTAAAAAAAAATATATATAAGCTAATACTTGTGATAGATATGCAAGACAATAATATAAGCGACAATATTGCCGGAACATGATTTGTAAATATCATAGCAATATGATTGAATTTACAAAATTTATTCCAAATGAAAACATTAGTAGAAAAATAATTTTATCATATTAAGCAATATTGTTATGACAATAACAAATCATATTCTTTTTTGCTTGGTATATTAATGAGAATGAGGTCAAACTCGAATCTCTTTTATGAAAGATTCGAAAATGATCACTAAACCTAAATATCTGCATCGTAATAAATCATGCTCTGACAATAGGAGCTAATGTTTACTTTTTTAAGATTTGCTAAAAATAATCAGATTAAATCAAACTCGGTTAAACCCTTTAAATAAAAATTAAAGTATTAATCAATAGGTATTTAATTAAAGATTTTTATAAACTTCAAAAAAATAAATATCCACTTAAAACCAACTTAAGCTCTCTCAAACAATGTTACTATATCGTTTTGATAGTTCGAGGTTACAATTGTAGAAATTGATCGTGGACAAACCAAATTGAATTTCGGTTCATAGTTAAGGGACAAAAAATGTAATTTTATCTTTTGAATATCTTACATAAAATAGACTTTCATAAATAAATAAAAATTCTTAGAATATTACAAAAGTTCATTTTATTTATAAAAAAGGGGTGGGGGATGGGGAGGGGAATATCACATTGCTTCCAAATGCAGTGAATTGGTTGAAAGCAGTGACTAAATTGAGAAACCAGAGTCTGGACATGATTGAAAGTTTAGATTCTTATCAAATCCAACACCTTCCTTTCGTTTGTTAGTGAGTTGCTTCCATTTTAATGTTACAGCCTAGGTTTTGCATTCTTTAAATAGTCATGTGTCTTAGGTATCACATAGATTATAGACCCACTGTTCTCTTCCTGTCTCTTCTTCCCTGGAGACTAAAACCATGTTTCCTAGCATATTTCTTTGTTCCGTGCGCCCTCACAATTCAAGGTAAAACTCTTTTAACATGTTATTTATGCTACTTTGTTAATTAATCTGCAGTATTCCCCATAGTTTTGATTTATAGTTTATAAAATAATTTTTTTAATAAAACAGAAATTAAGTTAAACTCATACAGATTATAAATACGTTACGATTGATAAAAAGAATTAAAATTATGATTTTTTAACAGTAAAATTATTGGAAAAAATCACAATTTCCTTTGATTTCATACTATATTTTTAGGAAAAGAATTTGACAGTCATGCCTCTGCTTTGCCTTGAATTTTGCTGGGCCCTTCTCAGCTTTAAGTTTCGGATTGAATACCAGTCTACGTCTCATGTATGAGTACTGAATATTGAATGTGACAGTTAAAACGGAAACCACACTGTATAAGACCAAACTGTTCTCTTTCTAAATTTTATGGGAAGACCAAATTGTTGGACATTGCGAATGCAATTATCACAAAATTAAGCTCTAATTATGTCTATGTGAGTTACTTTCCATTTTTTTTAAATAATAACGCTCGTATTTGTATGATATAATTGATAAAGTTAAAGTTAATCTCAAACTATCAGTAAATTAAGATTGACATACGAGTGTATTCTGTTTAAAAAAATAGATATTTAAATATATATACATAATAATCAATCAAAATAAATTAATTTAAGTTTTTAACATCATAAAAATTTATCGGCACTCACTATTAATGGCTTTTCTAACAATTTACGTTTTAAAAAAAATAAATAATTTTTAAGCATGGTTGTTGAACTATGATACAAATTTAAGGTAACGTAAGCACGATCATAAAAGAAAGCTCACTGACCCACGTGTGATAAAAAAGATGTTTGTTGAGAATAAGATGTACGGTGAGTGTGACAATTCGACTCAGTTAGTTGAGTTCGTTGACCAAAAACTAAACACGATATGGTAAAGCACTACTTATTACACAAATAACATTTTTTCTTTATTCTCTTTTCAGTTTTCCCAATAAAGTAACATCAACAATTTCGAAGAAATAATTGAAAAATGTCCGGTAAATTAGGTAATACCTTACAAACTAACGAGAGAGGCATAATTGAAAAATTAACATATCCAATAAATAATTAATTACATCAATTTTATTACAGAGGTCACACATTTCTTTTCATCAACATCATTATTATCACACGTGGCATTTCCCATCAACCCGTTAACAGTCAACCCTTTCCTTGCTCAGGAGCTTTTGGATATTTTTACAGTTTCCACACTCTGATAAGCACGTAGTAACACAAATAACTTGTCCATTGAATCACACATGCATTCCCAGGTTACCGGGTAAACGGTGTACTGATTCCATGTTCATGATTGCCCAGAAATAAGAAGAGCCACCGGAATAACCTGGAAACATAAGCTAAAGACTTACAGTTCTGGTCCTCCGTTACATTCAACAAAGATCCGTCGCACAAGCAACCAGGATTCACTCTGCGATCTGAGATTAACACCCACACTCACAGGTCAGTTAGTAGTAGTAGCAGTAGTAACACATTTCACTTATTTTTATTTTCTGCTTAAAATTTATTAGTAATTGCCTGCAAGTAAGCCAAATACTCAATGGGGAGAGGGGTCTGGGTTTTGCTATCTTCAACCGGTGTGTCGCCATCGTTATCCTGTGCACCCTCATGGGTCCTCTCCTCTTGACTCTTTTTGCCCATAGCACTCACAGAGAGAAAATTCAGAATACCAAACTCCACAAAAGCTTACTTACTAACTTAAAACTCACTGAGTCGCTCTCTGCTCATTGTGCCCATATTATATTACAGAAACGGAGAGGTTAGGGTGAAGAAAAGAGGAGAAATGGCAAACAGAGTCTCGAATTTCTCGGATCTGATACAGCGAGTGGCCGCATCCTGCTTGCTGCACCCTCTCGCCGCCGGGAGGCACCAATCCGGCGATGTCGCCGGAAATCACGTCGTCAAAGAAGAAGAAGAAGAAGAGTACGAATACGACACCGAAGAGGAAGGAGGAAGACGAGAAGAGAGGGAGAAGAAGACATCGAAGGAGGATAGGTTAATGGAGATGGAGGCGGTGGTGGAAGAAGTGTTCGAGGCGGTGTCAGTGATGAAGAGAGCTTACGTTGGGTTGCAGGAGGCGCATTGCCCGTGGGATCCGGAGAGGATAAGGGTGGCTGACGTGGCGGTGGTTGGGGAACTGAAGAGGATAGGGGTTTTGAGGGAGAGGTTTAGAAGAACTAGCGGTTTTGCTAATGGAAGGAGCGGCGGTGGCGGCAGTGGAGGTACGTTGAGGGAGGTGGTGGCGCCGTACGAGGCGGCAGTGGAGGAGCTCAAGAGAGAGATGAGGGCTAAGGAGATTGAGATTGGTAACTTGAAGGAGAAGCTGAGGACCCTTTCCACTTTTAGCAATGGTGGTGGTAAGAAAGGGAGGGTTCTGTCTAAGAGGAAAGTCATCTGCAGTCAAGGTTTGTGTTAGCTTTTTAACTCTCTCTCACTATTCAACATTCAATTATAGGTTTGTGTATTGGGGAATTTGATGTTGGGTGTTTAACTCTTAGCAATGATAATTACTTCAGTTAATGACAACACCAGCAATGTTGCTGACCAATAACATAGTGCTGAAAAGAAATACAGTAGTCAATGAAGTTTGAAGTTGAAGAGATTTTCTTTTAATTTGGTTAGCTTGCCATTTGCCAACCAAAATCTGCCTACCCAACACAATTTTGGGCAAAAACAAAATGTAGTAGTATTTGTTTTGTTCATGTTGAATGAAAATGCGTCTGGAGAGATACTGACACACCTTGCCAATCGCTGATAAACAGTTGTGACAGCACCAGCGCCGGAACTATTTGAAGCAACAATGAGGCAGATGAAGGAGGCATCCAAGTCATTCACCTCACTTCTCTTCTCCCGCATGCGTGCTGCACGCTGGGACATCACTGCTGCTGTCCGTTCCATTGAAGCTGCCACTGCTGCTAATGATACAAGCATGGTATCTACCATTCCCTCTGTGGTTGCAGCCCAAGATGCCAAATATGCATTGGAGTCCTATGTCTCCCGCAAAATCTTCCAAGGGTTTGATCACGAGACCTTCTATATGGATAGCAGCCTCTCCTCCCTCCTTAACCCGGAGCAGTACCGCCATGATTGTTTCACTCAGTACTGTGACATGAAGGCCATGGACCCCGTTGAGCTTCTTGGGATCTTGCCCACTTGCCACTTTGGCAAGTTCTGCTCCAAAAAGTACCTCTCCATTGTTCATCCCAAAATGGAGGAGTCTTTGTTTGGGGACTTGGAGCAGCACCATCAAGTACTGGCTGGAAGCCACCCGAGGAGTCAGTTCTATGGTGACTTCTTAGGGCTGGCCAAGGCAGCATGGTTGCTCCACTTGCTGGCATTCTCCCTTGATCCTGCGCCTACTCAGTTTGAGGCAAGTCGGGGAGCTGAGTTTCATCAACAATACATGGAGAGTGTAGTCAAATTTACAGGTGGTCAGGTGCCTGCGGGTCAGATTGTGGGCTTCCCAGTTAGTCCTGGATTCAAACTTGGAAACGGATCGGTTATCAAGGCTAGGGTCTACTTGGTGCCGAGGATGTGAGGTACAGGTACTTCTGGTTGGATTGTTATTTGTGGTTGATAGGCTTCGGGGATGACATGGAATGAGTTCTCTGAAGATTGTTCTTGGTTGGAACTTGAAATGGACTTTAGAGGTTCGGTTACTAATGTTATTAGAATGATTAGATCACTAATGGACTTGAAATGCATGTTCTATTGTGCAATGTGGTTAAGCCCTGTATATGGAACTTGATTGACTGAAAATATTCATTTATCCAACCAGTCCTGAGGTTTGCTTCCTAGCCATCTAAAATACTTCTAAAACCATTACCACTCCCGGGCTATATGCTTATCAAAGATCATAATTCAGAAACCACAGACATTTTGCAGTACAGAAATGTGAGATTTAGTTACATTTGATTTTTCTTTTACTGCATGCGTTTGTCCATTCTTTGTGGTTTTCGAACCTTGAGATAAAGGGTATGATGTAGAAATATGAATACTTCTTTTTTTTATTCAAAAGAGAATTATTGAAAGGGTGAAATATGAATACATAAAGCTACACGCGTGTGCCTGAGGATCAATCTTGCAATATATATCACATCATTCAAGAATCAATCTTGCAATACATATCACATCATTCAAGAATCAATATTGCAATACATATCAAATTCAAATAGAGTGAAGAGGAAAGAACTTGCATTCCTACAGAGGTATAAAATACATAAATCTGGTTTTGAAGATCCGTAAATAAGTTACAAAGAGAAGCACTGGACTTCAAGAATGAATGGGAAGTGGAAAAAATGTAAGCTGGCTCAACCTTATCTCCTCCTGGAGAATAATAACAGTTTTATAAGTAGAACAATACTCAACAGTTGAAGAAGCGATTGCTAAAAAACAAAAAAGCTCTCTTCCTGCTTCCATAACTGAAAATCAATCGATATATACTTCCCTTACAAAAACTTTCTTTACCTGTCAAGGAGAAAATAAAGAAGGATCAGCATTAGACTGGCAATAACCAGGATGGCTTTCCTGGGATGAGTAGGTAGGCTAAGTCTAACAGAATATGCTGAAAACCGACAAAAGGGTTAAGAAGAACAAACTTCAGCTTTCGAATATTTTGACAACTGATATAAAAAAGCATATAGAAGACAACCCACAGCAAACACAGGTAAAAGCTTGGTCGATGTCATCTCAGTACCTCTGTTTGTACCTTGGATATTTGTTTGGAAAAATGAAAAAAAAAAAGAGATGGAGAGGGAACAAGAACTGTCGAAATAATTTGCAATTCTTACTTGTTCAAGAGTCAGAAACATAATCACATTCCAGGTTCCCAGCCGACTGAAATTTGGGAGAAACCCTTTATAAAAGGCGAAAAATCCCTGTGATGAATTAGCTGTCATAAATTACTGCTCATCTGATGATGCCAATGACTCTTATACGAATAAAAATTCCATCAACAAAGGCAAACTAATATTAGCACACAATATACGTGATGCGAAATGGGAAAAGAAATATGTATCATTTTAAGATTTGTGGAGTTTTGGGTTACTCAGGATTATTTTGTAAGTATACTTTTTAGGACTTTAGTTTAGGAAATTGTAGATTTTTAGTATTTATATTATTAGGGTTTCCTATTATGTTAAGGATTAATGCCAACTGCACATGTAAGAGCACTCGTATTTTCAGACATTGATTATTGAATAAAGTTGATCTTTGTCTCATTGTTTCTCCTCTCCCTAATTCATCTTCGCCCCCTGTTTCTTCACCTTTGTCCCCTACTTCCTCTCTGTTATTCTTCTCCCCTATATCTATTATTCTTTTCCTCTCTCCTTATTTCTTCTCTCTGGGTTAGTTGACCTACATCAGTATGACAAAGGCCTACTATTTTTCACAAGAAAATTTTGGTTATGTAGGCAATTGCTTTTTTTTTTTTTTTTTTGATAAGTATGCAGGCAATAGCTTTTAAATATAAAGCAAGTTAAAAAGCCCATATCAAACTTTTTCACCAGTATTGAAACACAAAACTTTAAGTGTTAACATGTCAAAATTTGACCATCCATTAGCATAAACATTACATAGTGCAATTACAGCAACATGATAACAGATTCTAATACAGAATCTGGATGAAAACTGAGGTTAAGTCAATATACCTCAGTGCAATAACAGCAACATGATAACAGATTCTAATACAGAATCTGGATGAAAACTGAGATAAAGTCAATATACCTCGTTCTTCAAAGTCTTGACGAAACAATCAATGGTGCTTCTGTAGGCAGAATCTCCCATCATTCTAGATTTCACCTGGAACATCACACGCATGGTATCCAACCCAATTTGACTGACTAGCTCATCCATCAAAAAACATATGAAAATACTTCACATGACAAAAAATAAATTTCACACAATCTGTTACTATCACAGCCTTATATTGCCTGTAAAGTGTTATTAGGCAAGTTATGCTACATTTGCAAAATCAATGTCAGTAATAAATCAGAAATAATGTATATACATAATACATAAATAAATCAGTATCATTATCATATTGGGTGCTGTCACCATCATCATTATTATATGATTGTGCTATAAGTGATTACGCATGAGCATGGCATGCGCACATCCGATAGAAAGTGGGAAAAGAAAGTTGTTTCGTAAAACATCTAATGCTGCTTATGTTATCACTTGAACAAATATTCAATCTTCCATTTTCTGTTGGGGCAACAATGCATATTGAACACACTTTAGTTGTAGTTTTGACGAATTTACCAGTGTTCAGAAAATTAGAAGTTCAAAATAATGGTAATCTTGACAAATAATTGAAAATTATCAGCCACCAAACTTATTATTTAATTTTTTTTTATTTTGCTGAAAATAAAAATAAGTGCAAATGAATGCTTACCACATCAATGGGAGATCCAATAGAGACTGCGAAAAAACCTGCACCGAGACCAGCTAGGAGAT
Organism: Bretschneidera sinensis; assembly: GCA_023935145.1. NCBI lineage: Eukaryota > Viridiplantae > Streptophyta > Magnoliopsida > Brassicales > Akaniaceae > Bretschneidera > Bretschneidera sinensis. The sequence continues at coordinate 8,238,223 of CM043698.1, forward strand.
GAGTTAGAACATTGTCCGTGAACCCTGGAATTTTCAAAAATGTCTGCATAAGTATGAAGATATTAGGACATCAGAGCCAAAATCATATTAGCTATAGCAACAAGCTACAAATTATAAGTTATAACATGATTGAGTCTAACCCAAGAAGCTTACCTGTTTTACTTGATCATAACTTGCTAGCTCAGCAGCATTTATGATAGCATTCCGTGCTATATTGGGGCCAAGTCCAGTCCACAGGGCCCCCAGTCCTTCCTGATTTGCAGAACAACTTACTCTGTTGAGCTATAAACAGGAGAAAATTAAGTATTAAAAGCAAACTGACCTGTCTCACTATGGTAGAATAAGCATTCAAAGCCCCATAATAACGCTTAGGCACCCCAGCTGGCAGTTTCCCCTCAGCTTGAAGTCTAACTTTAACAAGATCAGTTGGGTTAGCTACCGCAATTGCTATAGCCCCTGTTTGATATGAAGAGTTGTTTTTTATTAGAATTTGAATTGTAAAGCATATGCTTAACTAATAAAAAATCAGGGAAAAAGTGAGTATAGTTTAGAACCAATGTACCAGAAAAACTAGATGTCAATGCCAAGATCTAAACAACTTTAGAGCAGCAGGGCACTCACAGAATGCACTCACCAGTCAAAAAAGCTGCAAGTATTTTTTGGTATAAAGGAATATCTCCAACAAAATCACTGCCAACTAAAAATGTTTTGACCTGTTTAACACGTAATTTACACATACATCAATCTGTAAATGATGAATGAATGAAAAATTAATCATGTCCATGGAAGGGAAGTATTTGAAACTCACAGGATCATATAATCCAATCCTTAAGCCTCCATAAATGCACTGACGATGTAATCCCGCAATTATGCCTTTCCAAAGTGCAGACAAACCCTCTTCCCTAGCAATAGTACCCACAGTACCCAACAAGCCCCTATATTTAGGTAAGCTCACCCCATCACCTGTAAGTGTTTTCCTTTGAAGCTGAAGCCTAACTTTTGCAGTGTCCAAAGGAATGGTAAAGAGCTGTGAAACCCATGAGCAACAACAATCAAGTAAAGATATTCAGTATGTTTGTATAAATGAAGCTGCAACTAGAATAAGATAAAAGACAACAACAACAATACATATATATGTATTCACACTACGGAGAAATAAACTATAACACATTAGAACTTAACTACTCAATTGAAACACACATTTGTGATCTCAAATGACTACTGTTAAGATTCACCTCATCAATCAGGCTAAAACAGAACTCAGGAACTGACTTGGTAAATCTAAATCCAATGAACCTTTTATTCATAAATTATCTGGAAGCAAGTACAAGGTCTCAAGTTCCACAGAGCAATCTCGACCCAAAAATATTAGTCCTAATTATCAAATATGAGGTTTTTGTGATCTTCATTGATCAGCAGGAAAAAAATGAAAATATATAACGGGAAGATTAAAATAAACAGGTAAGTAGCAGCTGAAAAGTGAATACTCAAGGCAATGTGATGATGGAAAAGTTGCATAGGAATATGAACAGCAATAATTCTGAGTCGGTTTAACATCAAGTGGCCACACACATACATACACAAACAATTGAATTCATTGAATTTGGGCAAAAACAATTTGCTTCCATCTTGGTTGAGAAAATCAGTTTTTTTCCCAATACAGCCACATGATCCCAAATATGATCAAGGGATGAGAAAATTATATAATTCTTCTCCCTCTTCGTATCCAAACTTGGTAGTTCTTTTACACTCAGAATTCCAATATACATTCAACATTTCTAGATAAACCATCAACGACCCAGAAACTAGGAGCCACTTTACCCTCAAATAATCATGGATTTGTCCTAAACAAGTTAATGAACACTGAACAGAATCATCTTAAGGCTGATAATTGCACATATAATATCCAGCTTAGTACACGGAAACAGAGACATCAATTGAAAGTAAAATAACATATAATAATAACAAATGTACTTTATCTCAATGAGACATTTAAGTAAATAGGTAGATGAGCCTATATACGTGCGTGAAGATCGTTGATACCTCAGCGAAACAAGCAGCGAAAGCACTGCAAAAGAAGGTCTCGAGAAATGAAATCTCAGTCGTGGGCTTGAGATCTGCCATCGGTAAATGTGAGAGAAAGCTGGAAAACAGCAATTGGGTAACGAATAGGCAAATTCGGTGGAGATAATTAGGGTTTTATCGTAATTATAAGGCTGTAAAAGAGTAGTTAAGAAGGAAAGAGACATGAGAAAACGCCTTCACTGGAAATCATTGAAGGCACAGCTGTTCTCTTTTGTCGTCATCTTTTAGTTAATTAATTTTTAAGGGATCTTTTAGTTAATTAATTAGTACCTATTTGGAAGAAATTTTCAAACAATTTCTGCCAAAAAAAAAAAAAAAGCTATATCAAACATTTTTTTTATTTATAAATTTTAATGAATCAAAAACTAAAAAAGATTTAAAAAAATTATTTAGATTTAAAATCAAAAACAATATTTTGTAGCTTTCAATCTTCTAATCAATTTTGACACTATTTATGTGTCTAAATTGCTCTTGTGCACATTTGCTATTATATAAATCATCTGTCATTCTTTTTAATTAAATTTTACATATAACAATAACACATTCATTATTATTAAAACATTGAGATTGTTATTTACTAAAAATTTTATTTTATTTATTTGATAAAAAAGTAATATTATTATTTAAATTATTAATAAATATTATTATTTTAATTGCTTATATTTTATTGTGAATAAAATTAATATATTCATATTGTATAAATGATAAAGCCAATTTAATGAAATAAAAACCTTCAAATAATCTAATAGTACTCATATACTTTTTTAATAATTTCAACATCTAAAAATAGTTTTACAACTTATTTACCAAACACATAAATTAGCTTAGCAACATTTTAACATAATTTTTACTAAATAGCTTTTAACTCCACGATATTTCTACCAATAGCTGTTTAAGAATTGCTTTTGAATCTTTACAACAAAATTAGAAGTTAAATCAAACAAGCTCTTAATATTGTATTAATTAATCGTGTTATGGTCTGATAGAAAAAAAATTTATTGCTTAACACAGTGTTATGAGAAATACATGGTACAAGGGTCTATCTCACTCATGAATAAAAATAAAATATATTTTTATCTCTTCTCATACTATTTAATAATGAAATGAATCATTATATTACGTACCTCTCATAGCATTGTGCTAAGTAAGAACTTATTCTTATTAACCTGAAAGTGTATTAGGTATGCTCTAGTTGTTAGTTGTTATATCTTCCTTTTTTTACAAGTAACTTGATTTTCTCTTTTATCCTTTTTTTTTCATATGGATAGTCCGTGTTCCGGTGTTTTTCATTTATGATTTTATTTAAAATTAGTTGCAAAGAATACAATTTTTTAAAGTTTACTTTTAACTTCTATTGGACGATCTCATTTTTAAAACATATATTTAAAAATATATAGGAAGTAAATAATTATTGTGGCCTTGTAAATTCAATCCCCATTCCTTTTTATTATTGTGTTTGTTTTTAACTTCGAAGTGTCAAAGAAGATATCTAACTTCAAAAGATTGTATCTTAATTGAGGTACAGGTAATTGTGCAGCACATGCAATAGTAAAGAAGCATAATATACTTGTGTATATTCATAAATCAATAATAGATAAGTTAATTATAAATATAGATTTATACTATAGTTTTGAAAAAATTGACACATTAGTTTTTTTTTAACTTCTACTAGCCGAGCTGGGCATTTGATAATTTGATCCTCTTGTTGCTATTGATATTGTTTTCTTCCATTTTAAGCAGTTGTAATGTTAATGGAATGATTATTTCAATTCCACTCCCATAATTTATAGTGAAAAAAAGGAACATGAATAACATTACATGCCGATTAACTCATTTCTCACGTTTAGAAAATTCTCAAAAAAAAGAAAAAAAAAATGAATATACTTAACAATTATGCAAAACCCATAACAATTAATATTTATGAGTCAACAACCAATGCATCTACCAACAACCAACAAACAAATTTCTGACAAAATTTCGACCCATCTACTCAGGTTATAAGATAAGCAAAATTTGAAATAAGCAATTCTACCATCTAAAAGTGCAACATAGATCTACTTAGCAAACTTCTTTTCAACAACGTTCACATTTTCCAGATGATTCTATAACCCATTTTCTAACATATTCTCATAGTTCCATCCTTTTACACTGAATATCACATTTGTTTACACTTTTTCTCTATTGAGCTAGCCATTCTTTTTTTAACCCAACAGAAAGGATATTCATTAGCTTAAAATATTTACATTCATAGTGATGGGATATGAAACCCATCTAGGCCACCAAGGGCCATACATGTCCATATACAAAAAACTTTGAAGAAACATAGGAGCTGAACAAAAAGAAAGATCAAGTTTAGTAGCTGCAGCTGAAGAAGCCAAAAAATCAGCAGTCTTGTTCACTTCTCGAGATCCAAAGCTCCTGAAAATATTGAGCTGGAGGAGGTTTTGATCTAGCCATTCTGAATACATGTGAGACCCCATTGCAACTGCTGTACGTAGGCAGAGGCTGTGGGTTGAAACCGAAATATAGGATAAATGCTTTCCACATGAGCTTTCGGTATTAAGTTTAACTTGCTCATGAGGTTTCAAAACCTCTAAAGTGAAATTTCCCAAAGCCTTGGATATTAGGATCAAACCTGCTTCTACACAACAAAATATGATACATGTTATACAATCGTGATTATTACCTTTCAAAAGTGTGTGGGTGCAGAATCCAAAGACTTTGGATGCATATGGTCACTTTCTTCAAAACATTGTTCATTTTCCTTTTTTCTTTGTTCCTAAACCAAAGCAAAAAAAAGAGAAGCTAAGATTAAAACAAATATAACCCAGGAAAACATTCTGTATTGGAAACATGGAGAACTCAGAGGCTATGTTGCAAAGAGAAAATACAAAGGTAAGTTTTGTTTTACACCTATTGCTACCATGTATAAAAAAAAAAGCACCTCAAGCACAACTTCAGAACCCGCAACTCTACCCTAGTCAACAATAGAGTCAGCCTTAATTAACAAAAAGTAATAGAAGTGCACTTAGTGGAGTAGGTAGAACCAAATAACCAATATAACTACTAATTAGTCTTGTGCTATGAACACAATATGAGATAAGCATTCGTACCTGAGTTCCTTTGTCAAATAATAGTTTCTCAATTTAGTGTTCTTAAGTCTTAACATAGTTTACTGTGACTTAAAAGTTTCTCAATTCACTCTTCTAAAACTTCGAAGAGCACCTGAAATCGGGAAAAAATGACTTATGAATTTAAATAATTAAATGAATTTAAGCTTATTATTTCAGAAATTGGAGATTAGATTCAGAAGTGAAAGGACGATTGATATCTGAGATTTAGTTATTGTCTAAGGGTTTACTACACAGAAGGAAAAGAATGCCCTAACTAAACATGAGAAATTATACTCTAAGATGAATTTCTGTGAAAAAAACTTTTAAAATTAAGGAGAAAAATAATTCAATTCAAGATTAAAAATGAGCACTCAAAATTTAAGACCAAGAGCAGTTGACATGATTTGTAGGTAGCCACCGAACTTGAAATAACAAAAGATCCGAAAATCCCGTAAAAAGAAAAGGCATAATTAGTTTGATACACTGCAAATCAACATTCACAATGCCAAGTCCATGGAATTGAATTCACATAAAGGTCTCAAAAAATTATCCCAGTTGGTCAGCAAGAATAGTAGGCCTAAATCATTACGTGGTAATTAAAAGGATTTACTAAATCATAAACCCAGAAACATGATAGCTGAGAAATTAAAGGAAAAGGTGACAATGTATACAATTTGCTAATATGCTTTGAGGAGAACCAATAATATTATAGATGAGAAGCAGCAAAAACATAATGTTGACAATGTGATGTAATATAAGGTATGTTATGCAGCAACAAATATTGGACCTTAAGCAAACAAAAACTTTAAATTTAGACCTTAAGCATTATTTCTCTATTTTTTGGCAGCATTAAAGCTAAATCAACACCAAAGATTTACATGTTTCTCATATCCAAATGAGAGCCAATTGCAACATGACAAAAGGAGCATAATATATACCTCTCCTTCTTTGCTTGTAAATTCTTCATTCACTCCTTGTAATGATCCTTGATATAATGTACATGCTCTCGATTAGATGTTCAAATTCCATTAAGTTTTGTCCCACAAAGAGGGTAAGCTGAGTTCAAGGTAGATAAAAGATGAAAATTTCCTTACCGTATGAATCATCCAAAGAACATTCTCACTTACAATTGGCATGTTAATATCCTATGCAACATTGAATACCTAAAATGGAAAATTACACAGCCAAAAATTGCACAATGACTATTCAAGTTTACTAAATGTACAGTTATACAAAACTGACTTTCCCAATGGAATGGCAAGCATGTATCAAGGAGATAATGAAATTGATAAGATAGATTCAAATAGTAAATTCTTACCATGCCAAGCTAATTCCTCAGGATCTGCAACTACCCTTGGGAAGTCCTCAAGCTAGTTAACATGTGTAATTATGCACATGAGAAGTTCAAAGCAGGTACGTGTTTCTTCAGCATTGCCGCAGTTGCAGAAAGGCCACCATGATTGCCTGGGCTATAGAACCAAGCGTAACGTTCAGCAGTATTGACTTCCTTTCATGCACCACCAATCAATACCTGATAGCTACTTAGCTAATAAAATCTAGCAAACAGACTGTATCAAGCCATAAAAAGTAAAATAACTTTCAAAATTGTAATTATAAAATTTATCTAAATAAGCACTAATGTACAACAATTGACATCTGCGCATGAGTTTGAATAATTATTAACCCAGGGTTGAGTATTAATCTCTTTGCCTTTACCTTGCAGATATGCATACATATACTGATATAATAGTGGGAAGTACGATAGACAAACACATGGAAAATTATTTTACTATCTCATTGTTATTTTAAATGAAGCATGAGAAAAGGAGATTATATAATCTGTGGCTTGCAGATAAATAACTTTGAATATGTTCACAAAGAAAAATATGAGAGCAAAACCCAGTAAAATATCAATCAAACTGGTTTTGAGTTCATTAAATATCTGAGTATGTAGTCAAATGGGGTCTGATTTTCAAGGGGATAGGCATTGCGGGTTTACCTGAAAATGATGGGTGATTTCTGCTCTTGATATGTTCTTCTTTTTGGTGTACAAATTATACTTCTAGCAGATATGTTATGATATATATATTTTTTTATAAGTATCAGATATGTTGTGATATGGATGCAATATCCTTGTAATACTTTTGATTATGAATAAAATGACTTTTCTGTTTCAGGAAAAAAAATCAGAAAGAAAGATCTGCACAACTCTAAAATCATAATACACAGAAATACATATGTTTGTCCAGGCACATATTTTTCTTATCTATTTTCAACTTATTTTTCCTACCTGGATGCTTTTGTATCTAAAGTAAGCAAAGAGAAATTTCTAGTTTCATCCTACTGTTTCTCTACTTGGTCCTCTGGCTAAAATCTTTCCACATAAAATGTAATCATTGGACATGTAGGTAAAGCAGAAAGAGATGTTCACAGAAAGGCCTAAAGCTCCTAATCTGAAAATTCAGTATTATTAATAAATTTTAAAGTATCATTGCTTCTGCTTGGTTAGGAATTAAGGGTTAAAACAAACTCTATAAGAGTGCTAAAGAAAGGAGGCTACATAGTTCGTTGTCATCATCGTTGTAACCATAAACTAACCCATAGTTATTGGGATCCTTATAGCCCCCTTGGAACCACAATCCAGATTCTACATTCCGATTCGTGGTGCATTCCTGTTATGGATCCCTAAAATTGGTGACCCAAATTTTTCTTTAGACTTTTAGTTAAAAAATTGAAAAAAAATTGTTTCTAGACATAAGAACGAATTTAAAAGAATACTTATACTTTATTTTTAAATTTATGATTTCTAATATTATGTTTGTTGATTTTACTATTTTGTCAAAACTCTAACATCTTCTAAACTATTATTGTTGCTCTTAGTTCTATTTAAATTGTACTCATAAATATATCTAGTATCAGAATTTTCTACGTGTGTTTATATTATTATACATAATATAAATAATTTAAGTCTATCTCAGACGTACCACGTACAGGGTGGGTAACGTACCATCACGTTCCCGTACCCGTACCACGAACCAAGGCCTATGGAATTCCTGGTAACCATGATTACTAAGCCTTGGAAAATGTGGTTACATTTGGTAATTCTTTAATATATAAAATAAATTAATTAAATTGAACATAAGACAATGTTTTCTTGTGAGAATAGTAAAATTCAATCCAGATGTTCATAATAACTCTTCCACCAATATTTGCACTATTTTGTTTATTTTGGTAAGTTAAAATCTTAATTTATGTCCTAACTAATCCTTCAATGAATTTCAATGATACCAAATCTATGCATGACCAACTAACAAATGAGGAAGTAAGAGGCAATTTTTCTGGCAGCAATCACTGTAAAATAATCCAGTAACGGCTAAATAATCCTCAGATCACAGTTCCCTACTTCATTTGTCTAATAAGAACAATGTCTCAGAGACATTTCGTCAAATATATAGCATGCTTGAAAAAGTAGAAATCGTTAATGTTTACTCTATATAGCTCACAAATATAACAACATACACGAATTCAAAAGGTTATTCAATACAGATCAGAAACAAATAATATCGGCAAAATTTGATTTCTCCAAAATTCATTAAGAGAGAGAAAATACCTCTTACTTGTTGTACGACAATGGCCTTGAACTTATTTACTCCTCTTTCCTTGCTTGTTCGGCTTCCATTTATCCTTCTCTCTGTGTATCAAATCCTACATATTTAATTAACTAAGCTAAAAGAAATTAGACAAAATAGGCAATTCAATAAAAAGTAATAAAAAATTAAAGCATGAAAATACGAAATTGATGAGAGATATAAAGAGAGTACGTGAGATGGTCTTCGATCAAAGAGAGCTGCATCAGATATTCTTTCGGGAGAATGATGGACTTGAAAGCGATGGTTTCAGTAGAGCAGGATCCTGCATCCAAAAAAACAGCAAGAAAAAAAGAGGGATAAGATTATATTGCAAAAGAAATCATAGAACTCTTTGGCTCATTGTCAAAAACAGGGGGTTCAATTGCACTTATTGATAAAAGACAAAAAGATAAAAGAGAAAATAACTGAACAGGGATAGCTTCTCCAAATCGCATTGAAACCCAGCCGTGGAGAGAGTATGAGCCGCCGCAGCTCGACGATGTCGGTGGAAAGAATAGAGGAAAAGGTGAGTAGATGGTGAGGGAAGAGCATATAGAGAGAAAGGAGTAGAGAACCCACTAACCCAATTCAACCTTGAAAGAAAAAAAGCAATGGAATAGTGGAGGGCGACAGGAAGTGATGGTCGATGGAGTCGCTGTGACTGTGAGTTGTGCGTCAGTGTACGTAGGTTCGAAAATCAAAATTAGAGAACAGATAGCAGCAGAGATCATCGCTGAGACCTGAGAGACATTGATAATGGGTCTCTGCGATCTCCGTCGGCTGTTACGGCAATAACGAAGTAGGCGGCTCATGCTTTGCTGCGGCACTGCTGGATACTAAGCGGAGATGGTGACAGAGCGTAAGGGCAGACAAAAGACCACTGATTAGAGAGCTTAGATTAAACCGTTAGAGAAGTAAAGGAAAACTGTTAACGTGTCAGGATTCTGCAATATGAAAACTGTTTTCAAATCAATGAATTTTAATAATTTTATTTTAAAATTTATTTTGATATATTTTATAGTTATTTTTAATTTTGAATTTAAATTTAAAATTTTTATTAATTTTATTTTTTATATTTATTAAATAATTAATATTATTTTATTTTTAAAATTTTAATAATTTTTTATATATTAGGAATAATAAAACAGATAAGTTAACATTAATTTTAAGGTTATTTTTTGAAAATTATATAAAAAAATTAATTTAGGATTTTTAAAAAATAAATTTTAAAAACTTATTTTTGAAAATAGCTTATCAAATATAAATAATAAGGTTTTGGGAACTGATTTTTAATATTTTAAAATTAAAAACAATTTTCAAAAACTCATTTTAAAAATACTCAAATATTATCAAAAATATCGAATGATAATGGCATAAAGCTGAAAGAACAATCAATAGTTTAGAAAGACTGAGGAACTAAATTACCTAACCATATTGGAGAGGAAATTGAAAGGAATAAAAACAGTTTTGGAGAATTAGATGGAAAAACAAGAAAGTGCAAAGCTATCACGGAAGTAACTGAAGAGAGATAAAATGATAATTTGGTATTAAAATTTCCCTTTTAATTTTGTTCAATTTTATTATCATTAGAGGACTCATGAATCGTGGTAGTTAGAATTTTGTTCAAACAAAATTGGTTTTGTAGTTTCGTGAATCCATTTAGCGTGAATTACAACATAATCAAAATGTCTTATTAATAATTATAAAAAGTTATAACAATAATTAAATAAAAAACAAATATATTTAATTATATTATCGATCAAGTTTTTTAATTTTTATTAAAATCGAATCCGTAAATACAGGACACTAGTAGTTACTAGTGACCACGGACTAGGCTGTTAATTATCACCGCATGATGATGTCTCGTAATTCACCTCATCGGCATTCCTGCTATATCAAACCCACCCAAATGGACGTGCATTTTAAAGCCCATACAGGCACACCCACCCAATCACATCCGTCTCCAAAGTCCAAACCCATGGCGGGAACGAAATCGCCCTTCCCGCCAATGAAACCTCTCCATTTCAAAACCCAACTCCCACTATATAAACCCCAAATCCGACGCCCTACATTTCCCTTCTCTCTCTCAAGAACTCTAAGGCCCTAACCCTAACTTTAACTATATCAATCTAATTCCCCAAAAACCTCACCAAAAAATGCTAGAACTGAGGCTAGTGCAGGGTTCTCTGTTGAAGAAGGTACTGGAAGCAATAAAGGATTTGGTCAACGATGCCAATTTTGACTGCTCGGCGACTGGGTTCTCGCTGCAGGCAATGGATTCGAGTCACGTGGCGCTGGTGGCGCTGCTGCTGAGATCGGAGGGGTTCGAGCACTACAGGTGCGATAGGAACATTTCCATGGGAATAAATCTCGGCAACATGTCCAAGATGCTGAGGTGTGCTGGCAACGATGACGTCATAACCATCAAGGCTGATGACGGCAGCGACACTGTCACCTTCATGTTTGAAAGCCCCAGTGAGTGCCCTTTTTTTTGAATTTTTAAAATTATATTTGGTAGAGAGATTTGGGTTTCTTTTTCGTTAATTAGGGTTTTTGATTGAAGAGAAACATAGATTTTGCTGTTGAGGAAAGTGTTTAGTATGTTAATTCAAGTGACTAGTTGTTTGATTTTGTCATGTTGGTCGTTTTTTTTTAAGAGTAATGTTTTATTTGGTTACTGAAAATGGAAGGAAACTGGTGCTTGGGTTTCTAAAATATTCACTCTGTTTGTTATCAAATGAAGTGTGGAATTTAATTCATTTTCAGTTGAGCTAAATTATTCATTTACAAATGAATTCAAATGAATTTTCATGTTTGATATAGTTTTAGTTCAATTGTATGAATAAAAGGAATCTGATAAGAGAGGGAGAATTCAGCTTAAGCTGTTAACATTGTTAGCCTATCTCTAACTTTCAATTGTTAGTTAGTTAGTGATTCTCTTGAATTCTTTCTTATAAGTAACAGTTAGATTGTTAGTATACATTGTTAGGGAAACAGTTTCTTTAGCTTCCTTATAAAAGGTTTGTATTGTAGAGAGATGAGAATCAAGAAATGAAATAAACCTTTTTTTCCTCTTAGTTTCTCTCTTCTTTTTTCCTTCTTTCTTTAGGAGTGGTGCAACCTTCTCTAATTTTGCAAGTCAAAATTCAAGAGCTTTAAGGTTCTGGAATTCTTTACTCAAAGTTGCTGAATTTTTTCTCTACCAAAATCTTTTTGTCCATATAATTATATGAAATCATTTTGTTGCTTTTGTAGGGACTATTTGTTAATATCTATAGTTTTTGTTTCAAAGTTTCTCTATTAATGCTAGTTTCAACTGACTATTTGTTGGTTCATTTTTTTTTAATAATGGGTTAAAGCACAAGACAAAATTGCGGATTTTGAGATGAAACTGATGGACATCGATAGTGAGCACCTTGGGATTCCAGAGGCAGAGTATCATGCTATTGTTAGGATGCCTTCAGCTGAGTTTGCAAGAATTTGTAAAGATCTCAGCAGTATTGGAGACACCGGTATTACCTAAATATTTTTCCTCCGTATGAAGATTTTATAGGGTCTCTAAATTTCACTTGCATATTTCATCTGTTCTTAATTGTGATAATATGAATGTTGGGTGATTGTAGTTGTTATCTCCGTGACAAAGGAAGGTGTGAAGTTTTCCACAAGAGGTGATATTGGAACTGCAAATGTTGTCCTCAGGCAGAATACCACTGTAGACAAAGTATGTATTTGTGGAATATTAAAATAAATGATTTATAGAGCTTTCTAGTAGCGCGAAAAATTTACTATAGTTTGCTTAATGACGTGGATCAATATATTGCTATGTTCTGTTTTAGTTTGCAATAATGTGTTTAAGTCATCATTTATGTTGGTCTTTTTTATTCCTATTTAATTTTTTTCAGCCAGAAGAGGCGACAATTATAGAGATGAAGGAGCCAGTGTCATTAACATTCGCACTGAGATACATGAATTCCTTCACTAAGGCAACCCCCTTGTCAAACACGGTTACTATCAGCCTATCTTCTGAACTGCCGGTTGTTGTTGAGTATAAGATTGCTGAGATGGGTTATATCAGGTTCTACTTGGCTCCCAAGATTGAAGAGGATGAGGACGAGACTAAGCCTTAAGTTTCACCCTGGCCAATGGCCTTTCTACCTTGATGGCTTTATATTCTAAATGTTCTAGATATGTGATGAAAATGTTTTTAAGAGACTTGCGTTTTGGGCTTTCATGCTGTTTTCAAGCATTTAATAGTTTAGATAGGAGGATTATGAAATTTTATAACTAGGTGCTTGGATTTGTTAAATGTTCCCTGAGAAGCAATGCTTTACCATTTTTTTAGTCTTATCATTGTTTGAATGTTTGATTCCTGTTTGTTTCTTATAATGTTCTAGTTGACATTGGCAATGTTTGGTGTTTTAATCAAGGCTTAAATACATTCCCAAATATTGTCATTAACATTTGAAATTTTAAGAGAATGAACTGAGAAGACATCTAAGTGAATGTTAACAAATTAGACTCATTTACATGAAATCTGGTTGTCTTGCTGAAACAGGTGAATGAGATGCTACGGCTTGTGGTATTTCCCCTGATTCTATTCTGCTAGTCATGTAAGACGTAAGCTATAACATTCTCTGCAATCTTTGCTCAAACACATGAGAAGAGCCGAAGAGAAACGGTAGAAGTCACCTGTCAAAACATGTGGTATAATATATTGGCATGCTATAAAACAATAATCTGTTGATGTATCAACATTTTGTAGCATCACTATTTATTTTAGTTAACGATCATCTTCCACGAATAAAACACAACTATGAATGATAAAGAACTACAAAAATTAAATAAAAAGAATCTCACAACTCGCTCCAAAAGAGTAGGGATGTCCCCAACTCAAGCAGAGAAAATAAAAGAAGCTAAATTGTTCCTATGTTTTTCTGTAACTGTGTAAAAAGAAAGAAGCTAAAGCAAGAAAATTAATGGCATCAGCTGCAAAAACTCATATAACTCTTGTTCAGTAACCAAGAAGCTTGGTGCCCCAGATAAATAAAACATAGGCTATGAATGATATGGAGGAAAGAAAAGTGAGAAGAGTATTTTTTTTATCATTTGATTGGAAAGAAAAGTGAAGAAAAAAAGTGGAAAGATTGGTATCTTCTTCCCACATGTATAAGTCAAAATCCTTTCAAATTGAGCTAACTAGAGTAGAAGCTAAAATAAAATATTTTTTTATCTCATTTTTTTATCATCTTTATCAAACGATAGAAAAAAATCTTCTTACTTGCTATTGTCATTCTCATCCTCATCCTCTTCCTAACCTACACTTTTCTTCTTTATCAATCAGAATCAGAATCAGAATCATCATCATATCTATCTTTGCTTGAAAGGAGGCCTCATTTACTTCTTTTCTTGGCTTCATTATAGAGAATCACCCCAAATAACGTGATTGTGTACCCAACCATCCCAGTCACTGACACAGGATTTCTGAACATCAAAATCGAGATAACCACAGCAACAGCTCCTTTTGCGTTTCCTAAGACCTAGAAGAGAGCATATATCTCAGTTTCTATGCAGATAAATCATCGTCAAAGAATGGAAACAGAAATAAACAATAAAAGTATAATAGCAACAATAACCATATAAATGCAATATGCAAAGCAAGCCATGTTTTCCCACTTTCATATCAACAAAACTGTACTGGCTAACATGTTGCTGACATACTTTGGTTTTTTTTTTAAACTTCACAATATTTTTCTTTCTCTAAGGGATGCGAAGGGTGAAATGATTTATCATGTAAAAAGCTCGATTAGTCCAACCGACTCCATCCATGGAAGCACTTTGCCTCTTTTAGTACTTTGATGCCAATGTAGGTAATTTCCAATATATGATAGATGTAGCTTTCACACAAAAAGTGGATACGGATTACTGTCAAGAATGAAAAAGTTACTCAATTGCCAAAGTTCAACACAGATTGGAACTTTAAAATATTTGATGCAACTAAACACCCTGCCAAGTGCTAATTGGTTTTGCATACACCAAATATAATATAAATCTGTAGTGCTCGAGTTTTCCAACACTGAGAATTGGTCATGCCTGGAAATCAGGCCAATTCATCGGAAACAATCACTTCTACACTTCACAAGTATTAAATGCTCGCATGAAGAAAAAAAAATTAGCTCGCATATGCTTATGGATATTGATAAAATGAGCTCGCATGAAAAAAAATTAGCTCGCATATGCTTATGGGTATTGATAAAATGAGCTCGCATGTTCATGTATAAGCAAATACTCCATGCTTAAACATTTTTCTATTTAAGAAGAAAATGGAGTATGCGTTATAGTCAGTCAGCTAAGCAGATTAAAGCAACAAATGAAAATGTACAAAATAGTTACCAGATAGGAAAGGGAAAAGCAGGGGAAGTAAAACTAGAATTTGACCTAATGCCGCACATATCAATGAACATTAGAAAATTCGAAGCAGTTAACAACGGGGGATACCTGAAGAGTCAAGGCACTTGTGTGCTTTGTGACCAAGAAATTGGTCAAATTCACAAGATAAGCTAGCACAGAATTGAAGAACAAATAGCATATGAACTTTCTATCATCTCTTGCAAGTGCAATTGTGATCCCAAGCACGTCTCCTTCCATCAAGAAGGCAATAGGAAGAAGGAACACAACAGCTACCGGAGCCATGTACATAAGGAGGTTCATAGAATTAAGCTTCTCCCTGGGCAAGACAACAAAAGCATTTTGGTCCTCATTCAAGTCATGGCTGGTTTGGTTAAAAAAAAAAACATATTACACATGTTTACATTTCAAGTCAATAAACATAAGAGGCATTCTTTACCCTTCAGATGACAGCAAAATCCCTTGAAGCACAGACTTGAGTGCACGAGCTGCCGTAGCACCAACACACATTATAAATCCAAAAAGATGAAAACTTGGTTCTCCCTTCAACCATGTAATAAGAAAGAGAACGAGATCAGCAATTAACACTAACGCTATTATTCCAACAACATTAGTTGTATGCTTTCCCCTTGATATATTCAGCTATCGGAATTATGCTAATACTAATTTAATCTTGCTTTGGATGTTAGAGAACAAATTGGGAGGGAGGAAGAGGAAGAGGAAGAGGAAGAGGAAAGAAGGGAAAAAGTATGGAAAATGAGAAAATTGATGTTTTCCGGTAAAGATGATGGGAAAGTGTGAGGAAAGAAAGAAAAGACAAAAATTAACTTATTTTAGCTTTCATTCTTCGATCATTCCAAATTCCAATTTGAGAGAATTGTAATGTGTATGGGAAGAAAATACCAATCTTCCTTTTTTTTTCCTCTCATTTTCCTTTCCTTTCCTACCAAACAGCATGAGGTTTCTTTCCTCTCTCTCAACCTTCCTCTCACTTTTCCTTTCTAGCCTTAAAAACAATGGAGTTAAGAAAAACCTCCATAATTGAAAGAGAAAAAAAAACTATACGCAATGACAACCAAATTAAAGCTAGTAGTACAAATTTCTCAACAAGGATTATACAATCAGATTTTAACAACAGAATTTATATCCAACAAAACAGAGGCAACAACAACAGAATTTAAAACAGCAGCCCAAAAATATGGAAAAACATCAAAATCACAGAAGAAATTGAGCTCTTACCCCACTGGCAATAATAACACCGGCAACAACAGGAATGAGAGTTACATATGTAAGCCAACCCTCCCTCTTCAATGTCATAAAATAGGCCAAAACCGCCGTGAAAAAGGGCGTCGTGGCACCTACGGCCTGATTAAACGACACCGGAAGATACCTAAGGGATATATTGCCGCCAACAACCGATAAGCAAAAAATAATACCCAATGAGGAAATCTTCATGAATTGTAAACGGGACTTCATTATCTGCATTGGGGTAGTCTTGAGCCAATAAATCGCAACGTAGCTAAGAATTGCACAAGCCAACATGTGACACAATGTGAGGAAGATTGGGTACTTAAATCCATAGTTGCTAAGCAAGTATTTGTTTAATAACAACACCCCAATATTTGAGGAATACCAAACTGTTATTAGCCCAAATGTGAATAAAGGACCTGGGATTTTCATGGGTTTGGATTTTTCTTTATGGATTGATTAAAACAAGATTGAGAGTTGATCAGGGTGTATTATTAATTCATGATCAAGAGAAGAAGCCGATGAAAGTCAATTGAGAGAAGGAAACTTTTTTTTTAAGAGAAACAGAGGAGAAAAGAGATTTTGTTAATTAAAAATTGTAATGGAATTTAAGGTTTCGGACTGTGGGAGAACAGGGAATTAAGGTTGATTTTTTTTTTTTGAAGTTTTTGAGGAGGCAAATTCGGAGGAGTTTTTTTTGGTCTATTTTTAGATTTGTTTGGTTTTTGTTGCTGAAAACATATCTAACATGACTGGTCTGTTATTTGGCTAGGTATACGTAACAAGGAACTAAGAATTTTTCAGCAGTTTGTTAAAGTTTCACTTGTCTGTCATTGAAAATATGGTGGCTAGCTGTTATGTGAGAAGTGCTAGTTAAGTAGTAGTACTCTATTACTACCTTTAGCTATCGGTAGATTAAAGCATTTTTAAATTTTTAACTACATCCATTGACTATACTAATTCTATTTTAAAACTGACTATATAAAGGAAAGAGTTAGAGCAAACTTAAGGAAGCTTAAGTTTTGTTAAATTATTAAAATTTAAATTTTTATTAAGTTAAATTATATTTAAATAATTCTAAAATAAAATATTTAAAAAGCAAATAAAAATAGGTAAGAGATTCAATTTTTTTTAATATATTACGTTGAAGTATGATTAATTTATTTCTCAAGATAAATGCATTAATTTGATTGTTAATTAAATTTGAATTTGATCACACAACATTATATTTGTAAAGGCCAATTTGATATGCCATGTAAATTGCAGAGACAAAAAAAATGTTTTTAACCAGTAGTACAACAATGGAGTAAAATTAAGGAGCAAAAACAGAGCTACACTAACAAGTCCAACCTCAACTTTAACTGATTTTTATGTCTAAGCAAGTACGGTGGTATAATCAGTTTGAGGCATGTGTAAGGGTAAAGATTAACACACATCAAGAACAGATAACAAATATATATATATATATATATATATATATAAAGAGTAAATCAATAAAAACGCGTTAGGTGGATACAAAATAAGAAATATTTTCAAATCTCTCCGTATTAATAATAAAATTTTAAAAAATTACAAATGAAATTTCAAAGAATTATCAATAGAGCTCCAAATAATTATAGATGGAATTTCAAGACAAAAATGTAAGAACGCGCTGCATGAGTGCGCTGTACATGCATCACCGCTCGTGTACTGAAATAAGATGTGCTGTATATAATACTCCTCCTAAATCCTACTAGTAATTTGTAAAAGACAATGGAACAACTTGGTAGGAAACCATCTTCGAGTTGTAAGTTCACATTAAGCTGTATTTATAGACCACGTTTAAGTATTAATTTAAAATAATAAACTAATTTAAAACGTTTTTACTTTGAATAAATTTAAATGATATTGATTTCACAACGTCGACATAGAGGTATAGGATCCCAAACACTGAGATCACATGCGGGCACACTCAGAAATATCAAGTACTACCTAATGGTTGGTGTAATTATCCTCTGTGTGAGTGACTGAAGTGCTCTCAGATCGCCACTGCCGGAGTGCCGGGCTTCCCCCTACCATATTGGCACCTACCGTTGGATTATTGCAATATCGGTGGGTCCACAAAATTTATTCTGTTAATTGTACGCCCATAGACCAAAAAACGAAAAGAGAGTGACAGACACAGGGATGATCCCATAGACCACAGCTAACTAACTAACGCATATATTTGTCTTAAATTACAGTTTGTTACATTTAAATGGAAAATATTTCGGTGAGCCTCATAACCGTAAGTTTAAAAAACATTCAAATGCTTTCAAGATCTAATGGTTGTGAATTTGAATTTATAAAAGTTCTAATGCACCAGCAAATCGATTCCCCATCAAAGTAAGATATCCGAACACTGGAAAAGATTCAGGTAAGAAAAATCCTAAAGTGAAGTAAGAATCCAATTACAGTGTCCATCTGATATTGGATAGAATCATCAAAACAAATGCAACCTCCTCACTGGCCTTGCATATTGTACGGAGTAATTGATTATGGTAATAATTTCAAGAAAAGAACTCATAAATGAGCCATGGCACTATGATATAATTGGAGTCGTTTAATAAGAAAAAGATCAAAGGGCTTTTGCACTGTCAAATGGTAATGTTTTGTGTTTGACAACTTCATTTGCTCTTTCAGATTTCTGTTCACTCAATTTACACGTTCTTCATGTACCTCAATGTTTTCTCTCTTAAAAGAAAAACAATCCTACTAAAAACAAAATGGAAGTACACAATACATTGGCAAAAATACTTTTCAAGGCTCAAACTTGAAAAGGATATAAGAAGAAATGTTGGTATAAGACCTGATAAAAATGATCAGGAAGATTGCCTCCAATCTTCACCAGCATACACTCCTTGATCCCCCAGCTCTTCCTCAATTCGAAGCAACTGCATGAAACTTTTAGATGTTAGTTTCATATATTTCCCTCCCTTTATATTTCAGAAAAAATGTCTGCGTGCTTTGTGATATGGAATTGTAGACCCAACGCTGGTTAGACTCCAAAGGGCTAGACAACCACCATTGGGTTGCAATTGATATGAGATTTTCTGATGTTACAACTTTTATCATTTTTAGTATTAAAATGTTGTCAGTGTGATTTTGGGAACTGTTAAATTAACAGAGAACAGTCATATGTTTTTGTCAGACTAGGTCATCAGCCAACACAAAGAGTATGATGTGAAGGCATGCTGATTGGAATGCGACAGAAAGCCAGAACTACATGTAAAGATTGGACTAAACATTCTTCTTCAAGTTGCAGTGGCTCAGCCTTGACTTTTGACTACACTCATGAAAGTCATTATCTATCTTAAAAGTCAAGGCACCAAATACTTCCTTTTTTGTGTAAAATATAGTCAGTTTAATGTAGCTTGCCAGCAACGTCGTCATAAGAGCGAGAACAGGTTGATGTAAGCAAGATGATGACAGATTTAATTACCTTTAAGCTTCCCCCAAAGCAGTTTACTAGATAGTACATGGTGTTAAGACCTGTAAGATCTATTAGACCAAAGTTGGTTTCTTGGTAAAATGTCTCCCACCATCTAGATTGGTTTGTGAAGTATTTGAAATGCACGATGTAAAATAAAGTGAACACTGTGAATGGAAAGTAGACCTGGTTGTACTTCGCCAGCCGCTCTCCTCTGCAAGGAGCACCAGCTTTGATCTGACCCGTGGCAAGGCCAACAGATAAGTCAGCTATGAAAGAATCTTCCGTTTCACCACATCTATAGGATGTCACCACTCCCCAGTGGGCATCCTTTGCGAGCTTCACCACTTCAATAGCCTCTGTCACTGTCCCAATCTGATTTACCTGAATTATAATCATAAAATCATCACTCAAGTTTGCATGGTGAATGTCAGACCACAAAAATTCAATTGTACAATTTATCTTCAGATTCAAGTTATTAAACAAAGCTATTATCTCCTCATAGAAAATTTGTCCCCTTTTCCAGCCTCTACATAGCTAATTTCTCGAAACATGAAGAATGCTTGCATAACATGAGAAATCAATGTAAAAGCCAGGGCACTGAAAAAAATTATCATAATAAACACCGTAAAAAGACTCTTTTTCATCCAAAGATTAGGTGGATACCTTGAGAAGAAGAGCATTGCAAGTCGACTCATGTATTGCTCTCTCAATACGTTTTGGATTTGACATCAACAAGTCATCCCCAACTACCTGCAAACCACCCTTTTTAAAAATAGATCTGCTAAATATAGAGACAAGAATCCAGAAAAATCTAGGATGTCATTCCCCAGAATACCAGACCATCAACATTTATGTTACATGGACCAGATCCTGGCTGGTTCCTAGGTACACCAGAAAGCACACCAGATACACCATAAAGCAAACCCATTTGAATGTTCGAATTACACAAGACAAGCAGACAAGCTTCTGAGTTATATACACAAGACAAGCCACATAATTTGAAACCATTGAAAAGACGGTTAACGGAAATAAAACAATCAGTCTCCAAAAGGCAGGACCTAACCAGAGCATGACAAACATGGCTCTGTTTATGGTTAACGAAAATAAAACAATCGGTCTCCAAACAAGCCGCATATTTTCCCTAGAAGCCATAATACCCATAGAGCATGACATAC
Source organism: Bretschneidera sinensis (assembly GCA_023935145.1). Classification (NCBI taxonomy): domain Eukaryota; kingdom Viridiplantae; phylum Streptophyta; class Magnoliopsida; order Brassicales; family Akaniaceae; genus Bretschneidera; species Bretschneidera sinensis. Next base: position 8,259,329 of record CM043698.1, read on the forward strand.
ATGGCTCTGTTTATGGATTCAATGGAAAATGGCCAACCAGACAGATCTTCTTTTCTCTAACCAGAGTAGAGATCACATCCAACTAGCATGAGCTGAATATCACTCGTGAGGAAGGATTGAACTAACCTGACAAACTCCAAGACTGGAAAAGTACTTAATGTGTTCCCAGTCCTCCTTGTCGAAGGGATCTTCAATTGATACAATTGGGTATTCTATAAACCACACGAAAAGAAAAAAAAAAGGAAAACATTAACCGATGGTTGAAAAATTGGAACCGCAAAAGCAATTATAACCATGTAGAGAGAAACTAGTATACCTGCACACAGTTCTTTGTACATCTCAATAATGTCCTCTCCAGACTTGAAGTTTTGCCCCGACTTATTTGGAAATTTGATATCCAGATCATACTTGGTACCTATACCAAGGAGCATGCAAAATCAATCCTTATTTGTTAACAAGCAAGCAATATTCATGCACAAAAGGACAAAGTAAGCAGCAGACACAAAGCAAGGCATACATGCAACAAAAGAAAGGAAAATTCCAGGGGAAAACAAGCAACTTTGTTTATGTTATGTGCATCCATGCAACATATAAAAGTTATTTGTTCAAATTAATATTTTACAGTTAAATTACTCTTGCATAGTGATATCAGGAAAATGTGCTGAACTAAATAAACTATACTTTCTTCCACATGCTACCATTTTGAAGGAAAGATTCATTACCTATACAAAAATTAGTGGCAGCAACATCAATTGCTATCTTTATTTTCTCATTGTACCCAGTTCTGCTGATAGCCTCCTTAACAAGATCCAGTCCTTCTCTTAAGCTGCAAGCAAAGATAAGATTTAATCAAATACACCAAGTGATCGGTAAACAAATCTAACCTTTATCCCTTTCAGAGATTGAAATTTTACGGGAAAAAAAGGAGACGGGGTAGGTTTGTTTACTAACAATGTATGAGATCAAGAAGATTAGGCATCATAAAGAGTTACTTACCTGGAGATGTTTGGAGCAAAACCGCCGTCCTCACCAACATTACATCCATATGCACCATATTTTTCTGTAATGACAGCCTGCTCTTTTTATTAACAGCAATAAAATCAATGAATGAGTAGAAGCATGACATCTCACCAACACTTGCTAATCTGTTGCTACAATGGCCAAAAAATCATGCACATGTTCAACAAAGACAGCAAGGCTGTGACCGCCAAATTGACCAAACCCAAATGATACGCGTACACATAAACTGACTAGTCTAAAGTCATCTATCAGGTCACAGGTGCTGTGACAGATGGAGAACTTTGTCTTCATTTCCAAAATTAGTATGGGTGTTTGTTTATGCATGTATAAAATCAAATGTACAATAGAATCCATGCACATAGAAAACTTTGTCTTCATTTCCAAAATAGCATGGGTGTTTGTTTATGCATGTACAAAATCAAACGTATAGAAGAATCCATGAACTTAGAAAGTTTTGTCTTCATTTCGCAAATTAGCTTGGAAAGTTTTTCTTCATTTCCAAAATTAGTTTGGAAAGTTTGTCTTCATTTCCAAAATTAGCATGGGTGTTGTTTACACGTGTTTATAATCAAACTAATAACAGAATCCATGCACATAGAAAATTTCAGGAATAAACCAAGCAGCATTCCCAATTTCACACCTGAGCCAATGGTAGGATAGATAACATGTAAACAGTAAATCCAAAAAAGATGCATATAAACTAGTTGATGATCTTAAGAGTAAAATAAGACCCATCTTCCAGATAAAACCTGCTTTCTTGTTAGAAAATCACTTTGGAATATTTAGATATCTAACATGCATGATATGAAGAAAATAAAATTAGAATGACAAATCCAGTAGTCAAAAGCAACTAATGATGATTTGAAAGTTAACTAAGAATGCTCCTTATTTTGCAACAAAAACCATGATATCCCCAATAAAGGGGGAATAAGTAGAAACAAAAGATGTCATCTCCTATGATGTACCAGAACATCTGGTCTGTATTAGAGTGGAATGTTCAAAAAGTTTTGTGGAGAACAAGGGGGGGAATGAAACAGAGCTTGAGCTTCCAACAATTTAGTTGACACCGTAGACTACGATTAAGTCAAATACCTTTGTGAATTATTTTTTCCTAAGCATACGATCCAGACCAAGAAATTTAAAAGAAAATAAGCAGAGAAATCGGGAAGATGCTTTGGCGTAAGCAAAGGAACACCTTTAAGTCATGTAGTTCTCATTTTCAAGACAGTGTACTATTTTCTGACACTAGTGGCATTCCACTGTTTGAAGTATATGTTGCATGCCACAAACACAAGGCCCCGGCAAACAATCAAAATCACAGTCACCAAAGAAGAACCTTTATAAAGGAAATGACACCAGAACCTTTTATTTGAAACCAAACACACCATTTTACAGCTACACCTACTTAGAGGCAGGTCAACATATGGAAACTGGCCTATGGGTAACAACATTAAACCTGTGTTCCAAGTAGTGATATTGAAGAGGTTTAATTTCACACAAGACATATGAACATGGGAAATAACAGTGGATTAGGATTCACGAAAAGTATCCACACAGTGATTGTTGAACTTTAAAATTCTTTGAGGTTCATTCTAACAAAATACAAAAGACTAGTAATATGTTAAAATACATTTTTGAATTATATAATTCTTGTTATTATGAAAGGCTTACAAATATTCAACTAGCCAATACAGCAAAAATGAATCCCAAAGGCTAAAGAATTAGTTGAACTAAATCACCTTCAAGTGATGATAAGTTTCAGAACCCATTTGCAAGGCCTCCTCAAATCTGCTGGCTCCTGTTGGAAGGATCATGATTTCCTGATGATATTTAAGTCAAAAGTACATTCAAGTGGCAAGTTGAACAGATAAGGGCATAAAAAAGTTTCACACGTAAAGGATCTAAATCACAAATGAAATAATCAAAGGAACCGTGACCCACAAAATACTTGCTCTTAACATTGGTCAATAATAAATGTCAATGGTATCCATGCCAACAAAGATGCAATAACTTATTTATAAACCATAAGGCCTACAATTTAGTGCCATGAAACTATTTAGAAATCATAAGGCACCCTATCCTTTTCATATTAGTTAATCTCTCTCTCCTTCCCCATGTGTGTTTTATATTAACTCCTAACAGTGTTAAGCACAAAATCCTTAAAAATGTTTCTTCCAGTTTTCATGCTATCAGATTCATCAGTGAATACTGAGCACAATTTGACTGAAACAATAAGAAAAACCATGCATTACAGAAGTTATACGTACACAATATATACCTGAATGGCCAGATTGTTCCCAGCATGTTCCCCGCCACTTATAACAGTGAAGGCAGGGACCGGAAGTGTCAGATTGGTTCTACCTGACAGATCAGCAATGTGTTTGTAGAGCAGAACCTGATGTTTTGTTTTCTGTCAGAATCTCCTAAGAAAGGCATACAAACTTCCAGCATAACAAATATGTATAACTACAAAAAATCCAAATAGACAAAAAGTCATGCCTCTTTTTCAGCAGCCCCAGCCTTGCACGCAGCAATTGACACAGCTAATATAGCATTTACTCCAAGTTCACCCTGTAATATGAGTTAGAGAAAGATATCCAAGGCCCCATAAGACATCAACAAGTAAATCGGTCTAAAGAAAAGGCAAAACAACCTTTTACAGAATGTTAAATAATCCAATAGGAAACTTATCCTGAAGAATGATAAAAGCCCAATACTAGAGGTCATCAGACCATATCTCTATTAATGTTCTAAACTAAAAATTCACCCAGATGATTCAACAAGATTAAGAAAAATATAACCAAGCACAAGGGCAATCTATCACAAAGAAGCTATTAGAGACTCAAGTGATCCTGTGTTGGTTACATCAAGGAAATGTTTCCTTCCAAAATGAGTCGGGAAATTATGAGTAATTGAATACTTCTAGTGTTCAATAATGTATGCATAAATCTCTTGCAATTTGGCCCAGTTTGAGCCATATTCTGATCCAATTTCCACCAGAATTAACAAGATTCAGAATTTAGAGCAGCACAATCAAGAATCAAACAACTGATCCTCAATATTTCATCACCAAATGTGAAAATACTCAAGGTTGATAGCTCATTAATTTTCAGCTTTCACCTTTGCGGAAACATAAACACATGTACTACATTTGTTTATTATTTAGCATGCTTCAGCACGAACAAAAATTTTGAATAGAGTCCCATGCTAAGGTACAGTAATTTACTACTTGTAAATGCAATTCTCCAAGAATATTAACGTAACTACAAATCAAATGTCATGCATACAAATAGATATGCAGAATAGAAGCAAACAACATGTTACATGTAAGGCCACCTTCTTTTCTGTTTTGTCCAAATCAATCATGGCCTGATCAATTTGAGACTGAAGTGTTGGATCCATGCCAACCAATGCTTCAGATATCTTCTCATTGATGTTTTTAACAGCTCTAGTCACACTATTTCCAAGATACATCCCCTTGTCCCCATCACGTAATTCAACAGCCTCATACCTGGAATTTATTTTTGAAATTGTTATGTAGTCTTAAAATCAACAATTTAAAACCTACCATATCAGATTGGAGTTCAGCATAAGTAACAAAATCATGAGTTACGAAAAAGAATCACAAACACACTCAAAGAATCTCCACGCAGAATTCCACATGAATACTAATCAAAGTATCAAAACCCTGCATCCTGACTAGAGTGATTCCTCATAGTAACAATTAACATAGGCAATGCAAGGTAGTAAATCGTGATCCAAATAGCACAAGGACAAGGTATTCATAAATATATATATATATATATGAAAGATAAATAAAATGATTTATAACCAGTTAGTACTATGAACATTCCACACACGAATAGAGAATGCAAATAGTTGGCTATAGTAATTTCTTCATTTCCAAAACAAAGCAAAAGCAATCCAAATAATTGAATGAGGTTCTATATATTAATTAAAAAAAAATTGAAATTCGAATGTCTTTCTATACCAACATTTTTCTGCGTAATTAAACGGAGCATAATAAAGATTTCTTTAAAAAAAGGAAAATTTCCTCACATTCCAGTAGCAGCGCCGCTAGGAGAAGAAGCACGAAACATGCCTTTGTTTGTGTACAAATCTACCTCAACAGTTGGTATTCCTCTGCTATCGAGGATCTGCCTCGCTTTTATCTTCGTTATCACTGAAGGAACCGCTCTTCTCATATGATTAGACTGCAATTCAAAAACAACATATAAATCATTTAGAAAGAAGAAAAAAAAACGAAGCGAAGAGACACTAATTAACCCTCTGATTACTGAGAAAACTGAAAAAAAAAACGAAAAAGAAGAAAAGTTGATTAAGACTTTAATTTTTTTCCTTTCGCATTTTCTTGGGAACCAAACGGAGGGAGGGAAAGAGAGAAGGAGAAATTACAATGAAGAGGACGGGATCGTTAGTTTTGGCCCTAACGGCGGCATTGACGGCGTCTTCGATTTTGCGAGAGAGCATGTGCTTGTCCAGATACTCTTGCACCGACATTTCTCACTTCTTCTATGGCGTGTCTGCTTTCTTCTACGTCTTCGTCTTCAAAGAAGAAGATACAATGAAGATTGTTATTAATTTTAGCGAATGGTGATAAATCTGTGGGTCTTGAGAGAGATTGATTTGAGCTCCAACTGAGTTGAGCTTGAGCCCCGATTGATTGATTCTTCACAATTAGTTCTCTCTGGTCTCTGCTTTCCACTCTCTCTTCCTACTCACTCCTAGAAGCCGACGGCAGCGTTTTGTTGATTATTGCATAGCGCATTTGGCGAATAAGCAATCCTGCCGTTGCATTAAACGGAAAACGACACACAACTAGACTCCAAAATGAAAAATGCCGTAATTTTTTTTTCTTTTGGGATTGGCATAGAGTTTTCATTAAGGAATCAATGACTCTCAATTATCTTCCACAAGCATATCCATCACAGTATTGAGCTGATTTTGAACTCCATAATTGCTGGTGTGAGGACAAAGAAATTGGCATATAAATTTTTTAGTGAAACCATTTTTGAAAGAGAGGTTGCTGTAAATTGGGGCCTAAACCTATCACAGTATATTTGTTTGCATTGGGCTTCATGACCAACCCGAGATCAAAAGAGTAAATATATATATAAGTTTCAGATTACTGTGAGCAAGCTAACACCAAGCTAACCACCATTTACGTATTGAAAAATTAAAATAGCGGAAAATAATAGTACTAGCTTACAAAGTTCCGTACATACACACACAATATGGCTTTCTTAAGCTACCACAAAAGCACTAGACGAACCCGTAAAATGGCTAATAGATCCCATAAGGCTCTTTGCAGCACCAAAATGTCTTATTCTGTACACTCCCGGAGTGGCAGATTCGGGGATTATCCATTCTAAGGTGGCCTGACTTCGCGGACTGAGTTTGGAAGGCCTCGACCACTTAAAGAGAAGGCAGAAATCATCATCATCATAAGCTGGGACCCAAGTGTCCTTTCCATGGAGGATTTCCACAAGTGCAAATGTACCTTCAGTCATGACATCATTCCTAGGGCAAGCTGACCAGAAGATAACGGTCACATTGTCTCCTCTCTTGAAGGTGGAGTTCTGAGGAACATCAGAGCTGACATCCCCAAAACTCACACCAGCAGGGGTCATGTCCACCACAACTGGTGTGAGTAAGCTTATTTGCTTATCTAGGAGATCTGGAGGTTGAGGGCCAGGTTCAACAGGTTGGCCATTGATGAGACCACTTGCAAGTTTTTTGAACTCCTGAATATAGGCACTGAGCGTATGCGGACCATATAATGTGGATGCACCCTGAGAAGCAGAATACCGAATCCAGAAACAAATAAATTATAGAACTAAAAATGATTACATTAAAGCAATACTAAAACAGAAAGGCACTATCATCATCGTATTGACTGCTTTCTGATACAATTTATGCATTCAAGCTATTAGTAATCTCAAGGTTTACAGCATCAAATCATTTCTGATATATAACAACCAGAAGTCTCTTATGGATACCAAACAAACTTCCCTAGGTATGAAAAGTAAACTAATTTGGAAATAGTGGTTTTTGAAAACCAAATAAAACTATTTAATGTGACGTTTGGGAGAGTTTATGAAATAGTTTATGTTTCCTAAAACAGAAGCAAGGCCAAACACCACTAAAAATGGTTTATGAAATAGTATTTTTGTTTCTAAGAAACTGAATTTATGTCAGAAAGACTGTTTTCACTATTGTTTTACCAAACACATAGTTTATAACTCCACTGTCATTTTACCGTAAACTGTTTCAAAAACAATTTTATAAACCATAAACCGTTTCTACTGTTAGGCCAAATGGTAAGTTTATAGCTAATATGCAAATATTATTTCTGATTCTTACTTGCTTAGAACTTATACCTGGACAACTGTTTTAGCTTAAAACATTTTATGAATGCTGTTGCCATGAAACTGAGCACTAACCTCATATCTCTGCACCTGGTACTCTTCAAAGGTAGTCACATATTGTGAATAGGTATTAGTCAACCCAGCTATAACAATGTGAACATTGCCATTGAATTGCCCACTGCTTGTAAGCACCATCTTCACAGCATCACGGAGACGCCTCCCAGCCATTGTCGTAAACTCTTTAAGAAAAAACAAAACAAAAATGATAATAACACAAAAGAATATGAACCAATGATTCTTGGCGTGCTTTTGGAGTATAAGTTGGTTTAAAATGAAAGGCGAATATCTAAATATTGGCACTGAAGGTAAGAAACAAGGAAAGCTACTACCTCCAGGTACAGTGAGAATGACTAGCTGTCCTATACGGAGGATCTGGACTGGAAGTATTGAAGGCTGTAAAAGTCATGAACAAACAAATGTGTACATAAGTAAAACTATCAATCTTGTAAGCAAATCAAGGGAAATGACATATTAAAAAAGAACTGCAACAAGTGTTCCATTTTCACCATTAATTACATTCCATGCCAAACAAGAAGGTGCGCATAACAACTCAAATAATCTTCGAAAAAAATCAGAAAAACGATAAAGAAAAATAAATATAAGTTTCTGATCCAAGTGATTGCAAATTCCAAATCAAGTATTGTTTTGGTCAACCCTTAAAAATCATGCAATCATTGTTGTGCAGGCATGACAATCACTTTATGGATTTGCATCTTTAAACCTTCTAGAAACCATTTGAGGATGCTTGTTTCTTGCAGCTATGTTGGAAAAGAAACAGATATTTCCTCATTGTTTGATTTAGTGCAGAAAATGATGTGAACCCAAGGGATCTTTAAGACTCGGTCCACCATGGTGCCCATCAGAAGAAAATATATAAATATGACAATTCTAGACTCACCAACAATCCAACGTGAATAAAAGCATGAGACTACCACATTAAACTGTCTTGACATGTATCAACAAACCCTTAACAAATTACATATTAGATGGCTAACGAAACTAAACAGGTAACTTCACCAAGCTTTTGACATTTTGACATCAGAAAGACAACAAGTTCAATGCTTAGTCCGGATTCTCTTTGAGTAAACTACTATATCAGATTCAAAATGGTATAATTTTTTTCCAATAGAAATCACTAATCCATCACATCAGAAAAGAAAAATACGAATCCATCACTTCCTGGAGTAGACTACTATGCAAATACAACAAAGGAATTTGAATATAAATATGGGAGAAGGAATCAAGTTACTGCTAACAAACACTTCCCCGAAATAACAAAATTCAACGATACAGTTATCAGTTTTTAAGTTTTAGAAGCAATATTCTCTATTCCTTTTCGGATAAATTTTTGCAGTAAAATTGTTCAACCTTGATTAGGAACTCAGAGATTTATTACATTCTACTTACCGCCCAATCATAAGGCTGCTTCATTTCACCGGTATCAAGCAAGATGGGTTTTGGATGCTGACAATCAATTTGTTTCTTGTCTGGTGTTTTAAGCAAGTTCCGCACCAGTCTCCAGAAAGGATTTCCCTGATATAACACCACAACAAACTTTAGACACATAAGAGGCAGGCAGTGCATATCATGTAAGCATAGAACAGTTGTGGACCAGTATTGATACCTTATCATCTCCTTGCTTAAAATCAAATGCTCCAGGTCCATCAGTCGTCCCTGCAGCAAATGCAAACCCCATTGCAGCAGGACATGTTTTTGCTACTTCAGAACCTCCACCCTGTTTAGGAAGTGTCACCTCAAGCTGGGAGAAATCTACGTAAGTGTGGCGATAGTCAACTTTTCCTTTTAGCTGTTCAGATGCTTTGTTGAAAAGATCCACAGCTTTTCTGAATTGCCTTTCTCCAATAATACGTGTACTCTCAAATTCATCAGGATAACTGGCAGATTGAAGTACAGGAAGCAAATTTGTATTTTACATGGGTAAAACATATATATGATATACCTATCTGCTTAAAGAAGAAAAAAAGAAACTTAGGTAGAATAAGAAAAAAATACCCTGGTCCACGGCCATAGCACAGTTCATTCTTCCCACCACAAGTACTGTGATTGAAGTCACAAGGAAGGCCAGTGTCTATACAGAATGCTCCGAGCACATTTGGGCTAACATCACCACAGTTTGACTGACAAAAAGCAGATACAAATCCAGGCTTGTCAACCTGCCTGAGAGCACTCCTGACCCGTCTTGCAACACTTAAAATCTTAGTTGCAGGTCTACCAGATGGAGACTGGAAGCATGCAGCAAGCTCTAGCAACTCATGATCTGCATCAAGCAAGAAATGTACAGAGTTTTTTTGATAAGTGAGAAATTTAATGACTTAGCTTCCCCTTTCTAATCATTCTGATAAATGACTGAGTTGCACCCTTGATGCAATACCACAGATCTTAGATCCTTCAAAGATCCATACACGCAATTCAGCAGTTGGCACTTGGCACAACAATAACATCCCAATCAGATCAAAGTGGAATATTCTATATCTGTAAAGTTTCCAAAGCTGCACTTTTTAAAGTTTATTATCGCCTACCACTAGATATAGATTGATTATTTGTATAAATCATAAATTACTAACATCTAAACTCTGAGCAGTAATGACTAGATAAACCCACAAATTCTACAAAGGGAACCAACTTGTTAGATGCACAAGCCCAATATTCTCTCGACTCATGTGACATAGAACTCTGCAGGAAAATGTAGAAGACTAACTAGCTCACAGTTCAAGCTATATGACAATTCATGGCATCAAGAACTTTCAGTAGCTAGTCAGATTCATGCATCAGCAAGCACCAGACCCAAAATTTAAGGCAGTGAAGTTGACAACTAATTATAGGCCTACCAAAAAGAGAAGGCAGTGGACTTCGTATAACTTTATAGTGTTTAAATACTATCCCTAATACATTTTTAACCTATGAACATAAACATCATTGAGATTTACAAAGTTCTTCTTACTATCTCACCATGTTTATAAGATGAATCCACATAGTATATGTTTGACATTTTGGTTCTAGAACAAAAGCTCCAGCTCGTAACCAAAGTGGTATTTTATACTCTGATTCAAATTATCTTTTGATCACCATTTTCAAATAATGCACTATGGCAAAGATGAAGAACTAGTAACTTACGTTTATCATGATGGTCGGAGATTATGTTTGAGACTCTTCTAGGTAGTCCTTCTGCTCCAAATTCATCAGAATATGAACTTCCAGTAACATTCTGCTCAAACCAGTCTTCCATAAATCGTGCTGCAGCGCCTTTGTTATCCCCACTTATCAAAGAGTTTGTACGACTCATAGAAGTTCCGTGAGTCGCAAACCAATTGAAGCTACCCACTGGGCCCCACTGATCATCAACAAACTTCAAAAGAGTCATTTCTTTATCAACATCATATTTGTATTTACTACGTTCTCCTGCAGGATTATTAAGATAGCCACTAGGACTGCGACTTACACCAGCATCTAAGAGCTCTCCTGTAAGTTAAAAGTCCAAAACCTTTATGAGAACATACATACTATCAAAGGGCCATTCTTTTACATAGGAAAAATAGGGGAAATGAAAATAAAAAAGAGAAGAAAAAAGAAACCTTTGATAGAATCAAAGTTTAATTTCAAAAGCGAAAGTAAAAAAGAAATGAGAGATAGATAGAAAATTCTGTTGATTTAACCCATGCATCAAAACACAAAGAAACCAAGTCAAAAAAATTCTCTTTTCATTCAGTCCTGCTAAGTAGTCTACATAAATGTTATGTACACACTGCTGATTATGTCTCCAAAATACGTGAGTATGTTTCAGACTGCAAAAACAGTTGGACTTGTTAACAAACAGAAGAGAATCTAGTGAAGGGAAAAAGTCCTCTTCCTTACCCTTATTAACAAAGATTGATCCAGACCGGAGATTTTCATGAGCTTGTATAATACTTTTCTCAATACCATCTACAAGGACATCAAATGACTGACGAACAAATCCAAGAGATGTCACAATATACACAACATATTGGAGATAACCCCCAGGACCAGCATGGGTATGAATACCACTGATAGCAACATTTTGTTCAGTATATAGGTCCCCATACCTGCCAATATGACAACATAACGTTACTTCACCATGATGGATATTAGAACATTACAACAATCCATATCATAGCCATGCCTCCTTTTCCTTCTAGTTAAATAGCACAAGCATATTTTTATTTCACACCTTCTAGATAATAAGATTTATACAACTAAATACATTCTACTTCCATGAATTTCAAATGTAAACTCATTTTTACTTCCAAATAAGGAGCAACTTTATATGCTAAGGGCATGGAAAACAGATGACACCTACCTTGCTTTTAATCTTTCAATCACTTTAATTGTCACAAGCTGAGAGGCCATGCAAGCATCAAGGTTTACAAATACAACCCGCTTCCCCTGCGGCTCTGCCACAATAAATGAGCGAGCTCGGAGCCTGAAGTGAATGCCAGATGCTATTTGATCTGTGTTAGCATATCCCATCATGTTAACATCGGCTGCAGGTCCTGTTATGTCATAGCTTCCAAGCCCAATCAAATAATTAGAATCTGAGAATACTCCGTTGCTATTCAGCAGCAAGAGTACCAAAGATATACAGAACCAAGTAAACACACATGGTCTCCAAGCATAATAATTTAGAGGAGCGAATAACTCCATCACGACGCCACCACGCAGACCAGTAAGAGCTCAATCAGTTCTTCTCGTTTTCCTTTATCAAAGAGGTACACCATGTCAATATAAATATATTTGATAGAAGAGATGGCATTATCACGTGTTACACAAAAAATAGGCATCTGAATGCATGACAGAGTACACAAAAAGGGTATCAAAAACGAAAATTGTTCAATAATTATATCAAAATGCATACAATATCATTCCTTACATCTTAGCTGCAGAAAAAATAAATATATTGGGGAGAGGGGTTGAAAAGGTACAGTTATCAGTAGGTTGAGCAGGTATAGTTAGAAGAGCCCAGTATGCACACATGCATATCCAGTTACAACATAACTCACGAAGCACTTAACCAGGACCAAGACACAGAAACTACTATTAAGCAGAAAAAGGAAATTATAGGGTTGACCTCAAGGTAGAAATAGCTGCCGGGAACTAATTGGACATTGGCTTTACATCATGCAATAACTTCAAAGCAAATCTGTGATCATTTGAGCTCTAGGTATCGATAAAGCATCTCGAAATTCATTAAGCCATGAATGTGCCAACCAGCTTAGTCAGTAAAGTCCTTTGCTGGTTGTACCAGGAAACCGGAATCAAATCCCGGCTTCACCTGGAATTGGGGTATATGGAATGGGGGAGGGCTACCCCTATTGTATAGCCCAGCCAGAAAAGAAATTTATTTAAGCCGTGGCTTTATATCCAGTAACCTATAAAGCATAACTGATCAATTCATTCCATATTTGACCAGCAGTTAATCAAACAAAAGCATTAATCTATTTCATTCCATATATAAACATAACCACTGGAATTGGAAGAAAAAAAATCCCCCTTATAGAAAATTTAAGGAGGCAACAATTATTATTAACTATATAATCTTCTATACAATAGAAATATAAAAATAAAAAAAACCAATATCAGATACCCAAAACAGAAGAATTAACACAAACTTGGTGTAGAATTTATATCTTTAAACAAAATCGAGTATAATTAATTTCAAACCTGAATCCGCCAATTCAATTTGATCTGAGAGATAGAACGAGGCGTGGCCGGGTGGGTATTTAAGAGAACAAATCGAGGATTCTTAAGGAGGCCAAAGAGAAGAAAACAAGTTTTGGTTGCGGGGAAGCGAAGACAGTGATGACTGATGAATGACGGGTTGTCTGTCGTAGTTGTAGCATGTATTTGTTGTTTTTATTTATTTTTTACTTTGACGGTGCATGGGATATCTGTGCCAAACATCATTGAAACGAAAGAAAAGTATATGTTGCACTTAAATTTTTAATTTTTACCATTAATATTTTGCATTTACTTAAAATAATTAATAATTTTTTATTAAAAACACCACTAGAATTTAACGAAATATGAGCAATGCAGGTAACCCTTCACAACTGCATAATCTGAGAAAGTATAAAATTATAATACCTGTATTTATAAAGTAAAGAAAAAAATAATTTAATAAATATGATATAAAATAAAAATAAAATATATGTGAAAAGTTTATTAATATTTAAATAAAGTAAAAAAATCATAAACAATATGTAAGAAAAGAAAAAAGGAAAAAAGTTTTCAAAAAAAACCAACAGAAAGAAAAAGAAAGAAAGAAACAAATAATATTTTTTAAAAAAAATCTAAAAAAATAAAAGGGACACATAGCAGCAAGTGGCAGTGCCAAGTGTAAAATTGAAGACTTGAATGCCTTCCAATAAAGCCTAGACGTGGAGACTTTTAAGAGAGTTGCAAATTTAAACAAGCAAGTGTTGCAGAGATTTTTTTTAGTGCAGCAAGCTTATATATACATGCTTCTATAAACACAATTTCACTTTTACCAAACTAGTTTAGTTTTTCTTTCATTACACGTCTTCTTTAACACTTGGATACCGAAAGAAATATTGAAATAGCAAAATTTTGAAGGGATTTACGGTGAAATTTTATAGAGAGTTACGAGAAGCTATCGGAAAAATAAAAAGTAATAATGTAATATTTATTTTTGAATTTTTAGCATTCACGAAATTTTTTGGAATTCAAAGTGAGAATTTTCAAAGGGTGTGGTTTATGAAGAATTGAAGAAATAATTAGAAATTTAATACAAATATTATGTCAGGTGGTGACGATCATCAACCAGAAGAAATTTCTGAGAGGAACGGGAAAGGCAAGGAAGTGATCCACGGGTAACTTTAAGTACTACGTGGTGAGTTGAATTTACTTTAAGTAATCTAAATAAAAAATCAAATATCCAGTGATAATATTAAAATAAATTATTATTTTATGCTTTGGTGGTAGATAAAAATTTGGTTGATAAGTATGATATGAATATTGGACATGTAGAAATTATTATATGAAAAAAAATATTATTAGAATAATGAGTTGATTAATAATGATGGTGATAAATAAATTTTTGATGAGTTGTGGTCAATAAATTGATGTGATATATGAGAAGAAGAAAATTGTGAAATTTAGCAAGTAGAAAATTGAGGAAAGACTGGATAGTTAATTTAAATATTTTGAATTCATGTGGTTTTTATATTACTGTTGATATGCATATTTTATATCATTGTTCATATGCATATGCATTAAATAAGAGAACCGAAAGAACTGAGAAGGGGCCGGTCTAATTGAAAAACCGTGACAGCCGGTATATACTGGAAATAAATTCTGTGACAGCCGGGATAAGCTGTAAAGAACCGAGAAAATGGCCGATCTAAGATAATAACAACGTGTCGACATGTGGGAAGACGTTCCCATAATAATAATTCATACATTGCATCTATTTTAATTATTGCTTGCATTTTTTAAATGTTGATATGTGGTTTATTATTTATGAATTTTATTTATAGATAGATGGGTCTCACAGAGAGACAGTTACAATGAGAAAAAACATAGAAATATGATAAAATATGAATTATTTAAATGCTAGACATTATACTATTATCCAATTATAGGAGAAATAAATGATTAAATATTAATGGGCTATTTATGCAATTTGAATACTTTTAGTAAATTTAATTCACTGAGCTTATGAAGCTTATCCCTCATTGTACAATGATTTCAGGTAGCAGCAGACATGACAAATAGTCTGATGGGTTAAGAGTCCAACAGATTCATTTTCTGTAAGCCATGTACGTGTCAATATCCTTAGACTTGTAAGAAAATGAAATAAATATTTTATTTGTAAATATTCATGCATTTTACGTTGTATATTATGTGTAAGTTAATACAAAATTATGTACCTCATCTGTTGAGGGTTGATGATTAAAATAAAAATTTCTGTTAGTCTTATTTTATGGTTGCATATATATGTCGTGCTGGGATTCTCAAAATATGATGACATTGTCTTGGAGGTGACCAACCTGGGATGGGTCATTACAATTTTGGTATCAGAGCATTAGGTTTTAAGATTATGTAGACTGCATGAAAACTTAAAAAGTGAAAGATTTAAATAAACTATATTTTTAAATGCAGAATCTAAGGATGACACGTGGTCGTGCGAGAGCTAGAGGTAGAGTTCTAAATCAGAGGGGACTTGGTAGACCCCCAATTTTTAGGAGAACTGAAACAGAGGAGGAAGTTGAGTCTGTGGTTCCCGCGAGGGAACATGTTAATAGTACAACTGGTACTAGTAGAGCTGGGAGAGTATCTGAGGTTAGGAATGATGAATTGAGAGAAGCTTTTAATCGTACTATAGAGAAGATGAATGCAGTTGAAGAAAGAGCTGATAATCTACAGAGAAGATTAGAGGAAAGGGGTAGAAGAGAACCTGATGTGGTGAGGCAAGAGGTTTATGAGGGAGGTGTGTTTGCACAGGATATGCAAGGTGATTGTTTTGTGAGATTTCTTAAATTTAAACCTCAGTCTTTTAGAGGATCTGTAAATCCTGTGGAAGCTGAGCAGTGGATTAGGCATGTTGAAAAATATTTTGAGGTCTTACCAGTGTCAGATAGACAGAAGGTTGTTTTTGCTTCATTTATGCTGGAGGGTGAGGCTTCTTAATGGTGGGAGGATATTTTGCCGAGGGTAAGCACACGAGTAGAACAACCTTTGACTTGGAATAAGTTTAAGTATGAGTTTTTTGCAAAGTATTTTTCGGATACCTTTCGGGCATAACAAGAAAGAGATTTTATTCATCTAAGGCGAGGAAATTTATCGGTGGTTGAATATGATAGTAGATTCATAACCTTGTCAAGTTTTTTACCTAAGTTAGTGAATACGGATGAGAGAAAATGTAAGAGATTTTTAGACGGATTACACTATAATATTCAGATTAAACTCTCTTATATGGGCATAGGGAATTATGCTGTACTGGTGGATAAAACATTACAGATTGAGAAAGATTTGACGGAGTTGAGAGGTAGGAGGGATTGGCTGAAGAGATCTAGATTTGAGGGACCTAGAAGTGGTAGTAGCATGAGTGTACAGGGTGGGAGACCACCCCAGAGGGGGCGTTCTTTGTCACAAGGAACTGTGGTGCAGAGTCAAAGGCAGGTAGGATCTGTTACTTTTGTAGCTCAGAGTAATACTGGTAGGACCCCTAGATTTGGGAGGCAAACTATGGGAAGTGAGAGCTATGGTAGAGGAGTATGTATACCACCAGGGGGAAGTGGTAACCTGATGTATGATCGAGAGGCAAGGGTCTGCTTTAAATGTAATTAGACGGGGCATCTGGCTCAGAATTGTCCTATGTAGATATGCTTTGAATATGGTGGGGGAGGATATGTGGCTGCAGATCGTCCAGCAAGGAAATCTGCTAATGTAAGTGTTGGAAGTGTTAGCAAGAGACCAATGGAGAGAGGTTGTGGATCAGGGGGTGTGCGGGATAGAGGTCAAGGATCAGTAGCAAAGCGAGGACGTGGTAGTCATATTCAGTCCAGAGATGGCAGAGTCTATGCATTGACCCAACAGGATGCACAAGTCACTCTTAATGTTGTTATGGGTATGATATCTATCCTGGGTAGGCCTGCTAGATTATTAATTGATCCTGGTGCAACACATTCTTTTGTATCTAGTAATTATATGAAATTTATTGATGCTAGTGCTAGTCCTTTGATTCATGCAATTATTGTTGAAATTCTTACTGGAGATAGGGTTATTATCAGGACAATCTATCGAGGTTGTGTGATTAAAATGCTGATAGAGAATTTGAAGTTGATTTATTACCTTTAGATATGACAGATTTTGATTTAATTCTTGGAATGAATTGGTTATCTGCATATCATGATTAGGTAGATTGTTTTAGGAAAAATGTGGTGTTCAAGATACCCGGACATGAGGAGTTTAATTTTATTGGGAAACGTAAGATATTTGCTAATTATCTTATTTCTGCCTTAACTGCTAGTAAATGATTGAGGAAGGGTTGTGAGGGGTATTTGGCGCATGTAATGGATTCTAGCAAGAAGGGTATGAAATTAGAAGATATTTTGGTAGTAAAAGATGTTTCTGATGTTTTCTCTTAAGAGTTGACTGGGTTGCCTCCTAATAAGGATATTGAATTTTCTATTGAAGTGATTCCAATATCAGCACCTATATCTATAGCACTTTATAGAATGGCACCAGTGGAATTAAGAGAGCTGAAAGTTCAGCTTCAAAAGTTGCTAGATAAACAGTTTATCCGATCTAGTATGTCACCCTGGGGAGCCCCTGTGTTATTTGTTAAGAAGAAGGATGGGATATTGAGGTTATATATTGATTATAGATAGTTGAATAAGATCACCATCAATAATAGATATCCTTTGCCCAGGATAGATGACTTGTTCGAGCAATTACAGGGAGCTAGAGTGTTTTCTAAGATAGACTTGAGGTCGGGTTATTATCAATTGAGAATAAAGGAGGGAGACATGCCTAAAATTGCTTTTAGGACACGTTATGGTCATCATGAGTTCTTAGTGATGCCTTTTGGGTTGACTAATTCATTGAGCTTGTAAAGTTCATCCCTCATTATACAATGATTTCAGGTAGTATACAGGACAAATAGTCTGGTGGGTTAAGAGTCAGAGAGATTCATTTTCTGTAAGTCAAGGACGTGTTAATATCCTTATATTAGTGAGAAAATGAAATAACTATTTTATTTGTAAATATTTATGCATATTATGTTATATATTATATGTAAGTTAATACAGAATTATATACCTCCCCGGTTGAGGGTTGATGATTAAAATAAAAATTTATGTTAATCTTATTTTATGGTTGCATACGTGTATCATGCTGAGATTCTCAAAATGTGATGACACCTTCTTGGGGTGACCATTACAAGAATAGAATTATTAATTGAGCTTAAGTAAGATGAACTTTTAGATGCCTCCTCCTGTGACATAAACCATTTTTCCTTTTTGTTTATTGTTTTTTTTTATATATTTTATTGCCCTTTTTGTTTATTGTTGAGTAACGGACAATGGCGATGGCGGGTCCGTTCACACTTTATAAATCAAACTTGAGAAAGTAAGGCAACGTTATTCCAAAAATTTACCTGCTAAGAGGAAGTATCATCCGAAGCTCCTGCGGGCCCATTTGCAACACATGAGATAGCTGCATTCATGTCGTCGTGTGATCGTGAAACATCCAACACAGTAGTCTTAACTACTAAATTAAGTTTCATCAATTAAAAAACTACCAAATTAAGAAAACGAGTTTTTCTCTTGTATTGACCCTAGTCTTAATTTTGTCCAAATTATATACTCCAACATTTAAGTTTTGAATATTAGGGGTTACCAAAACTTCACTCATTTAAACTTTAAGCTGAATTTGAATATTAGTTTGTTTTAGTTTAATAAGACGAACCCAAGTTTCAAAAAACTCGCAAATTAAAATGATAATTAAATTTTTTATTTTATTATAAATCTTTTATTTATTTAAATTGACAATTAATCATTGAGGGCTTTCTGTAAGTAATGATCATAAATTATTAATGGCATCTCAAAATTTCAGATAAATTTCATGCCGTACATGATTTGCTTCAGGTCCAATTCAAAAGACGGTATCTTACTGAAAAAAATGTTTCACTTCATGTTTCAAGCAGAAATTCTCAATCATCTTATACTGCAGGAGGCAATGTATACCCACAAGGCAAAAGCATTTCCTGCACATGAAGATAAAAACAGAATCAGAACATTAGTAGGTGGTTTCTATCATCAAGACAAGTATAAACTATAGAGTCCAGTAATGAAAAGAAAACATGGGACAACAAAATCATACAAAAACCCATACATCAACCAGCAAGAATAAGCTTAAAAAATAAACAGAGAAAAATCTATCATGTCTAAATTACTTGATTTTAGATCCAAGCATAAGTACAGTAAAAATGGATGTATATACATATGACATGTACGTACGTAGCATCATATAGGTGTTATGGGTCAAGCGAGTTTAGGAAAAGCTCTTACTTGCATCTAGTGCAATAAACTATTTTACACCTCGTGGAAACTTAATTAGTAATTATTAAGTAACTTCACTGGTAATATGAATAATAACTATACGAATACTATCAATAAAATTACTTAACAATTACCAATAAATTTTTTCATTCAATGCAAAAATGCAAAAACAATTATTTTTTTATTAAATGCAAATAAAAATTTATCATTTAAAAGAGAGTGTCTTTGCAATTAGAGATAGCGAGAGCAGGCTGGTACCAATGAAAAACGAAGGGCAATCCAAGTAAGACCTTACCTTAACTTTTTTTTGTGCTTTTTCACAAAGCTAGGGACTCTTGCTTTGGGAGAGGTGCTGTCACCCTCAAATTTTAATAAAAATTATAAATACTCAAAATACCCTTTACCTTTACAAATAATTCCCCATATATCCCTATACAAAATGCCTTTTTTTTTTTTTTTATTGTTCTTCTTTCTTATTTTCTTTTCTCCATTCACTGAGTCACAGATCTCTTCCCAGTATTGCCCACCTATAAACATGTCAAGCTATTTGTTTTTTTCCAGTTACCATCTTAAGAATTAAAATGCCAAAGCTGTAAAAATATCCTTTGGTAGATATGATTGATACTTTGAAAAAATGTAATTAACAAAAAAATGGCAATTATTATATTAGTGCAAATTTTATTATTCTTTCTTTTTTTTGATAGATTTTAGTACTTTCAAAACTCAAAATAATTACCAAATATGACAGTTTTTAACAATACCTCTTACAACTATTTTGTCAACAACACTCTTGCAATATTTTTGTGGCACGAGACACAACACAGTTACAATAATCTCAAGTGCACCCGTAGTAAGTATAAGTCTATTGGGCAGCAAAATTTCTTCGGCCGACAGTTTATAAGATCAAAAAATGAATACCAACTATAGTTTCTATTTGGATATTTATAGTGTGACACATTAGCCACGTGTCAGTATAATAGCTGTAAATCGATTTAGTTATAAATCCACAAAAGAAAAAATCAAACACATAATCCAATTGAAAATCGATATCAACCCTAAAAGAACATTTTGCTTTGATTCTTCCAATGAGGTCTCCTTTATTTTCACTTTTGATCCTATTTTAACTCTTTGTTGTTGTTTCTACCGGGGGTTTTCTTTATTAATAATTTGGTAGGGTATGTCTAACCCCACCACAACAGGTTGTGTTAAGAATAACTTTGGGAAAAAAAATCTCTCCATAGTAATTGGGACTTCAAAGTTCATTGAGGAAAAAAGAAACAGTTTGGAGCACATAAACATGGATCTTTCATATATTAGCTCGTGATTTAGATTTCTTGTCATATATTATACAAAAATTCCAAAGTTTAATTAATTAAATAGAACTAATTAAATCAAAGCTCCTTACTTTATAAATACAATTATTGATTTGATTACATTATAAGCTTACAATACTATTACTAATACAACCGTAATACCCACCTAAAGTGAAAAAATAACTAATACATATTTGGATAAAAAAACCTTATGCATCGATCAAAGTCGAATTTGAAACTTGCAATGTCTTAAAACCTCAATTTTAGTCTTTTTACCACTGAATCAAAGCTTCGTTGGCGTAAGTAATAATAACTTCAATAGAAATGACAGATATATGATACAACATCATTCTCGCCTTCGCCTATCTTTCTTAAAAAAGAACCAACAAGTCTCCTACGTAAACCACCTCAAAATAAATGCGAATTTTAATTTAAATGGCCACTCTTTGAAATGGTAGAAATCTCAAAGTCACAAGCAACACACAAAACATACCATAAAATGTAGACAGATAAAAGAAGACAATAACTATGAGTATAAAAATTGAGCTTATTTTAACATAGACCTCTTAACCTAAAGGTTACCTCATAGTCCATATAAGAGATCTAGATTCAATTTCCTTTATTTTTTTATATAATTTATTATAAAATTACGAGTAGAAATAGCATTGGAGATCTGAGTTCAATCTTCCCACTCGTTTATGTGCAAAATAAGCTATTCCAAATAAATGAATTATTCATCACACACACATAAATAGATTTGCTCTCAAAAAATAATAACATATTCAAAAATTAATTTATTTTGTTGTTGATAAAGCGAAGAAAAATTAATAAATGGAAAAAGGGGGAACATAGCCAAGGTAAGATTAATTTAGTAAAGAATGGATGTATCATATTTAATATCAAATCGAGAAACAAAATATAAATACATACCATGATAAACAAATTCATCACTAATCAATTACTTGGTACAATGCCCTTGATGCGAGATTCTCTGGTGTTAAAATTATTAGCTTTGAGAAATAACTCAACTTGATAGATTTTTAAATTTAATGATTTTGAAAATATTAAAATAAATCAATTTTTTTTTAAGAATCGAAACATTTGAAAGAAATAGTTCTCAAAGGTGACTGTTATACACTTTTAAAAGCCATGACCTAGCATCCAACCATATGTGATTCATACAATCAGATGTAATAAAAAATGAAAATTAAAGAAAGCGAAGAGAAAATCGGATATAAAAGTTATGAGAAAAAAAGAATCGCGAGAGGATTACAATGGAAAAACATTAAAAAAAAAGTAAGATCGAGATAATAGCAAAAAATTAAATTCCCTAACAATAAAAATATCAGGCAATAAAGAGATGAATTAGAGTAATAGACATAAACTCATCATGAAATTATTTATGAAAACACTAGTCAAGTATGTTTTGAATGTCAAAGAACAGTTTTCTGATTTCAAAAGCGGACACCAAACATGCCACGCCGTTTTATAACTCATTTTAAATGAAACTAGAACAATTTTTTCTTAATACTATTTACTTGTTGGTTACCAAGCAGCCCCTACATAAGCACGTGCCTACCTCCACTTCTCATTTGGGTTCGTTCCACACACTGGTATCTCCATCTCTGTCTGACTGTATCGTTACTTTTGCCTTCTCGATCAAATCGTAAACAGAAAGATTTTCTCTTTATCTATATATTCATTTGCGTTAAAATCACACAGCTGGTTCGATCCTCTGAAACCCTAAAATTTTGGTTTTTCTTTGAAAAAAAAATTGTCAGTATATATTGTTCTAGGGTTTAGCGACTTGGACTGAACCTGACAATATCTCAGGTACGTGATTTACGCATCAGATTAGGATTGGATTCTGCTTAATCTTCTTCCATGTACTCTGCTTGGTTGCTTAGGAAGTATGGGATAATAAAAGGAATGATTGCGAATTTTGGTTTGTATATTTCGATTCTCCATTTTTCTTTCTTCCCAAGCTCTCTCCGAATGTTGACCTGTTTTTTCTTTTGCATTCGTGTTTCGTTGTTTCAGGTCGATTTTTTTTTATTGTTGCCTTTCGAATTCGGGTGTTGCATGTGTGAATTTTTCCCATGTTCTGTGTTTTATTTGCGATGAGATTTTTTTTGTTTATGTAGTATTGCATTTGTTTGTTTAAAGTGTTGTTTCTTCAATGTGTTTGGTTGATATGAGGGTTTCCAGTGGAACTGTCAACTGAATTAGTGTCAGATAATGGCTATACGCGAGCAAGGACTGATGCTATGTTGTTGTTTTGTGAATTATTCGCGCAGTGATTGAGCTCATGTTGATTAATGCTAGCTGTTTTATCATTTTCATCCACATTGTTGTTTTAATTCATAATTAGGTTTATAACATTGATGATTGTTGGGAGTTGAAGCCAAATCCGTAGGACAGTATGGGATTTGATAACGAGTGCATACTGAACATTCAATCTCTAGCTGGAGAGTATTTCTGCCCCGTTTGTCGTCTGCTTGTCTACCCAAATGAAGCACTACAGTCGCAGTGCACTCACCTATACTGTAAACCATGTTTAACGTACGTTGTGAGCACTACTCGGGCTTGTCCTTACGATGGTTACTTAGTGACAGAAGCAGATTCCAAGGTTCTTTTTTATGCTGTAATTGACTTTATGGTATTTCATGTTTCTTGTTATCTGTGTATTGATAATATGTTCTGTTACTGTTTATTCCAGCCGCTTATAGAAACAAATAAAGCGCTTTCTGAAACTATTGGCAAAATAGTGGTTCATTGTCTATATCACAGGAGTGGATGCACATGGCAAGGTCCTCTTTCTGATTGCACATTGCATTGTTCTGGGTGTGCTTTTGGCAATTCTCCTGTTGTATGCAACAGGTGTGGAATCCAGATTGTGCATCGTCAAGTGCAAGAACATGCACAAAATTGTCCGGTGAGTCCAAGAAGTCACTTCATTCATGAAAAAACAAGTTCTCTTGCATTTCTGGTTATGCGTATTCTTTTTCTTATTGCTCAATGCCAGGGTGTGCAACCTCAAGGTCAGCAGGTTGAGGGTTCTCAGGAGGCTGCCGCCACAGGCTTATCAGCTACTGGTGATCAGACCCAGGGTACTTCTCAGGCCCCAACTTCTCAAACTACTACAGCTCCAGGACAGGATCCCAATCAGCAGGCCAGCTCTAATTCCCAGGCCCACGCTGTATCTGCTGCTGTGCCGACTCCAGAACAGTGGTATCAACAACAATATCAACAGTACTACCAGCAGTTTCCTGGATATGACCCGTATCAGCAGTATTATCAGCAATGCTACCCCTATCAACAGCAGCAGCCGCCGCATTTGCAGGCTCAGGCCCCACAGATGGCTGGCCAGCATCAAGCTCAGGTGTACACGCAGCCACAGCCCCAATCTCAACCGCAGGTGCAGCCTCAATTGCAGGTACAACCTCAAGCTGTGCCCCAAGCCCAATCTCAGCCCTTTGGACAGCCTCAGTCACATCCATCTGTCATGGCACCCGTGGCTTCTCAATCTCAGAACCAGGCACAAGTTAACCCACAGCCTCAAACTCACCCTACAGTGGTGTCACATTCTCAAGTTCCATCACAGACTCATCCACCATCCCAAGGCCACCCGAACCTTCAAGCTCAGCCTAGTTCACAGGCCTACCAGAATCAGCCTCATTTGCAACATGTCCAAATGCCTCAATATCAGCCGCCACATGCCCAGATGCAACATCCACAATCCCAATATCAGCCGCAGGCTCATTCTCAGCTTCAGCCTCAGCATCAGCACGTACCTCATTCTCAAGGTCAGCCACAACCACAGGCTCAACATCATCCCCAGCCCCATCCTCAAACTCACCCTCTACAGCCTAACCAGCCTCTGAATCCTGGTGTCCAATCTCAGACACCACAACCATTAGCCCATGCAGTGACAGGCCATCAAAGTTATCTACAACCACAGCCTCAGCAGCAAATGCAGTTGGGAGCCCCACAGCATACTATGCATGTGCACCCTCAAAGTGGGCCCCACCCACCATTGCAACAGCCTGTTCAAATGCAGAATCAGTATGCCCATGCCCAACAGCCTTCCCATCTCCGTCCACCTCAGTCTCATGCTACAATGGCAAACCAGCAACAACCAGTTTTGCTGCCTTCTCCAGGTCAGGTCCCAAGCGTCCCTCCAGCACAACCACAACCAATTCATCCTCATGCTCATCAACCAGGACTTCCAGGCCATCAGCACCCTCTTATGCAGCCAGTTCAACAACCCATGCCTCAGCAGTATGTACAGCAGCAGCCCTTTGCCGGACAACAATCTGGCTCAGTTCATAATCAAATACATCAGCAAGTTCCTTTTGCACAGCAACAGCTGCCTGTGCATTCCCCGTTACGCCCCCAGGGGGTTCAGTCACTCCAACAATATCCACAGCCGCAGCAGAATGTTGCATTATCTCATAGCATGCAGCCCCATCAACCCCAAAATCTTGCAGGACGACCTATGATGCCAAACCATGGATTGCAATCACAGCCATATCAACAATCTTCTGTTGGTGTGCCGGGTAGGCTGGTGCAGCTTGGGGCAAGCCAGTTATCTGGAAGTCAGAGTGATATGCTCAGGACCAACAACCAAGTGCCATTGTCCTCTGAACAGCAACCTGGGGCAACTTCAAAATCATTGATGTCTGTGAAGCGAGGAGATCACATGATTGAGATTAGTGTAGAGGAGAAAGAAGTGGGATCATCCTCTAGGAAAGCTGCTAAACAGGATACAAATGATGTGGCTCAGATGAAAACCCTAAAATCTGAAAATGATATGAAGCCTGTGGATGATGAAATCAAACCTAAAGTTGAAGTTGAAAATAAACGTAGCCTGGTTGATGGTTGTGCCAAGGAGATCCCAGAATCAGAACAGAGCTTGGATGTAGGCCTTGAATCCCATGCAGCAGAAAATGGTGAGCCTGTAATTAAGCAGACGGTGAAGGAAGAGATTCCAGATAGCACTGGTAGATTGGCAGAGCATTCTGTGTTAGTTGACAAGGAAATTCGGGATGGCCCTCTCCTAAAAACTTATCCATTGCAGGAAGCTGAACGTCTTGAAGAACAGAGTGGGAAAATGCACAAGGATAAAACTCTGCCTCAAACGCAGGGTACTCCTCAAGGCCCCGGATTTAATCCATCTGGTCAGGTGCCAGTGGGAGGTGTCATTACTGATCAAGGAATGCATCAGCGTCCAGTTAATTATGTGCCTTCTGCTTTCCAGCAAAGACCTGCTGTGCCTTCAATGTTACAAGCACCTCCTGGACCACCACTTCACATGCAAGCACCAGGGCACCCTCCAACTCAATTTAGGCCTCAGGGCCCTGGACATGTATCCCATCCAGGACAGCCTCTAATTCCTCCTCATGGCCCTGAAGTACTGCCTAGTGGCATTCCTGGTCCAGCATCTGCAGCATTTGGGAGAGGGACCGGTCAATACGGTCCTCCCCAACATAGCTTTGAACCACAATTAGTTGCTTCTCAAGGGCCTTATAATCAAGGTCATCCTCCTCCTTCAAATGCTCCAAGGTTATCTCCCAATGCATCGGATTCACATGGTGGAATGATGGCAAGAGCACCACCAAATGGCCCTGAAGCTCAAATGGGTCAGCAGCATCCTACTAATCCTGTGGAAGCTGAAATGTTTCCGAATCAGAGGCCTGGATACATGGATGGCAGAATACCTGATTCCCATCTTCTGGAGTCTATGGAACGGGGTCCAGTTGGACAGCCTTCTGGTACGTATTCATCAGCGTATGGGTTGCGTGATGAAAGGTTTAAGCCTTTGCCAGACGAGCATTTGAATCTCTTCCCAATGGACCCAGGTAGACGTGTTATTGATCGAGGGGAGTTTGAAGAAGACCTGAAGCAATTCCCTAGGCCTACTTATTTGGGTGCTGAGTCTGTTTCAAAATTTGGGACTTACTTTGCCTCATCGAGGCCTCTTGATAGGGGTCCTCAAGGTTTTGGCATGGATGGACCACCGAGGCCTCATGACAAGGGACTTCATGGGCGGAATTTTGATACTGGATTGAAATTAGATCCCATGGCTGGCTTTGCCCCTTCAAGATTCTTGCCTTCCTATGATGATGCAGGAGAGAGACCACTTGGTCTTCATGAAGATAGTAAAGGGAGATCGGAAAATGCTCGTACTCATCCAGATTTTCTTGGACCAGTTCCTGGATTTGGTCGACGACATATGGATGGCTTGAGAAGTCCAATTAGAGAATACCCTGGCATATCGTCATGTGGATTTGGATCCCTTCATGGTGGTCTAGGTAGCAGCAACTTGGACCTGGATAACGTTGATGGTAGGGAACCACGTCGATTTGATTTGCCCAACCATTTGCGCAGGGGGGAGTTTGAGGGTCCTGGTAATTTTCGGATGGGTGAGCATCTGAGTGGTGACTTGATTGGTCCTGATGTTCTACCCAGCCATATACGGAGGGGTGAACATTTGGGTCCTCGTGGCATGCCTGGTCATCTAAGGTTGGGAGAGGCAGCTGGTTTTGGTGCCTTTCCTGGTCATGCACGAGGAGAATTAGCCGGGCCTAGGAACTTCTCTCATCCCCAACTTGGTGAGCCTGGATTTAGGAGCAGCTTTTCCCTTCAGAAGTTTCCAAATGATGGTGGAGTCTATGCAGTTAAGTTTCAATTAATTATGCTGTTTTTATTTTGTTTTTGTTTTTACTTTTTATCAATGTAATATATGTGCTTTATAATCATTTAGATATTTTCGATGTAATTTTTCCCCTTTTTTATGTGTTCTTTCTCTTTGTGTAACTCAGGGTGGCACGGAGACTTTTGAAAATTCCAGAAGGAGAAAGCCAGCAAGCATGGGATGGTGCCGTATCTGTAAAATTGACTGTGAAACAGTAGAAGGCTTGGACATGCACTCTCAAACTCGAGAGCATCAAAAGATGGCTATGGATTTGGTCAAAACCATCAAGCATAATGCAAAGAAACATAAATCGTAAGTTATATTAGGTGTCATTGATTATTTCATTTATGGGTCAGAAACCTCTCTCACTACATTCTTTGTTTTCTATGGTTTCTTGAACTTCCAGTGATCGTACCTCGCTTGATGATGCAAGCAAGCCAAGGAAGGCCAGCTTTGAGGGCCGTGGTAATAAGAACTAAGTCATGTTGTGCTGCAATGTGGATCGCAGCGTTTCCTTTGCTGAGGGGCTTGACTTTGTTCGTTTGGTATTTTTGCTTTTAGCGATATAGGTGACTCACCCTTCAATGCCTATTTTTCTGATTCTGGGGTGGTTTATGCTAGTCTTGCCATTTCAGGTTGTTGCCATGGTAATGGAGATGGTTATTGGAACTGGAGTTCAGTGGCAGTTAAGTTTGTTGGTTTTGATTTTAAAATCTTATATTAGAACTTGGCTAGTTTTATGTTAACATTAGCATTATCTAGTTGAAAGTTTCCTTCAGTTTGTTCTGCATGTTGCGCTTAGCTATAATTGTTGAGTTGGTATTTTTTTTTTGTGGCCATCTTAAAATGTATCTTTATTCCTATCAATCCCTGAACTTGTAATTAGTCTGGTTGCTCTTATGTGGTTTATGGGTTTTGCAAATTTCCTTCTTGCCCAGAACCAAAAAAAAAACCGAAAAAGGCATTGCTAGCAATATGCTTTGGGTGTCAAAACTAGTCTGGATTGCTTATAGCCCATTCTGGAATGTTTTCCAGTTATGACTTACTAGTAATAGCTTCCTATCTAGTGAAAAAGCTTAGTCTTCTATATGTTAGGTTTTACATATTACTATTAATTTTAATTGCTCTAGAGTGTGAAAGAATTTAGTGCTGTAGTTTGCACTATAGAAATTTGAAGAACTGCTACTTATCAAAAAGAAGGAAATTTGAAAAACTGCTGAATGTTCAGTGTGTTACTGTTATTTCCATTATAGCTATCTCGCCATCATTGATATAAGCAAACATTTTGCCAACTATACAATGTTCTCTCGCCCACAATTAGAACGAGCTGTTGTTTATTGTCAATGCTGAACTAGTGGACTGGCCATTACAAAGAACTTTTTACTGTCTAAAAATATAGTGCCCAAATTACTTATTTAAAAAAGAAAAAGGAGAGGGGGGTAGGAGAAAGAAAGCTTAAACTATATTGAACTCTTAAATATAAATTTAATGGTATTATATGTCCCTATAGGTGGGCTGTGTGCTAAGCCTTCTTGCGACAGAAAGGTTATTGAGCCTACATCATGTAACATATGGTTTATATGTTGGATTCCACCCTTTCCCCTTGGAGGATAGTGAAGACTGAACTTCAACCATTCGGTAGAAGATTTGAAATTGTAATTACTTGAAATATATTTTTCGGAGAGGCAAATGCATGGCAATGCCACAGTTGAAATTATCTGGAACTACGTTCCTTAGTTCTGATTTTGTTAAAATCAGTAGTTTGATAATTGATGGCTTATTGTTATCGTTTCCTCACAAAGTTCTAACTCAATTTTTTTTTCACATGAAAATCAATTTTCATGAAATTGAAGTTTTGTGATCTTATTCTTGATATTAAGTTTTGCCATTTTATTTATGCTATTTGGCCTACTTTCATCAAATTTTGTGTTAACTGCTGCAAGAGTTCCTTAGAAACAATAATAATTGAACAAACTGCAACTCCTTACCATGGAGTAGTTTCCTTCTTGAGTAGGTAGGCTTAGCTTTTACAAACTTGAGGAGCGTAATCATGTGATTCTCTAATCTTTATGGGAAAGAAGTCTCCTAAAATGTTTTTATGGGTGGATCAGAAAAGATTATGTTTGATAGACTGAATTAATGGAGGAAATCTATACCCACATACTGGAAGTCAAAGAAGAGAGAAAACTAGAAGTAGGAAGAAGCATAAGAGAGTAGGTTTTCTGCTAAATTGCTTTATCAAGCTACTTTTAAAGTGAAGAGCTAGTTCTGTATGTAGTACTGTAGAGGTAGCTTTATCGTGTTACTTGTTGGAGTTTAAATTTTGTGATCCAAAAATATAGGATGTGGATAAGGCTTGGTGATGGATCTTGTCATATTATAAATGACCAAGTGACCAAGCGATAAACCTCTGTATCAC
This sequence comes from Bretschneidera sinensis, assembly GCA_023935145.1. Taxonomy (NCBI): domain Eukaryota; kingdom Viridiplantae; phylum Streptophyta; class Magnoliopsida; order Brassicales; family Akaniaceae; genus Bretschneidera; species Bretschneidera sinensis. The sequence continues at coordinate 8,289,286 of CM043698.1, forward strand.
TTGGGTCTGCCAAACAGAGGATGTTATATTCATTGTCATGCAACAAATTCCCATTTCTTCTATCTGGTGGCCTGGAAAAATTCTCACTTTAGTAAGAGTGATTTTCAGTGGTTACATAACTGAAATCATCCTCTTATTTTTTTTTTTACTAAATTTATTTGCATTAAGTTTTAGGCCTAACACATAATACTACATCAATTTGTTAAAGCTCATTAGAGTTGATTTTTTTTTCTGGTGAAATTTCTTTTTATAATAGATATTCACAATTCAAACGATTCCTCCGTCTTTTCGGCAAAGCAGACAACATAAGGGCTGAAAGTTCAGTGGGAAGGTTTACTCAGTCGTCCTATTTAGATGTGGTAAGATTGTGTTCAGTGCACAGAATTTGATAGTAGAATTATTTTTTGAAGTGTTGATTTTCTGGTAGTGGTTACGTCTCATAGGGGATTGTATCTGTTGCTTTGCTTTGTTATCATGGAATTATTTATATGTTTTTTTTTGGTATTTATATATATACATATATATGTTTTACATTTTATGGTTAGTGTACAATTGTGAAAACTTCAGAGCAGTTGTTGTGCACTTAGGAACTTGAGAGGTTGGAAGACTTATATGCTCTTTTCCTATTGGATATTGAAGTGGATACCTGCTGTAGAGAACACCCCACATGAAGCCTTCTACTCATTTTTGCATGACAGTCCTGAATTTCTTGCCTCATATCTCAAGCTTCATTAACTATGAGAGTTAGGGCTGATTGTTGTTCTTTTGCTGTTCCTTAGCTAAATGTGAAGCAAATTCTGTTGTCTAGATATGACTTTAGAAGTTTAGACTTCCAAAGTAATGCCGAGTGGTGAAGCCGATTTTAATGGCTGACTCACGTTCTTCAACAGCTGCTATAAAGTAGATGTAGGACCAAGTAGCCTAAGGCTAAGTTTTTGGAATTTTGTTTTGGATAAAAAATATATCTCATTAAGAGAGAAAAAGAGTACAAAAGAAGTGGACAAGGACATGTAAAATTTATGTTGATAAGATGTATGCAGGTGCTGCATCTCAATAAGACACGCAAAATATATTTAGCTTTTTTTTGATAGAAGAAGAAACTCAGAAATTTATTTAGCTTTGTGATCCCATATATTGATACTTAAAATAATCCATTCATTGCATTCTCATGCATATCCTATTATAATCATCTCTTTGTTAATAATTTTAGTCAAGAGCCTTGCTTCTGTTGGATTTTTCGAACTAGGAGACTAGCTCTAAACTTTTAGGTTTGTAATCCTTTCTAGTACTTTAAGAAGTTGAGCTGGTTAAAGATTAGATGGGAAAAATCTACTAGTAAGTGTACTAACTCCAGTAGGGATTTTAATGCCGTAATACTCATGATACTTGTTATTGAAACTTATTCATAAGGTGATTCTCAATTTTAGACGTGTAGGCAATTGAATATTGTTTGTCTCTGATTCCTATCGTGTTTGAAGTTTTCAATTATGCTTCCTTTGAGAGCCTCTTAATGCCTGCTAGAATTTTCCGTCATACTTCCTTGCAAAAACTGGGCTTTAATTGAAGTTTGTGGGGCTACCTTTTCAATGTTGGATGACAATTTTTGGACTGCAAAGCCTGCTTCTTCATTGTGTATTTATCAGGTTTGTGCTTTATTCTGAACATCTCTTGTTAGATTACTGCACTCAAGTAGTAATTCCTTTCTGTGGGTATATGTTTGCTAGATGCACATGCAGTTCCTTGCTGGTTGTATTTATGTTGTTGGTCTGTTGCATTTGAAAAACAGAAGGTTTGGATAATTATTGGTTTCTTCAAATGAATATAATACAGAGTTAAGGGGGTGATAAATTTAGGATATTTGATTATAGATAAAGCACAATGCATTGGTTGTGAAACAAAGTTGTGGTTAGATTAGGTTGTTATATATATATGATATAGTGTGTATGTAATGCATATATTGGTGAATGTGAATTATTAATTTGCCTTAGCTTCAAAGTTCAAAGTAAGCCATTTACAACAAAATAAAGTTGGATATGTAACAACACAAAGGACAAAACAAAAAGATGATGGGAGCAAGCTTGATTATGAAGCATAATACGTGATAAATAAAAAAACAACTCTACCCAGGCCACTGGCTGGAGCCAAAACTCACTATTAAATTCATTACTCCCCTCTCCTCCCTTCTAATTCCCCCGTCCCAGCTCTGTTTGGGTGATTGTTTTGTACAATAGAAAAAAATATGCAGAAGTTCGAGTTTAAGGAGTTGTATGTGATATATGAACTTCAGACAAATAATTGGAATTTAAGGTTATGTAGGAGTTGTTGGAAGTTAAAATTCACCCTCTGGACTTTTTTATGATATGGGTGTTAAATATTGGGGAACTTGATATTATTCTATGTAATCCCTTCTTTTTGAAAGAGTGAGCTTGTTATTGATAGATAGGTCGTTGGTAGTAAAGGGCCAAAATTGTGTTCATTTCCCCCCTTATTCCTTTTTTGTATTTAATTTTTTTTGCTAACACTTCTGCCTGTGTGCGAGGTATAATAGACAACAAAGTTTCTTCTCAGAATTCTTCCTCATTGTGGAAACTGATGGTTTTAGTAACTTAGGTCGCGTGTAGTATTTGTAGTGGTCTCCTTATTTGGGAACATGTTAATGTATGGGACTGTAACTTTTCATTCTGAAGAATTTGTGATCAATCATATTAAGAGAGCCGTGTATGCTTTTTGTTTGAAATCGTTTGCAGTGTTGCTTGTAGTTATGTTGAATACATCTTAGGGAAAGAAGATGGATATATATGCTTTAAATTTTTGTTATACACATATCTCCATCCTTGGTCACTAATCATTTTTTGTATTGACTTGTAGCCTTCATTTACACTACAGAATATCGTTTCAATCATTTCCCTGTTACCCACAAAATTTTGCTTTTAGCAGCACTGCTCATCTCATGTTTGTAACTTTAAGTTTAAATTTTACCTCAACTAGGGAAGGAGCTGAGTCGAGAGGCTTGGTACGCTCGACTTGATTAACTCGATTTTGAGTTTTTATTTTGGCGATAAGTTATGTTAAATTCGATTAGTTAAGTTTGCACGTTAGTTTGATTTAATTAATAAATTAAATAAATATTATATTTATTTTTTATATATATTATAAAAGACATTTATATATTTTATTTCAAAATATCGATACCAAATTTGTTTATTTTATTTTGAAAAGCTCGGTTTGAGCTCGAATTCGAGTTGGCTTGCGATTCGAGCTTAAGTTTGAATTCAACTCGGGTTTCGTTTGAAGCTCGGTTCGAATAAGTTTTTTGTTCACGAGTCGAGTTCGAATTCTTTTCAACTTGGGCTCTGTTTGGTTCGAATCCACCGTTAACCTTAACTTTAGATCATCAACATACTACCGTTAGGCTTAGCTAGGATTTCAGTTTTTGGTTGTAAAATGGTTTTTGAAACAGTTTGGAGACATAATTATAGAGTTAAAAATTGTTTGGTATGGTAAATCGAGTTTTTTGCATTTGATGATGTCATGTTTGTAGTAATTTTGATTCAAGTAAAGCGTATATTTTGAATAATCTTGATGCGAAATGAATCTCAAGGTTCTTTTATTTTTTATCTTTTTGGGTCATTCGGAGGGTAAAAAATAGTAAGAAAAAGATAGTCTAACCTGTAGTAAGTTGTAACAGTAAAATTTTGGAATCGGAGGTAGAAGTCATATGGGTTAGTAGCAGCTACAAGAAGCCTAGTTTAGACTTTCTGCTTTCTGCGTTGCCAGCACGGCAGGTCCGTACAAAATTCTGGATTAACGGCGTCGTTTTGTACTCTAAATAGGTCGGTCTTTCTTTTTGAGTGGCTCTAAATAGGTCAGTTGAATCCAGCTGTTCCCCCAGTTTTGAAATTTAAATTTCACAACCCATTTAAAACTGTTTGTTTTCGAGCCGTTGTAACTTGTAACCTTGAAGTGGCAGTCTTTATGACCGTTGATTTAAAATATTCAGATTATTAAAAATCGAAAAAAATTTGCCCTTTTAAACCTATTATCTATAATCTCTATAAAATCTCTCTCTCTCATTTCCCTACCACTCGTTTGCCTTCCTCTCTGTCATCTCTCTCTCTCTCTCTAAATCCCTCTTTTTTTCATATCGATATCCTTCTCTCCCAAAAGCAAAAATGCGTGAAATCCTTCACATCCAAGGAGGCCAATGCGGCAACCAGATCGGTGCCAAGTTCTGGGAAGTTGTCTGCGCCGAGCATGGAATAGACACGACTGGTCGCTACCAGGGTGACTCCGATCTCCAACTGGAGAGGATCAACGTCTACTACAACGAGGCCAGTGGTGGCAGGTTCGTCCCTCGAGCCGTGCTCATGGATTTGGAGCCAGGAACCATGGACAGCGTCAGGTCCGGCGCTTACGGCCAGATTTTCCGCCCAGATAACTTCGTATTCGGCCAATCTGGCGCTGGAAACAACTGGGCCAAAGGGCATTACACCGAAGGGGCAGAGTTGATTGATTCTGTCCTCGATGTTGTTCGAAAAGAGGCCGAAAATTGTGATTGCTTGCAAGGTATGGCTTTATGAGAGAATCAAACACCAGCCCTTGACTCTTTTTAAGTCATTTTGATTTTTATTCTTTGGGGGTTTTATTGATTAATTGAGATTTGAGGGATGTTTTGTTTGGATTTTTGCAGGATTTCAGGTGTGCCATTCTTTGGGAGGTGGAACTGGGTCTGGGATGGGGACCCTTTTGATATCGAAGATTAGGGAGGAGTACCCAGATAGAATGATGTTGACTTTTTCTGTATTCCCGTCTCCTAAGGTGTCTGATACGGTTGTGGAGCCTTACAATGCTACTCTGTCTGTTCATCAGCTTGTGGAAAATGCGGACGAGTGCATGGTTCTAGACAATGAAGCCTTGTATGACATTTGCTTCCGGACTTTAAAGCTTACTACTCCTAGTTGTAAGTTTTCTTCTACTTTATCGAGAGCATTTTCTTGTTTAGTTTTAATGTGCTTAAATGATAATTGCCTTTTCTCTTATTTGTGATCGTTTTGATGTCACAAGAAATCATAAATATTGGAAGTTGGCTGCATAATGTGATAATCTGAAATAGGATGCCTAGTTACTTTTAAAGAACCAAAGTGTAATTGCCAATCTATGAACACAATTTGCAATGAAATGCTTGGTTCTGGTACTATCTTTTTGAAACTCAATTTGTCTATGACTAGTTTGAAAACTTAAATTTGCTTCTTCTGCTTTTCTTTGCAATGATATATAATTTCAAAGTGTGGGTGAGCAATGTAAACTTGATGTATGTTTATACTGTGATGATGGTATTTGGGCTTTTGAGGATACTTATTTCAAATGTTCTTAAAAGATGGTGGATGCACCCATTTTTTGAACCTGTGGAGGCATCCAATTTGCAATGAAATACTTGTTTCTTATGCTATCTTTTTGAAACTCAATTTTTCTATGAATAGTTTGTAAACTTAAATTTGCTGTTTCTTCTTGTCTTTGCAATAATAAATTATTTAAAAGTTTGGGTGAGCAATGTAAACTTGATGTATCTTTGTGATGATGGTATTTGGGCTTTTGAGGATACTATTTCAAATGTTCTTAAAAATGGTGGATGCCCCATTTTTTGGCACCTGTTGAGGCATCCATTTGATATGTGCATCACCTGTTGATTCGTGCTAGTCTTGTTGTAATATTTTCATTTGGGATGTTCTATACTCGCTTACCACCCTTTTTATGTTGTATTATTGGCAGTTGGTGATTTGAATCATTTGATTTCTGCAACAATGTCTGGAGTGACATGCTGCCTAAGATTTCCTGGCCAGCTCAACTCCGATCTCCGGAAACTTGCCGTAAATCTTATTCCATTCCCTCGTCTTCACTTTTTCATGGTAGGATTTGCTCCTCTTACGTCACGTGGGTCTCAGCAGTATCGAGCTCTGACAGTTCCTGAGCTCACTCAACAAATGTGGGATTCAAAGAACATGATGTGCGCAGCTGACCCACGGCATGGCCGTTATCTGACTGCATCTGCCATGTTCCGTGGTAAAATGAGCACCAAGGAAGTAGACGAGCAGATGCTGAATGTGCAGAACAAAAATTCTTCTTACTTTGTTGAGTGGATTCCCAACAATGTCAAGTCGACAGTTTGTGATATCCCACCTACTGGTCTGAAGATGGCATCAACATTTATTGGGAATTCAACATCCATACAGGAGATGTTCCGGCGTGTGAGTGAGCAATTTACAGCCATGTTTAGGAGGAAGGCTTTCTTGCATTGGTATACAGGAGAAGGGATGGATGAGATGGAGTTTACTGAGGCTGAGAGCAATATGAATGATTTGGTTTCAGAGTATCAGCAGTATCAGGATGCAACAGCAGATGAGGAAGGAGATTATGAGGATGAGGGAGAATATGAGGCTGAAGAGTATTAGGATCTTTCTATGTTGTAGGAGCAATTCTTTTTACATTCAACTTCCAGTTGCTGGTTTTTTATCATGTGAAGAATTAACTCCTTTAATCATTTATTTTGCTACAACCTGCATGTATTAGTTTAAAATTTTACTTGGAATTTAAGTTGTACCCAATTCTCAGTCCTTTTTCATTTTCAGTTGCTCGCTCTCGCTAATGCAATGTCAAACTATGTTTGGTTATCAATTAAAAAACTTTGCTGCGTGGCATCAGTGTCAAGTGTCAACAAAACTTTCTATGTTGTAGGAGATTATGAGGATGAGGGAGAATATGAGGCTGAAGAGTATGATGGTAGAATTATTTGTTTCTGATTCTTTTGTTTCTACAAGTAACCATTCTGCATTCCTTTGTTTCTGATTCTGTCGTCCTGGAATGATAATAACGGTAGAATTATTTGAGCTTTTAGGTGATGACGTCTGACTTTCAAGAAATATACATGTTTACCCGGGGCACTGCAGATCATTGGATACATGACAGGAATTGGCGACAAACATTGTCATTGTGGTTAATGGATGAGAGCCAGATCATTGGATACATGAGAATTGAGTATTGTTGGAAAAGTCATATAATTAATTTTAGGCTATGTTACTAGTAGATTTAGGCTTGTGAAGTACTACTATTTTTCTTCGTGTTAATTAATAAGAACGAAGAAAATGTTGAAAAATGAAGTCTGATCAGAAATAAAAGAAGAAAATAAAATGTTGGTTAATGGCTAACTTGTGTTGGTAGAGAAAGGCTTGTGAGGGGTCAAATTTTACCAACATCTTAAGGACATTTCCAAATGAATCAAAACTTTCAATTCTAATTTCTACCTTCTCCTTCTCAGTCGCAAGAGAATAATATAGTAGTGGATTCGCAGAGAAAGAGAGAAAGTTCCAAAGCAAAGACAAAGAAAGCAAACCTTAAAAGATAAATGGCGACAAGTCTCGCTAAGAAGGCAGCTGCATTTCCAAATGAATCAAGACTTTCAATTCTAATTTCTACCTTCTCCTTCTCAGTCGCAAGAGAATAATATAGTAGTGGATTCGCAGAGAAAGAGAGAACGTTCCAAAGCAAAGACAAAGAAAGCAAACCTTAAAAGATAAATGGCGACAAGTTTCGCAAAGAAGGCAGCTGCACCAAAACAAACCCGAGTCTCTTGAGACTTTCGTTCAACTTCCTAAGGAACTTGTCCATTTCTTCTTCTTCAAATCAAAACCGTTATGCCTCTTCATTAGCTTCGAAGAAACCCAAGCGAAGAAAGAAGAACCTTTTCGAGGTGACTCAGTTCTTGCCTAACTGGGGAATTCATTTCCACATGGCCAAAACTCACTGGACCGGAGTTTCCTACCAAATCACCAAGGTCAATCTCTTATCTCTGTCTGATATATTTTTTTCTTGTGCGTTTTTTCCTTTGTGTGTTTTGATTTATGAGAAGATACCAGAGAAAGGGAAGAAAATTTAACATTTGGGTATTATGTTTTCCTACAATTACTCGACGAAGGAAGTGATGATTTTTGTTCTGGTTAATTTCTTCTGGGTTTTAAGGGGTTTTGGGGTTTATGTGGTTTTGGGTTTTGTTGCAGGATGGCAGGCATGTAAAAGCATGGGGTATCGTGCATAAAGATGGTCAGTGTTGTTGATTTGCTAATTTATGTTTTTTGGTGTCTCTTGTATGATTTTAGTTGGGGTTTTAGCTCCAGTACTACTCTGCTCGCTTGCTGTTTGTCACTGGATTTTTGGTGGAATTTTCAGTTCTAGTGATAAGCATACTTGGGCCTAGTTTTGTTCTTCACGGATCGCAGTCATGGAGCTGTGTATGGATTTGTTGATATCAATTAACCTCGTTGGACTTTCAGCAGCTGTTGAGTCTTTTAGTGGTGAATCCTTGACTCTATATATAGATACGTAGTTGTCCTCAATAATTATGTTACAAGTTAGAAGCGTAAATATAAAATATTCAACCTTAATTCGCATGGACTGCGAGTCTGGCAACCTTATTGGTTACTGGAATTGTTTTTGTTTAGTAAGTGTTTACTGAAGGTTAATGGTTTGTGCCTTGTGGCAAGTGTGGGAGCTGTTTCGTTTCGAGCAATACTTGGTTGGCTTGATTTAAAGTTTATGTATTAGATCAGTTAAAAACTTCATTGACAATTTTGATGAATTATATTGATAATGTTATTTTTTGGATCTCACAGTCATTACCAATAAAGCTCTTTAAAATTATTAGTGGAGTTTTCAACGGGTTTAAAGCATGAACTTTAGACCCAGTTAAGAAATTTTTATTTCATTGTGTTGGGAAAAATTGGAACTCTGCACCCTAGGTTCCATAAGATCAGAAATTCTACTTCTTTTATTGGTCACACGATTATAAACTTAGCCCGATTGCCCGAGTGGAAAGTGCTTTCACACGAGTCCACTTGCTTTGCTTATGTCGAGGATAATTAACATTCATATTATTGACATTTGAGTTTTGACCATGTTTAGTGGATTCCTTCGTCACAGAAAATGATAAAGCTCAATGTTATTTCCTGAATCAATTTCTATAGGAGGGAACACATAAAGCCTTGTATTGTTGAAAAGGAAATATGTCTTTTGTGATCCTATCCTTTTTGAAGTTCAAATTTCAATAGTGGCACTAAAAATTTACTATTAACTTTGTAGTGTGTCTTTGCTTGCAGTTTCTGACCTACTGATTAGAGTGTTTTTTTTTATAAGATTCTAGTGATTTTAGTTGTCACCTCCCCACTTGCATTTTAGATTCTTCCTTTGATTTCCCCTCAAAATATGGTACCAAAAACAATCTTGAAAGTTCTGCTAAAATAAAAGTTGTCATTTGTAAACATTAGTTTGCTTTTGTTTTCTTAATTTTGTAACACTATCCGTTTCGACATTTGTTAAACCACTGGGATGCCTGCCATAAAGGTGCTGAAAACCATTGGTGTCTGGTAGCATTATGGTTATCCGAAGTCAGCTGACAACATTCGTTTTGGTTTTGAACAAAGTTATCACTGAGTTATTTATTGTTTGGTGATGTGTTTTCAGAGGTTATTGCTCTTTGCTCATTCTAATTTTTTTCTGTGATATGAATATACTATTTGATCGGAATTAATCACTTCAATAAGTTTGTCTCTACTTTTATGTTCAGAAAGAATTAGAACCAAAGATATTTATGGAGGATATAGTACATCTTAGAATTTAGAAGTAATTTGAGTTAAGGGGCTGAAAAAGAGGGAAAATGCTGATTTTTACTATAAATTAGGTTCAAAGGATGGTTAAAAAAATTTGTGAATTTGTACCCGAAGGGAGACGCAACGACTATTTAAGTTATGTTAAAACTGGAAGTGTGAGATAGTGCGTTGTAGAAAGCGGCAAAAAAGAAAAAGAAACTAAGATCAGTGAAAGCTACTATGATTGTTCATGTTCTATATTGGCTAATGATTGCTCTATTCTGGAGCAAGAATGTCTGGGTTGGGGGTGTGGAATATTGATAGAGACGTACTGTCTCAGGATTTAAAGGATCATATTTTCCCAGTGGTGGCAACTACCTGAGAATGGACATTCTTTCCACATTTAAGCTATATATAAAAACTTCAAATAATATGAACTGCTTAATTTTATTTTGCTCTTTCTATTTTCAACATGAGTGCTGAGTTGTTATTACAAGTATTTAATGCAGGCTTATCAGCTGCAGACACTCCCAAGAAAATAAATGGAGTTCACAAGCACTGTTGGAGGTATATTCGAAATTTGTCAAAATCCTGCAGAAAGCACACCAAACTTAGTGAAACCAGCAGACAATGCCTCAGCAGATGAAGTCCAAATACCTTGATGTGTTTCGTCTTAAATCTTGGATACTGGTTGCAGGTTGCCTGACCTTTAAAATTGTCTTGTCTTTGGTTGGCGCTCTTGCACTCCCTGTACAGAGTTGTGTTTGACATGGTTTCAGCTGTCTCATGTTGCAACCCTGTGTTTTGGAGCTGGGCACGCTTTCAGCTCTGCAAAAGGAGAAAAATTTGTAGTCAGAGCAAACCTTGAAGGACGAAATTAATTTTATTTATATAAAGTTTTCTTCTTATTCTTAGAGACATTTTGTTTAATAATGTATTTTCTTACAAAATAATGCAAGGAATTCCCTGTTGTTCCTTGGTGTTTTGTTTAATTTTTATGCATCTTAAGTTTTGCTTTGTATGGGGAGATCTTGTATGCCACCACAATGAAGTTCTTGCAGCCGGCTTCATGTTGGGCGTTAATATCTAATTCAAATGATTTTGACCTCTTTGAAAGCATTATGATCCAAAGATTTGGGCGTTAGCGGCAGGGTGCGGAGAAAAGCGTATGATTGTGAAATGTCATTACGGCACAGTGAGACACCTGCGGCGTTGGAATTGGATTTTTGTAAAAAAAATTTACTTTGAATCTGATATTTTTTATACGAAGAAACCTGAGGGATATTTTTTGTCGAGATATTTTGTTATTATTGAACAACAAAAAATCTGTTAATAGTGTAAAGGCAACGACCAAGCAAAGAGAGTATTTCGAGAAATCATGTAGGGGAAATAAACAAAAATCACTATCAAACACTTTTTTTTTTTTTTTTTTTTTTTTATGTTGTAATTATCAAATTCCTCTAATGTGTTTAGATGGAGGGAAATGAAAAAAAAAGAAAAATACATATATCTTTTGTTTAGAAAATTCCTTTAATAAGAAAAACGAATAAGAAAGACTATAAATTTTTATTTTTTTAATTCCTTTAAATTAAGAGGATTTGAATACTTATTTTTTTTTTCTTTTCAATATTAATGAAAAAAATAATAAAGTGTGTTAAACCATTTCTTTTTATTTTTTTAAATTTAAACATCCAAACAACTCAATTTTCTTTTCGGTCTTTTTCTTTCATATCCGTTTCTTTCTTTGCTTTCTACCTCTCAAACGTAAGGTTAAGGTGAAATCAGCTTAGCATTCTTATTTTCAAATAAGAGTAGTTACAAAAACATATTATCAGAAAAATAGGAAAAGAAAAATAAAAGAATTTTGACAAGAAAGAGCATTGCCTAAAGGTCCAAATTCCTCTCCCAACCTGCCAAGTGTCAAACCCATGAAGGGTCCCACAATTTCAAAGGGATACATTCGGGATACAGATAATAATACAGAGATCCACGCCAATGTCTATTTTTCGTTGCCACCAAAACAATATATAACTTCAACATTTTTATAATTTTTTGACTCCAATTAAAGGGTCATCTCACTTCTCTTCACTATATATATGAACATGATCTCCAAACCAAATGCCTCACACATCAAAATCTAACAGCATTTCTATAATACAAAAGCTTCCTGACCCAAAAATGGCATTGATTGTCTTCCTTGCTTTCTCTCTACTCCTTCAAGTAGCTCTTGGTACAAACCCGTTTTAAAATTCTCCCTTTCTTTTCAATAACATAAACTGAAACTAACTTTTTTCTTTTATAATTAATTGTCTTTTTGTTTGATATATAACTTGTACAGGTGATATTATACGTGAGCAATTGCCTATTGAATTGTGCTCCTTTTCAGTATCATCTTCTGGTAAGCGATGCTTGTTAGAGAACTTTGCGATGAAGAATGGAAACTCTGCATCATACCAATGCAAGATATCTGAGGTGGTTGTAGATATAATGCATGATTGGATTGAGACTGATGAATGTGTTAATGCCTGTGGGGTTGATAGAAAATCTGTTGGCATTTCATCAGATTCTCTCCTTCAACCTCAGTTTACTGCTAATCTCTGCTTCCCTGCTTGTTCAATCTTGCCCCAACATTGTTGAGCTCTACTTCAACTTGGCTTTAGCAGAAGGTAATTCTTTTTTTTTTTTTTTTGTGTCCCATCTTATCAAATATTCTAGGAAATCTAAGGTACAAATTTCATAAGCATGAACTTTGTATGCAGAAAGTAAACATATAAAAAAAATAATTGAGTTATTTCACGTAAAATTATTGGGATAATTGATAACTAAACTATTTTTTAACAAGCTTTCTCTTTTGGTTTCTAGTTGTAGGATGTCATGCTTTGTCCTTTGACATTTGGACTTTCTAACACTTGGTTTCCTTCGTAAAACCTTAGTTTTTATCGGTTTACACATGAGAGAGTGTGTTAAAATATAAAAATATAATTGAATAATTTTTCAAAGCTTTAAGCTTTTGAGATAGTTAGTAATTTAATCATTTTTTTAATATTGACATAGTTTCCTCAAAGAAGATTTTTTTTTAATCTTGTAAGCCATTTTGATTTTCAAAAGGAGTGTATTTACCTGCTCTTTGTGAGAAACAGAGGAGTAACCCTCGCCGAGCCATGTCTGAGTTTACGAGCTCTGGTGCAGCCCTTGGTCTTGGTTCTGGCTCAGCTGCTACTCCGTTATCTAGTTATGATTATTCTTACTATACTTCTGCTCCTGCTCTTGCTCCATGTCCAATGTAATCAAGTCACAGGTTTGTTCCAATTCTGTTGCTTAGGTTTTAATTGTTGATCATTATGGAGGATGCAATTTTTAGTATTGTGTAACATGAAATTACTTAGATTGGAGTTATTATCTGTATGTAGATTACTATTTTACATTTATCGAATAAATTTCTTGTTAAGATATACTCTACATGATTTTATTAAAGTGTTGTTTCGGTTTGGATTAAAAATAACTTAAACATGCAATTTAAAGTGGTTTAAGACGGACCCAGGACACTCAGGTTCCAGGTCGTTCGCTAATGACTAATATATATAAATGAAAGTATAATTTAAAACACAAAAATATGAGATTGTGTGTTAACTGTGAACATGTTTCACTTGAAAGTTGAAATCACAAATACAAACAAGTCAATTGTGTAGCCATGATCTTTAGTAGTTGGTGAACAAGATCAACAATCTAATTGGTCTTAACTCTGCTAATTCCACATATTCTGATGATCGGTGTGGCTAAACTCATCCAAAAAGTCAAAAATCCAAATTCAAAAGCATTTTATGAAATTTAAGAGAATGACATGATAAACTCCACTAGCTCATTCAAAGAGTTATCTGATGAACCACCACTGCTAATACAAATTTCAACCTTTTGTTTCAAATCCATGGCCCTTTTCTTTATCTCCTCCCCCTTCTTTATCCACCATTAGCCTCTTTACAACTTTCTCAATCTCGTCTCTCTCCAAATCATCCTCCAACTCCAAAGCTATTCTCCATATATGGTTTAAGTACCTAGCATTCACCGTTTGGTCTCCAAAACATGGTCTGCATATCATTGGAACCCCTTCACATATACTTTCCATTGTTGAATTCCATCTGCAATGGCTTCAGAATCCTCCAACTGTGCAATGAGCAAGCAGTTGTCTTTGGGGCGCCCATTTCACAATGAAACCTCTTTTCCAACTGCTTCATTGAAGCGCTCAGGCAATGACTATACATTATGAACCACGTATTGAGCCAGGTCGAATCACCCACAAGGAAGGCTGCTTGCTATTGACTAAGGCCCAAGCCATCTCTGCTAGATCATTTTCATCCATTGATGCTATTGTGCCCAAGCTTATGTCTATGACTGAGTGATGAGCTTGCTTGTCAAGTCATTCAATGCTGTTAGTTTTAAAGAATGAAAGAACAAGAGTTTACTTAGGACAAGAAGAGAAATAGGAGGAAGATGAACTGGAACTCAAACTTACTGAATTCAATTATCATAATGCATAAGCTTACATTATATAACAAATTGAAAAGTAAAGGAATCAGAAAAATAAACAAAAACAAATGCACATGGTACAACACACATGGGGTAGTAACATGGTAGTAATGCAGCAAACATGGAGTAGTGGTACAGCTGCACACATGGGTAGTAAGGACAGAGAACATGGTAGTAACACAGCAAACATGGAGTAGTGGTGCAGCAGCAAACAATGAGAAGTGGTACAGCAGAACCTGATGCAAATCACCAACAAATGCAGCTTCTGTCCTCTTTCAGTAGGCTACAAAAGGATGTTAAAGCAATTTTTTGCACAGGACCTATTAGAAAATACTTTCGGTTTCCTATTTTTTCTGGTTCATATTTTCTTGTATTTTTTCTTGGTTGAAATTCTGTTTATGGGTTTTGCGTTTTTTGTTAGATTAAACTGGATAGGAGTGAGGAATTTGTGTTTCTTGCTTTCTTTTGATTGTTAGTTTATTTTTTTTTTCTAGTTTATTTTTTTTTCCCGTTTAATGCTTTGGTTCTTTTTTGGTTGATTTCTTTTCTTGAAAGCAAAAATACTTGCTAAAGAAAACAGAGTACCGCTCATGGGTTTTTGTCCCCTCATTTCGTTACTTTTTTTTTTTTTTTGCTATTTTTATCAGAGTCCTTGATTCTTGAAAATATTTTCATCTAAGTCTTTGTACTGATTAAGCAATATGCAATTTATATGTATCACAAAACACAGTAATCCAAAATGTCTGTGAAGGATACTTGCTATGAGCAAGAAGAAACCCTCAATACAACTAAAATGACATGAGAAACTTTACTAACTCATTCAAGGAATTGTAGGAAGAGCTACAGTTGTTAATACTAACTCCAACCTTCTCCTTCAAATCCCTAGCCCTCTGTCTCATCTTCTCCCCTTCTTTCTCCATCATTAGCCGACTCACAGTTCTGTCTATTTCCCCTCTCTCCAAGTCACTCTAATATTCCAAACATACTCTCCATACATGGCTCAAATACCTTGCAGTCACCTTCTGATCCACATGACATGGTCTGCATATCAATGGAACCCCTTCACATGTACATTCTAGTGTTGAATTCCAACCGCAATGACTCCAAAACCCTCCCACTGCATCATGTGCTAAAACTTCTTTTCTTGGGTGCCCATTTCACTATACAACCTCTTCCTCCAACTTTATCTTTGAAACCCTCGGGTAATGACTCTATCCACTGCAAACCATGTATTGAGCCAGGTCTAATCACCCACAAGAAAGGATACTTGCTATTAGCCAGGCCCCAAGCCATCTCTGCTAGCTCATTTGACTTCATGGTTACTACGCTCCCCAAGCTTACGTATATGACTGAGTGGGGAGCTTGCTTGTCAAGCCATGCCATGCAGCTGGTGTCCTCTTTTAGTAAGCTACTAGAGGACAATGTAGCAAATTTCTGCATAGGGCCAATTGGGAAGATTGGAAGTCTGTGTTGTTGGAGCAGTGCTAATGATGATTGTTCAAGGCAATCCATAGTGTTCAAAATGATAGCTGAAGCTGTTTTTATATTCGATATCACTTGCAAGAATTCTTCTATTGATCTGGAATTGGCAATGGGTAGATCCTTGAACCTGAGGGGATGATGTTCGGGCACTGACTTCTGCAACATAGATTCTGTATTTGAGAGTTGTTGTTAGAATTGGTGCATACGACCAGATCTTTAGAACCCCGGACGAACACGGGTCAGTGCCCCGAAACTTTCAGGCCATATACATGAGTTGGGTTTGGTTTTTTTGTTTGGTAGTTTGGGCTTGGGTCCATGAAGAGTCGTAGTTTTGCAGCAGAACGGAAATCCTAATTAGACCCGGACGTCTTAAGTTACTTATAAAAACTTCTGGCATGACATAACCTTATTCTTGGGTGAACCTGGTTAAATCTTATCTTCTTTTCTTTCTGTTTATAATTCGTGTGATTGACACATCTCGAATCGGTCGGTTGTATTATTGAATTCATCATAGGCAAATCTCAAAGCATATAGCCATGACTGAAAGGCCTACATATTTATACTATCAGGAAAACATGACACATACCTGGCAAGGGAAGGCAACCTTCTGACTTCAGTTTGAATATGGCAGCACGAGTAAGAAAACCGGTGGCATTGCTAGTGCGAAACCAAATGCTTGGAAGCTTCTGATTATTAGCCACTGCTTCAGAAAAGTACATGAGTTCATCATAGATTATGCAGGCAATTTCATCACCACAAGGGTCTTGCTGTTCAATCATCTGAGCCAAGCGTTCTTGAAAAGGCGCTTCACAATTGACATTAAGAAGTAAAATAAGAGATACTATATTCCCAGAAGAGATATCGTGATCAAACAATTTATCTGGTATGGATAAGAAGTTGAAATCAGGGTGGTTTGAAGGATCAGAGGAATTGAATTGGGTGTGAGCAATTGTGATGGAGAAGCCCCTCGAATGAAGAATGGTTCCCAGTTGAAGCATTGGCTTTATGTGTCCCTGGAATGGACAAGGGACTAGTACCAATGGGTGAAGTCTCTGTTTTTGCTTTTCCATCTCTCTGTCTTTGATTGTAACTATGCTGCAACTTCTTGAATTGGTTTCCTGCTTTTAGCAGCCTCCTTGAATTTTATGCATATCAAGTTCACATAAATCATAATTTATATCGTTTGTCTATACGTAACATATATGGCCATTTGCTAACACATTGGGAATCTGATTCCCAATAGATTCTTTTGGAGCAATAGATGTATTTTTCTCATTGGAAATCGAGGCTATATTGGCATATTGTGTTAAATAAAGAAATATATATATATATATATATATCAATGTTTCCTTATAAATGGTCTTTTCCATTTGGCAGCAACTTCAGTGACAAAGCTTCACACGGAACTTAGTTTCTCATCCCTAGAGATTTGGACACTTACGTAAAAAACGACAAATAATGTTTCTTTGTTAATGGTCTATTTTTTTTCTTCTGAATCTATCTTCAGCTTCAAAATTTTGTGTTGACTGTAGATTCGTGTACTTAACATGGCAGAATTTGATTGCCCTGAGTTTATTATTAACTATTTTGTGATGCTGTTGTGCAGTGATTAAAATATGATGGCACAAGAGGGCTGCATCAATGAGATAGAGACAAAAGGTAGTCTCAAATGCCATGAAGGGAACATTCTCTCTTCATGACATCAATGAAGGATTGTATTATGCACAATCTGCACCACCTATGAAATTATGTTGAAAGCACAATTTCATAGAAGTTGGCACAATTTATCTACATAGAAAACTTTCCCTGCTATTTCAAACACACTGTTGCTGAAGTTTGTTGCATCTTGCACTTGTGTTACAACACAAGTGGCATGTTTGCCTAATTTGGCTTTGTTCAGACAACTGTATGGTGAATATTTTCCATGTGCAATAAAATCGCCTATGTAATGATCAGATCACCTAAAATCATATGGGTCTGAAACGATTTTCTTTATCTTCCTCTTATTAACTTTTCCCCAGTGAGCATAGCAATAGAATATTAGCATCCAACAAACCAGTAATTAGACATATGGCTAATAAAGAAAAATGCAGTAAAGAGCAAATTCAAGCCATCTATGCAATTAGAGCGATCTGATAAATTCTGCTAACTGATATCCAAAGGAGTTTTAGGAGGAACCATCTTCTCTTACACAAAGTTCAACTTTCTCCTCCATCTCTTGCTCTCTTCCTCATCTCCCTTCATTATCCTCCTTACAACTGACTCAATCTTCCTTCTCTCCAAGTAATTCTCCAAACCTATTCTTTGTACATGGCTTAAAGTACCCAACATTCACCTTTGGTCCCGAAGCCCTTCACACATACTTTCCAATGAAAGTAAAATTCCATCCACAATGGGTCCAAAACCCTCCTAAACACACATACTTTTCCAATGAATGTTGAATGTTGATAAATATATTATCCGTAAGCACTTCCTTCCGGGATACCAATACTATTAACTTCACATAAACATTAAAATAAATAAATATCAGAACAAGCTGATCTGCTCAAGTAAGAAGAGAAATCAATTGAAAAAAAGAAAAATTGAATATATTAATCAATTAAATGATGTTTCTACACATGTAATGATGTTATGATTTTTTAAAAAAAAATGCAAACTTGAACTTATGCATCAATAGAGCAACAGTCTTTTAAGCAGAAGATTTAATCAGTCCAACAACGACAGTAATATCATCCACTTTGCCTCCAAGCATTTGGACGTCACCAGAAGCTCTTGCAAAGGGTGAATAAAATTGGTTGTCTTTGGAATTGTAAGATGCAATTAATGCAATAAACCAAGCCAACTGGCTTGCAGACACACAATCTGCTTTGTCATCTAAAATTTCCTCAATCTCTGATGGGTACATGTTGTCAAACAAACCATCTGTTCCAGCAATCACAATGTCTCCATCATTCACAGAAACTTTAAGCTCATCAGCCGAACTCGAGCTATCGCTGTTCTCATCAGCCCCCAACTGATAAGGACAATTAAAATAATGCTGCTGTGTGGGTGATTGGTAAACTAGTTTATTGTTTCTGAAAACCATGAACCCACTGTCTCCAAGATTTGCAGCATGCAAGCAATCGTCGTCTCTGAGAGTAATAATGCAAGCAGTTGAGGAGCCCAACGCGTTGGTTTTGGTATAAGCTTGGTGCAAAACTCTTTTGGGATCAACGGCTCCTTGAGGCTCATTAAACAGAGCGACGAAGGAGTTGCTCATGAGATCTTCGGCGTATTTGCCCGCGTCCACACCGTGTACAGCCCAACCACCAACACCATCCGCCACGCCAATGGTCAGTTTCTCATTGCATACAAAATGCGAATCCTCTCCCAAAAGACCTTCTTTCGGGAAATAGAATGAATCACAAGTCATTCTTAATCTTCCTTCTTCGGGCTCCATGGAATCATAATCATCAACCATGGCTTCTTCTTCGAGTTTCATGGAATCAGAACCATCATTCATAACTTCTTGTTCGGTTTCCATGAAATCATACTCACCATTCATTGCTTTTTCTAGTTCAAGCTCAGATCTCTTCACTGCCATCTTCAGATCAAACAACGAGCATAAACGCGATGAAATTGTTCAGGGAAGTTAAACCCTAGAACCCAAGAAATTCGAAAAAAAGATTAATTGAAGTTAGCTCTTGAATCCGAGAGATCGTGTTGTGATTTGTAAAGAAAAATCCACAAAAACTGCTTGCAATTAAGATGATCAAGAACACTAGAAAGAAAGTGGAGAAGAAGGAAGATCACGTGAGTTACTTGTATTAGTGGGGGAGAAGCAATTAAAAGGTCTTATAATGACCACAGAGGCGGTTGAGTATCGACACGCGTTAACGCGTTTGCAATTTATTTATTTTTAAAAAAAAGGATAAGAAAGGTTTCAACGAATTATTAAACGGATTTTACCCGTTTAAGAGACCTTAAACGTTGCGTTTCATTAAGGGCTGTTTTCTAGGGCTTTCTCTAGTCTTCCTCCCTCGCGATCTCTTCTCCCGTTTCTCACTTCAGTTCTACTCCTTAGTCCTCACCTCTACGGCTGCCCCTCTGCATCATTCACCGTTGCCGCTGCTTCTCTGACGGAAAGACTGCTTCCCTGTGACGTTTTTATCTAGCTCTAAATACACGGCCACTCGGCGGTACAACCTTTCCCTGTATGGAATTGTTTTTTTTCTTCTTTTATATCACTTTCCCCCTTGAATCGTAAATTGTGGTGTAAAAAGAGAAGCTATCTTGATTCCTTGTGATATAGTATATTTAAATTTTCGACTGATCTTTCTATGTGGTTTTTGGAAACAATAATTGGAGGTTTAGTCTTCATGGGTTTTACTGTATTTAAAATTTTAGGTTTGATATTGAATATTGAGTTATAAATCTTGCCTTTGATCTTGTTCTAGCAGATGTTAAATTGGTTGCTTGCTTTTTTTGGATAAATGTGAAATCTTATTACCCAAAGAAAAATACATAAAGCCGTAGGACTGCACAAAGGTACAGAGAAAACAAGAAAGAGCTTACAAGCTCATAACAGTTACAACAAAAACTAGGATCAATCAGGACAAGGCCCCAATTTAGAGCAATATCTTTGTCATATTCTATCTCTGACATCAGCTACATTAGCTTCTAGGACTTTGTCAATGGCTTGAAAGATTTGTTGATGAATTCTCCTATTTCTTTCCTGTATGCATACCAAATAATTCTTATCAAGCTAGTGAAGAAGCATTTCCCTTTAATATTCTGAATTGCCCAGGGAAACTTTACAGTTAGCTGATTTTTGGTAGGTGCAGAATTTTAATCCAACTCTGTTTGGAGTATGAGCAATAAAAAAAAGTGATCCCTGGATTATTCTGAGTTATTGCAGAAAGTGCAAGATGTGTTAATGAGATGATCCCAACTTCTTTAGTTGAGTTTGTCTAAGATGACTAACCAAGCAATAAAGCTAGCGTTTGATAATGTAATGCTGTAAGAAAATCAGATGGTGCCAATTTACTTCAATCTTGTCTCTAATTTCATCCCAAGTGTGCTTGCTATTAAAAGTACCAGAGGGTCAAGGGCCCCATACAACTCTATCTGGTTGTTGTGCTAAAGAAATAGTACTGCAGAAAATTTGAATTTCCACCGGAAAGTATTTACTATAACAGAACGAAGTGTTTTTTTTGGACATTGATATTCTTAACTGCAAGAATGCAAAGTAAATTAGAAAACAGCTCCTTTTCTCTTCTCCTCCTTTTGCTGGGATTTTGGATAAAGTTTAGGTCCCCATGCTATAACATACAATTTTTTAGAATTTTTTAATACTATTGTTGGGTGTTAGTGTTTATCTGTTAATTAGCTGAAGTTATTGTTAATTGGATCTTATTAATCATCTTTTAATCTTTCACAGCTGGTATATTTATGTCATTTTTTGGGTAGTTTATCTGTAATATAAAAATTAGGTTCTCCTGTGTTGTATTAAATGAGAAAAAAATAAAATACAGAGTATATCTTATATTAGGAGAAATTAATGGGTTATCCGCCAGTCTACCCTTGAAAAATGAGTCGGGCATGGGCATCGAAAAATGGACTTGTTGGGAAGCAGATATTTTTTACCTGTACCCGTTGTCTCGTGACCCGTGACAGGTTGGCCGCATCCAGCCCTACCCCCCTGTTAGCCACCTCTTTCAAATCAATGAAAAAATGACATCTAATACCCTAATCAACTCTAACCATGGTTCATCGAAAAATGGACTTGTTGGGAAGCAGATATTTTTTACCTGTACCCGTTGTCTCGTGACCTGTGACAGGTTGGCCGCATCCAGCCCTACCCCCCGTTAGCCACCTCTTTCAAATCAATGAAAAAATGACATCTAATACCCTAATCAACTCTAACCATGGTTCATCAAGTTTGGTTAATTAAACAAGTAAATGTGTCATTTTTTGTTGGTTTGATCCATTTATAATGTGGGCAAATCAGGCTTTAATCCTCAATTTGAAGTGTTTTTTTTTCTTGTCATAACCATGTGGCATTTTACTATTTGACTTTCTTAACTTTTTGTAACTAAACTGTGATATTATTGTTTCCAATGTCGGTCCTCATCTTCACACAGTAAACTCTCTCCTAAACATATATTTCATATAAACAGATAAAGCTAGATTTTCATATAAACTGATCCACTCAATCCCCTCTCAACTCTGTTTCTCCGGATGTCTACACCCTAATAATTACAGTCTACTATTCATCTCATAAAATAAATTTTTTTTTTTTATTTCAAATTTTGTTCGTGTTTTCAGTTTTCTTTTTTTTTGCAATTTTGATAGAATTTATATAAGTATAAATATAAAGATAGAATTTATATAAGTATCTGTTTTTCTTGTTTCAGGGTCTAATGGCTGCCAACAATGCTGCACCTATGGGGATTGATAAAGAACAGGTGTGTTCTTTCACATTTTTCTGTTAATCTGTTATAAGCTTATTTAATTATGAGATTTAAATTTAGAAGCATCAGATTTGAGTTGTCTGTGTATTAAAAGCTAAGCATTTCACGATTTTCATATACTTTTTTTTGGTGGCTCAAAAATTTGTGAGGTTTATGTATTTGGATGCATATCATCTGCATAGTGAGTTTTCACCATTTTGGTACTTTGTGGTCAATGATCAACATGACTGGTGCCAGAATAGTGAGTTTTCACTATTTTGGTACTTTGTGGTCAATGATCAACATGATTGGTGCCAGAAATCAATGAATTAACGGCAACTATAATCCTCACTCTAATTTGTATTTGGTGCTTCAAGCTTTGATCTTGATGTTATAGGATGTTAATGATCATAGTTATACTTTGATGTTTGTTTGCTTATGATTCTGTTTTAAAGCTTGTGCTTTGAGTTTTAATTCTCACGGTGGATCTTTTTTTTTTTGAAATAATTGAGCAGGCATTTGGTATGGCAGAAACAGAGATGGAGTATAGGGTAGAATTGTTTAACAGGTATGTCTGGGCACTGTAAATGAAGCAGCATATGATACCATCAAAATTATCTTTGTGAAATGTGTATTAAGCAAAAACAGTTGTTATATTAGAAATAAGTCGACCACTGCTTAATTTGCGAAGCTCATGGCCAGGGTTGCATATGTTGGCAATCTTTCAGACTTCTAAAACAAAATGTTCGGAATTATTTCAGGAAGACAGGACCTGTACCCATATTAGTGAATAGTGTTTCTTTCATTGTCCTACTTGTGTTCTATGGTTTAAGTCTGAGACTTAATCTGATGACTATCTGAAGAGTGATCAGTCTCTGG
Source organism: Bretschneidera sinensis (assembly GCA_023935145.1). NCBI lineage: Eukaryota > Viridiplantae > Streptophyta > Magnoliopsida > Brassicales > Akaniaceae > Bretschneidera > Bretschneidera sinensis. The sequence goes on from CM043698.1 coordinate 8,312,237, forward strand.
TTGTACTTTCTTTTCTTTTCTTTTTTTTTTGGGGGGGGGGGGGGGGTTGGGAGGGAGAGGGGGTTGTTGGTAAAGATTATACTCCGTCATATGCCTGAGTATCCTTTTAATATGAATTGACAACCATGACCTTGGTATGAACTTTTTTTTAGGATGAACATAATATATTGAGTTAAGGCTTTTAGATGAAAGTAATGGTTAAGGCTGAGGTTTAGGACCCAGATTCGAGTGGTGTGTGCTTGTGTTTTACCAGTAAAAAAAAGGCTTTCAGATGAAAGTTCGTTGGTTCCATAACCAAGGTATAGGGTGCACACTCTGGATGCATGTTGCATACCATTTGCTTTCCTAGTGCCATGCCAACCATGAAAATGGTCATCTTATGTTTGTAACATTTGGTGTTTTGGAGGATTGCAAGTTATGTTCGGGTTGTTGGTAATTCTTTATAAATAATTTCTAAATTATGTAAATTGTTGGTGTATGTCTTCTATTGTTGGATATGCATCTTAGTCTTAAATAATTTGCATCTTGATATTTAGGTTCCTGATTTCAGCCTTATTCTTTTGATTCAGGCTTTCCCAAACATGCTTTAATAAGTGTGTCGACAAAAGGTATAAGAATCTTGGTTCTTTTCTTTTCTTCAATTTGATAGAAGGATTTCAGGATTGAAAGATCTAGACTGCTTATTAATCTTTCTGTCATCAGGTACAAGGAGTCTGAGCTAAATATGGGTGAAAATAGCTGCATTGATCGATGTGTTTCAAAATACTGGCAGGTAAGCTCTTGAGTGTTGGATTAAGTGCTATCTGGGGTTTTGTTGTCCTTTTGCTTGTATGTGTAAAACTTTCTTAGTTGTTTATTCATTTTAACCTTCTGTGTAAGATTTTTTCTTTTTTGATTTTGTTCACTTGTTATGGAAATTTTGGCAGAATGTATGTGCTTAAGTCATGGACTAATGGTATCTACTAGAAGTTATTTGTATATACCATCAGCAGGTTTCTCTAATCATATATAATCTTTAATCTTTTTTGCATGACTAAAATGTGTTACAAGCATTATCTTGCTTATCAATGTGTCTAGATTTTCTTTTCATGTTTCAGTTTTCACGTCGTTGTAATGTAGTATGCGTGGTTGACCTGTCGGTCCTGATTTTTGCTTATGTTATATGTTTTGTCCTACTATCTAGTACCTATTAGTTTCTGATTATATGGATGTCATGTTGACATATTATGCATCATGCTTCATGCCCATTGGCATTATGATGATGTTCTCATTATTGCTTGAATTACCCTTTTGATTTGCACCTGAAGTTGCAATGACTGTGCATGCTACATCATGGTAATGTGAATGCTTTATGGTCTTATGATTAAACTTTTTTTTGGCATTTTCCAGGTGAATAGTATGATTGGCCAACTACTAAGTGCTGGTCGGCCTCCAATGTAACTTACAGCCTCCATTAGTTATGTCTTTTTGTTTGCTTCTTCTTTATGAGGTCACTCCATTTTGTTGTTTCAGAAATTATGAGGAGTTTTGAATCAATGCTGCCTCTTATGTAACTCTAATAAAGATTTTTCTGTTGAGAATTTTGTGGTAAAGGATTGGAGGTTGAATGAAATATTTATGGTTGCCAACCCTCCAATAGTTTATGAAGATTATAAGAATGCACCAAAAATCACCCCATAGCGTTGTGATTTGGTTGTTTATGCTATGTTAACAAGGATCCAAAGAGCAAAATCTATTCTTGCAATATTAACAAAGAAAGAGATCAAATTCATAGTCGGAAAATAAAAATTGTTGAGTGAAGAAAAAATACCTTGTTTATTAAATTGTATGTCGTCATGAAAGACCAGAAGGGTTTTTACCTTGCGAATCTTGCACGCTAATTATGTTCTGTAATGTGTTAGGCTGGGCATCAACACACGGGTCCTCAACCCAATCTCTTTGCTCTTTGTTTATCTTACACATCTTCTACCCAAATTACTTTAAAAGAAGTTTTAAAAGCAAATAAAAACTCAACATTATTGTCAATTAACTTAACACGTTAGTTACTTGGCAAATGGCAACCCAATCATGTCGTTAAGATGCAAAATCTCGCAACATTCGATTAATTTTTTCACAATAGTTCATCACAAGTCATTTAACAGTACAAATTTTCTAGCCATCAATAGTAGTAAAAAGATTCTAGTGTTATAACTTGTCGATCCGAAGAAATTACCCCAAATGTCAATCCTTGTCTTCACCATCGAAAAATTTAGCAGAGAACACAAGTAACAGCTGTATACAAAAACAGCGACAATGGAAGCTTTTTTAAGAATATGTTTGGACTTAAACGAAAATGAATTGAAATAAATTTTTATATTTGATTTTTTTATATTAAATTGTATAATTAATTTTAATTTTTATTTTTAAAATATTTAAAATAAATTAAAAAAATTCAAAGGAGGAGGGAGAGGAAGGGATGGGGGGAGGGAGCTCAAGGAAGGAGAGGCAAAGAGTGAAAATTTTGATCAACATAACTTTTTACTTCTAATTTTGTAACGTGGATGAATTTAAATCAATTTTTCCGCCTCACCTTCACTAAATTAGGGTATTGTTGCGTGACCTAACTAAAGCGTGGATGAATTTAAATGGATTATAATTTATCACCACACCCTAGCTAAATTAAGGTATTGTCGCATGACCTAATTAGACTGTGGATGAATTTAAGTATATAATGATTTTCCTCACACTCTAAATTATTTAATGTTTAATAGCATAAAATAATTAGAACGTGGATGAACTTAAGTCAATTATGATTTTCCACTATACACCCAAGCTAAATTAGGGTATTATAGTATGATTTAACTAGAATGTGGATGAATTTAAGTTGATTAAGATTTTCTGCCACGGCCTAGCTAAATTAGGGTACTGTAGCATGACCTAAATGTAACATTGATGAATTTAAGTCTATTACGATTTTTCACACCTTAGTTAAATTATGGTATCTTAGCATGACCTGACTAGAACGTGGATGAATTTAAGGTGATGATGATTTTTCGCTACATCCCAATTAAATTAATATTTAGTAGCATGGTATGACTAGAATGTGGATGAATTTAAGTTGGCTACGATTTTTCATCACACCTAACTAAAGTAGGGTACTGTAATAGATTGACATAACTAGAACATGGATGAAAATAGTTCGATCACGATTTTCCTCCACTCCCTAGTTGAATTATGGTATTCTAACATAACTTAACTAGAGTGTGGATAAATTTGAGTCGATAACAATTTTCCACACACCCTAGCTAAATTAGGGTATTGTAGCATAACCTAAGTAGTACGTGAATAATAAAGTCGATTACGATTTTTCAAGGTGTGGCGGGCAATCGTAATAGTCTTAAATTCATTCATGTTCTAGCTAGGTCATACTATAATACACTAATTTAGCTAGGATATGGCGGAAAATCGTAAACGACTCAAATTTATCTAGGTTCTAGTTATTTCATGCTAGTAAATATTATTTTGATTAGGGTGTGGTGAAAAATTGTTATCGACTTAAATCCATCGACGCTCTAGTTAGGTTATGCTACAAAACTAAATTTAACTAGGGTGTAGCAGAAAATCATAACAGACTTAAATTCATCCACGTTCTAGTTAGGTCACGCTAAAATACCCTAATTTAGTTAGGGTGTGACAAAAATTTTAATCAACTTAAATTCATCAACGTTCTAATTAGGTCAAGCTAGAATGCTCTAATTTAGTTAGGGTGTGACCAATAATCGTAATAGATTGAAATTCATCCAAGTTCTAGTTATTTCATGCTACTGAAAATTAATTTAATTAGAGTGAAATGAAAAATCGTAATTAACTTAAATTCTTCTACTTTTAAGTTAAGTCATGCTACAATATCCTAATTTAGCTACGGTGTGGCAAAAAATCGTAATCGACATAAATTCTTCATGTTATAGTTTAGTCATGCTTCAAAACCCCTAATTTAGCTAAGATTTCACAAAAAATGGCAATCGATTTACATTTCAACATTCTAGTTAGATCATGTTACAATAACTTAATTTAGCTAGGGTTGGACAGAAAATCGTAATCAAATTATATTTATCCATATTCTAACTAGGTCATGCTAAAATACCTTAATTTAGCTAGTGTGGCAAAAAATCGTAATCAACTTAAATTTATCAATGTTCTAGTTAGGTCATGGTATTGTTAAAGTGGCAAAAAAATCGTAATCGACTTAAATTCATCCACGCTCTAGTTACACTATATCCTAATTTATAAAATTCATTTATTCCAAACACACTCTTAAGAGTCAAATATTGAGGTAACAAATGCAAACAATACACCAACGCCAATATAGCTGTTACAATTAACCATGTGGTGCTGCACAAACTCAAATGCCAAAGAGGAAATAAGAGGTAGATACAAGAAATATTCAAATGAAATATGTAAAGAAAACCTATACACTTTTCAGTTTCTATGTTTTTTGGCTTCCAAGGATGTGCCATCTTTGAGAGTTTCCTGTGCATCATTGTCCATTCCAAGACTGAAGAGCGCAGCAGCTTGTAGATAGAAGGCAGTGGACCACTCAGGAGATACTACTTGGGCTTGCATAGCATCTCCAAGAGCTTCTTGTGGCATGTCACTCATCAAGTAACACAAGCAGCGTCTAGCAAACACCGTTGGTGATACCGTTGTCCCACCATCAATGAACTACACAGACAAACAGGAGAAAACAATTACACAATCTGAGTGATTAGAACATCAATTATTCTGTCATGCAATGGAAAAACTAAAAAAACTTTAAATCAGACTTAGTGGGTAGCTCAAGTTTTTCAATGCTGAAAGAAATTAAACAATTCAATCAAAAGATATGGGCATAATTTCAAGTGATAAATTAAGTTTCTGTACTTGTCAAGGGCTCATCCCCTTTCTTTTGCTAGGCACAAAGTTTCATCCCCTCTCCACTGTATCCCACACCCACTTCCCCTGTTAAACACTCTTTTTCCCTTTGAAGAATATATAGTCTGTGGTGCTTTTCTATCATTCTAGACAAAAGAAGCACAGATCAATAATGCTTTGACAATGTCTGCAGTATCATAGTATTGCAACAATTGATGTGTTAATTTTCTTTTACTTTCTGTATGATACTAACACAAATTTTAGCTTGCATTTGGATTTTGATGATATTTTCTTTTTTCAAATGTTATGCTACTCTAAACAAATGACTTAGATAAGTGTAACATTCAATAGCAGTAGCATTTTCTTCTACTTTCTGTATGATACTAACATAAATTTTAGCTTGCATTTGGATTTTGATGACATTTTCTTTTTTCAAATGTTATGCTACTCTAAACAAATGACTTACATGAGTGTAACATTCAATCGCAGTAGCAACGTCTTTAGCACGAAAAGCAGTATCTCCACGCTTTTTAGAATTTAGAGTCTCCTGTATTTGATCTGTCCACATTTGGAAAGAAAGCTGCAAGGCAGAAGACAGACTCAGAACGAAGCAAGTACAGAAAAATGGAGGTCAAGCCTTCTGAGAACATTTTGCTAATACTGATGAAATAATCAATCTACTTGCTGTTCTAGCAGTGGAATGTATGATTTAGTTGTCAGCCTTGAAGAGAATCAAGAAAACTGTTTTTGCAGGGAGTCACTACTGAGGACTCCTAGGATAGCCACTGCGAAACATTCTAGATTTCTCTTAACAATCAAATAATAAATAATACTTCATTAACTTTTCTTGGTATAAGAGACCTCCAACCTAGAGGCAATAACATAGACGTGAAAGCTTCTTTCTGGTTTTTTGTCCTTTCAATACTGTTTTTTCTTTAAAAAAATAAAAAATAGGGGGGGAGGGGGAAGAGAGAGAGAGAGAGCAAACTCTAGAGCTGGAAACTACTAACCTCATTTGCTATTCCCTCATCATCCTTGTATCCAACCTTCTCTAATATTTCATGTATTGCAGTAAGATCCATTCTAGAGCAAGCTTCGCCTAAAGGTGTTAAAGATATTGTTTCCTTTGGGGAAGCAGTTCCATGTGGAATACCCATAAGAACATATGACGGAACCTGCTAAATCATACCAGTAATTGAGATGATGTATAATATCTTCAAGGTAGTGGCAGTGATGTATACTGCCCTTGAAAAATAGAAGTTAGTCAATCAAAGTCTTAATCATGAATCCCGAAGAAGTGCTATTATATTGGCAAGTGCGCTGTACAAATTGCATAAATATTTTTTACAGTGAAACCATTTCAAAGAGACCACTTGCAGTTAAGGGGAGACACCAAGTTTCTTCCTGAAAAGACTATTTCTGGAAAGTGGAGTTTCAAAGAATAAATAGATGGGGAAAAGAGTGAAAATATGGGCATACCTCAGTTTCTTTCTGAAGAGGAGCCAGGGCAGTCACAAGAGACTTCGCATTAGGCCTCTCACGAGGTTCATACTGTAAACAACGCGAAGCTAATCGGACTAACTCGGTTCCATCATCATTTGAGAAATGGCCCTCCAAACATGAGTCCATTAGCATCAGAAAATTTTTCCCACGTATCAAATCAAGTGCCTGCCAAAGAAACGAATTGAGAGAGTATTTAGCTCAACCTTTTCTAGTATGACACCACTATAGTAATCATTGATGTCAGAAATGATGAACCTTTACATAGCTGCCATTTAAGCATTCCCAAAATCATATATAAATTACTACTCTAGCCAAATAATTTTGATAAAATGTCAAAAAAGAGTGTTCAAAGTTCCACGTATAAGGAAACTTAGCATGAGGGAACAAAAAGTTTACATGGCTTGGTGGGATATGTTTGCCACTGAGAAGATCAAGCAATAGGGTTCCAAAGCTGTAAACCACACTCTCTGGCGTCACTCTTCCTGCCAAAAGGAGATACAACATTTACCTCAGTTAAAAAACGAAAGATACATGCATGAGAACCCAAAGCATTCAAAGAAAAACAACCGTAACCTCTTTGCAAGTACAGAAATGTTTGGATACTTATTTATATAATGCATAACTGCTTAAACACATAGGTCCCCAGGCTTCTACTCCAGTCAAGCAAAAGAGATTTAAGTAATTATCACCTGTCCTGAGGTACTCCGGAGGAGTGAAAGCCAAGTTTGTACTATAACTCTTGCCATCTCTGCTATTCTTCATGAGACCGAAGCAAGAGAGCCTTGGATTACCATCCTGTGAAAATCATAAATCATTATAAGGCGCAGCCTTCAAAGGAGAGCCAAGTTATCAATAAGAGAAGGCTTGATGGACATAAAAGGCTAAAGAACCTGATCAAACAACACTCTATAAGCATTAAGGTCATGGTACAATGCCCTCCCTTTACTGCTGCAATATTCCAAAGCTTGTGCTAGATACAGAGCCACTCTCAGCCTCATCGCCCATTTCATGGGTTGATTCTCCCCTGAATCATTTCACCCAAATACGAATTACATTCAGCTTCAATCTCAGAAAAGACACATCACAGCAACAGCATATTTAACGCACTCAAAATAAATTCACATGCTTTATCAGCCATTAGTACAGAACCAAAAAGCTGAAGCACTTTTTTTTTTTCTCCCTCCTGTCCATAAATGCTGAAATTTAACTCTCAAGAATGTAAGCAGATTGACATGTGAAATTTTTAAGTCTTTTCTCAGTAACCAAAAACAGTATAAAGAAATAAAAGAACGAATTACATACTACACAGCATACCACATTGTAACCCATTACATAATACACAGCATACCACATTGTAACCTATTACATAATACACAGCATAAAAAACCAATTAACTAAATTAAGATAATATTGAAAGAGCAAACAGTTAAATTTACAGTGAAAAAGATGCTTAGAGAGAGTCTCATTAGGCATAAACTCAGCCACAAGCAATCTATCATCTCCTTCACAGCAACACCCAATCAAATTCGCCAACCTTTCGCTCCTTAATTGCCCCACCGCTCTCGCTTCCTCCTAATAATGCACCCAACAACCAATATTCACAAATCAACCCCAAAATTAATAGTAGAAAAAAATAACATTAACATCTACAATCTACTTACACACAATTCATTCACATATATAAAGCATAAAATGATAAAAAAAAAAAAAAGCTCAAAGATTGAAATGAAAAGTTTAAAGAGTACAGACGAGGAATTGGCGTGGATCTGGCCAAGCTGATCTGTTGAAGCGTTTAACAGCGATCCAGCGATCTTCTTCGAGCTTCCCTCTGTAAACAACATTGGGAGCTTTCTCTCCGTGCTCTGATACGATGTTGTCCGTAGAGAACCCTGACGTAGCAGCTCGCAGTTGGTCCAAGCCGAACTCGCTGAACCCAGGCAACGCGTCCGTTCCATTCTCTATAAAACCCAAAAGAGGAAGAAAAAGGAAAAATCGTAATGATCTCTTTAACACAAAGCAAAGAGATAAAATGCTGGGGATTTTTCTCGTGAAAGTGATGGAAAATCTTACCGAGATCAGAGACGTCGTTGAGGTTCGATTTGAGATGAGAAGGCCACCAACAGAGAGACAATTTGGAGCAGCGAGCTCCCATTGGCTTAAGTGTTTAGAGTTAACTAAGTAAGTCCCCCTCTCACTAAAAACTTTGCTTTCTGAAAAGTTTTCTTTCACTTTCTACGGAAGTAAGAGCTTTTGTGGGTGGGGGTTTTGAGGACGGAGGAAAGAGTGGGAAAACGAGCAAGAAAATTAAATACGAGAGCAAAAAGAGCAGTGTTTGGTTACCGAGAAAGTGAGAAAAGCAAAAAAAAAAATAAAGAAAACTTTTTAGATCCAAGGTTTCTCTCTCTACATTCTGCACCAACTCATCATTCTCTCGTTTCCTGCTGCAAATTCTTTTCTTTTTTCCTTTTCTTGTGCAGTCAAAAAATTTCCTGGTTTTCACTTTTCACGTTTCATCTGTTGTAGAAACAAAACCACACTCTGTTTTTCGCGCGTAAAACACGAACGAATTGCCGCAAGACACGTGACTTCTCGTGCATTGATTGTACGTCACGTGAGTAGATAAAATAGTGGCAATAGAGATTTTTTTTGGACTGTTTTCGATGTTCTTGTTGAGTTGTTGTTATACTTATTACTACTTGCCATGAATGAATCACGTGTGGGTTAAAGTCAAAAAAAGAAGAAAATAAATTCAATGGATATATATTATAACATCTTAGACTATAGTTTTAAGGTAAAGTTGCATTTATGGGATAGTATAAAATAATAATGTAATGTCCTTATCATATTATATCCTAGAGGTTCCATTATGGGGTTTCTTTTCTTAGCTGTGGTTTTCACCCTTTTGGTGTTGAATATAGGCATAGGATTGATAATTATGGGCGTAACATGACATTGACAAGTGACGGGTCTTGCACGTTTGTTTAGGTCAGAGGTGAAATCGAAGCTTTTATGAGTAATGAATTACGAGAATGAGTTAAAAATATTTATATTTTAATAAATTTTAATTTTTATATTTATATTTGTATTTTAATGAATAGAAAATAGGTTAAAAATAAATATTAATTTTTTTTTTATATTTAGGTGAGAAAAAAACGATTTAAATCAGATACTGATCGGGTTTTACGAGTAACGAGTTAAAAATATTCGTTTTCTATTAAGTTTTATTTTTCATGTTTATATCTGTGTTTTAACGCACAAATAACGGATCAAAAATTAGTACAAACTAAAAATCTCACCTCTATTTGATAGAGAAAAAAGAGTCAAAAGTGCAGTGAGAACTTAAGAGCATGTTTGGATAGAGTTTTCAAAAACTGTTTTCAGTTTTTTTCAGTTTTCAAAAACTCTTTTCTATGTTTGGCAAAGAGTTTTCAAGAGTAATTTTCTAAAACAGTTTTCAAAAAACCAGTTTTCAAAAACTGTTTTTTGAAAACTCCAAATTGGCGTTTTCTGACATAATTTTCGAAAAATAGCCTTAAAATCAGTGTTCCCTTCTCTGTTTCATTCTTCTTTCATGGTATATAAAAAATATTAAAATATTAAAAATAAAATAATATTAATTATTTTTAAGTATTTAGTAAATATGATAAATAAAATTAATATAGATTTTAAATTTAAACTCAAAACTAAAAATAATTACAAGGTGTATCAAAACAGTTTTCAAAATAAAATTATCTAAACAACATTTCATTGTTTTCTGTTTTGAAAACAGTTTTCGAGTTACGGTTATCCAAACATGTTTTCTTCACTTAAGAAAACATCATAAAACTGTTTTCAATTTTTATTTTCGAAAACAGTTTTTCAAAATTAAAAAGAAAAAACTGTTACCCAAACAAGCCTTAAGATTTTGATTGAAAGATAAATAATTGACTTGATAACCATAAAAATCTTTGATATTTTTATTGAGCAAACAACTTCAGTTACACATGCTAACACAACACACTTTACTCTACTAGTTAAGCTGTTGAATTATACATAATGAATTAGCTAGGACCAAGTTTCAGCAAGATAAAGATGAAGACCCAAAAGTCATGCAGTAAAATTGAATAATGAAGGTCTTCAGCTAAGACATGCCTGAAATGATTAAAAACTATTCAACTCAAGGCCAGCTTCTCCTTGACTATCTTTTCCAATACTAAATAGACCTCTTTTGCCATCATTTAGTGCATGCAAGAACATCAACGTTTACTGTGGTCTCCACCTAACAAGCATCCTTGTGTGTGGGAGAAGCTCACATGGGGCAAAGCAAGAAGAGCTAGCTGTGTATTATACAGCCCATAATTTAACAACATATAATACAAATTTGTTGCTAAAATTTCAGCACATAGAAGATCCTCTCAAGGACCTGTTTGGAAACTTTCCAACATGGCTTACCAAGGAGGTACTTCTGGGATTTGGGAAGCATGGGGGCAAAGATCAGCTCCTTTTTCCCCTCATGAATCTGGACACAAATCTTAGTTTAAAACACAAAACCAAGTTTTATGGACCACTTAATTAACATACTTAACAAAAGGTGTACCACTCATGTCCTTTATAACAAACCTAGAAGATCCAAGTAATAATAATAAAAGAAAAATCACTAATATCTTTTATAAAGGTCTGTTTGATAGTTTGGAAGGAAAAGAAAAGAAAGGTATGAGAAGAAATGGGAGGGAAATATACTCTCCCCTTATTTGGATTTTAGAGAAAACAATGATAGAATAATTATAGAAAGGTAAATTAAACTAGTTTCACTACTCTCCTCTCATTCTCCAAAATTGGAAGGTATGAAAAATAAAGGTTTAGAAAAGAAATCCCCTCCAATCTCTTTCCTGTCTACCGTCGGTCCCAAACACATTCTATATAAGTTACTAAGCAAAGTTTAACACCTTACCAAATGGAAAGGCTTCTTTCTAATCAAGGGCAAAGAAAAAAATTAACTTGGTGGATGTAATATTAAAGGAAAAGGGGGGAAAGGCAAAAAAAAAAAAAACAAAATTTCTAAATAGATAATGGCAATGACATATAACTATTCAATTTATTCATCATCTTTGTTCATTCGAGCAATTATGGATATCCAAATAATAATTATGAAAAGTTTGAGTGGTAACGGGCAAGAGCAAAAATAAAAAATTTAATTTCCAATGACGTGATGTTAGGTCCATAAATAAACAAAAATGATGAACGAAATGAATGTTATAGTCTTTATTTAGATTGACAAGTAGCTTACACTCTGTTCAGGAAATCATGCAGGCTTTTGAGTTGCATTTGCACTAAACAACGCCTCAGAGAGGAAGTGGCTGCAGATAAAATAATCCATGCTTTTGGATAAAATTCAGAATGGTATAGGGCAAGGCAGGCAGAGGAGACGTCAAGTTGGTACTAAAAGATGAGAGGAAAAAGGGGAAAAGGAACAGTCCCTGTGATGCGGGGAGAGAGAAACTAAGAAAGGCATGTGATGTAACTAGTGCTGTCTCCAATCTCATATCTTCAACCAATGAAAAACAAAACTGTACAATTGGCAGTGTAAAAGCAGGATGAGATGTGGTAGGGACATAAGACAAGAAGTATTATTAAATTCCATCATTGGCTCATGCCAGCCCCGATTGCCTAAACAACGCATTCACATGCCGCCACCACCACCTCTTTTATCACTGTATGTGACTCATACCTTCAAAGATCCATTGGTCATCATTTTCTGCACAACCCATCTGCTAATCAAATCAATTATGTGGACCTAAATTTGACTATTAATCTTCTATTCGGTATAACAATATAATCTATGTATTCTCGAGAGATTCTTAGGTATTCCCGGGTAATTACCAGAGTTGATGAGGAGAGAGGAGAGATTTTATTGCATCCTCTTTCTTTAATCCTTATCAATGGTGGTAACAGCTTCATGTGTAGGAATTTCTCCTAAGAATGTTTTCTTCCCAAATGCTTTTAACTTGAGATAATAACTAATGAATCAATTGCTGCTGGTTTTGCGTATCGATATTTCAATATTGACAACCTGCTGCCCTGTAAAGACAGTGAATGGCTTCTTTCTCTCTACAACATATATATTTGGAAGAAAAAATAAGTAAAAGAATCACATAATTCTCATTCCACAAAGAAAGAGAGAGTAGAAATCAAAGGGGCAGAGTTGTATTTGATAACATTCCATTCCATTCCCAACAAAATTACACAGGAGCTTTATCAGCCTTGCCATAAGCCGAGATATGCATTGGTTTATACTTAAACTTTGGCACGGTCTCACTCTTTTTGTCAGCAGCACAGCTATCTTCAGCTTGTGCTGAAACTATGTACTACCATTTATCACTATGCTCCTACCTAGAATCTTGCCATTCGTTTGTTTTCTGTACATCTCTGTAGACAGCAATTACAGTTTCGAAACACGCCATGAAAAGCACCCAGCAAAGGAAAGAAAGATACAATGATTCAAAGTATTCACTGATAACCCACGTTCAATTTGTGGTGCCAAGAGAATTCCCATTCAGTAGTTTCTGGTGCTCTTCTTTGTTCTTGCCATCCTTATCTCTGGTGCTTAATGGCAGTAATGGAAGAGATGTGGACCCAGCATATCGGTCAGGCAAGTCTGCAGTAGAGACAATAGAGTCACCATTTAACAATTTAAATATAAAACACCCTCAGAATACATGCACCTATGAGTTATGGCTTATGCACCTTCATACCTACTGACTACTGAGTGAAATGTGGAATCAACAACAAAAGCATACATTTGATATACCACCCACATAGTGGAAAGCCATTTCTTTAACAAGACTTTCAAGCATATCCTAAGAAATGCAAAATAAGAAGATAATGATGAAGAAAAAGAAATCACTGTTGAATGCCAACCTGGCAATTTGTTGTTGACGAAGAACACTATCAAATTTACAGTATACCTGCATAAGAATAAACGCCTCACAGTCAACTGATGAAAGATCCTAAAAAGTTTGAAAGCAGAATAAATTTATTTTGATTTGAATATCATTTGAAATTTTGACCATGCAACGACATTGTCTACCGTGTAATGTTTGCGTGATGCTATAATCAAGAGGCTCTGAATCACGGCAAGGAGCCAAGCAAATTGCTTAATGCACCTGCAAACACAAAACAAAGTGATGGCAACAAAGTTAATCATTTGTCGTAACATCCATCATATAGCCATATGCCTAATGCATACAGTCATACTGGCTTCCTAATACATTAACACTCACAATTAGAAAACATAGAAGGAATACTACTAACGATGAAGTACCTTCTTGTACCGTTCTTTTGATATGCACGGACAAAAATTAAAGTAAATATCATGTGTGATGAAAAAATCAGATCACCACAGCTGTATATGACCCCTCTGGGAACTGCATTATTAGCACAAATCAAATTAGCATCGTAGTGTTGATTCTATGATTGATGAACCAACAAAAGAAATCAGTTAGATATTTAGAACTAACAATTAATTAACAACACTTGAGTGCATTCTCTGGATGAGGCAGCATGGCGAGCTTTGAGCCCTGAAAGAGACAGTTTCACATTATATAAAATTGCTTCGATTCCAACGAATCAATAGATAACGAGAATAAAACAAAACTCTATAACAGACCAACATCTAGAGTCCAGGATTACATCAATCTGACAATAAATCAAGCAAAGCCCAAGAAATCTCACTTCACGGCAATGATAATTTGGACCAGGAAGCTGAGTTGAATAGAATGTGGTGATGCGGAGACTTTGAGAAGCCTAAAACAAACTAAAGAATTGTCAGATAAATACAGCATGACGATATCGTAAATTTTAGTTCCGTATTCTGTTGTCAACCCAATGTGTTCATGTGTAATGTACAAATAAGTAGTTTAAGAAAATGATATCACAACCAAACAAAGCCATCTTTTCACTCTTATGTGAGATAGAAACAATAATGCCGATATTTAGTAAAGACAATCTTCTTCGTACAGCTCATCAAGGGGTTTCACACACAAGATGGATAGAAATGAATCCTGCACAATATTTTCCAAAAAGGACTCCATAAATTAACAAGAACATTGTCACTAAAGGTCACCTTAAAGACGTAGATGAACATGTGACTTTTGAACTGTGTTTAATGGTGCTCAGTTACCTCAACCTGGACATAAATGCTCATCATGACTCTTGAAGTGGATAATGGCCATTGAATTTTGAGAAGTTCTGAGCAGAAGAAATCAAAGCCTAAAAGGTAATAGAAATTTACCCTGTATAGAAAGTATTAGAAAGGTTAAGAGAGTATGTTTCTTCATAAAATAGACTACTTGTAATGTATTCAGATACACTGGAACGGCTTCACAACAGTTCAAAGTATCTTGACGGCTTATGGGTTTGATATTAGTTTCTGGGCTTGGAAGCAAATAAAAGCTTTGAAAGAGTACACTCAATTGATCTCAAGAGTAGATTGATATTTCAGAGACAGTGAACATTTAATAAAACCAATGGAAAGGTTGAAAAGAAATACACATAGTTTTTTTTTTTTTTATATATATATATAACACAAAGCTTTTCTAGATTTCTCCTCAACTATAACAGTAAAAGGAGAAAAAAAAACAAAGAAAACTGTTTCAAGCATATCCAAAAGCAGCATTACCAATTGTTTTTCCCTGTAGAGATAGCAATCAGAAATATCTCATAAAAATAAGAAATGAAGGAAAAAAGCTAACGCAAGTAAGCATCCCAAAACAATTAAGAAGAGTGCAGGTAATAGAATTGGTACTTACAACTAAATAAGCAAGAACCCTACACCATATCAAAACTGTATAGATTCTTTTGCTCTGGAAAACAAAGGGATGAAAGGTTCACTGCAACAAAATTAACAGTACATTAGACCAATCAACAACTAACTAATGACTCTAAATTAGGATCCCTTCCCATCAACAATAGGCTAATTTGGCTTCATAACATATGGAAATAATGAAGTCAAAGACAAAGAGCCATATAGGACACCTTGAATATAGTTTAATCAGTCTGGGATTCAATATTAACATTCTAGTATCAACAATGCGGTGCATGAAAAAGAAGCATCATATACATGTATAACGTATATAGGACACAAATTAATGTCTCACAAACCTAATCTGCAAAATAGCTGTTAAAGGGCAGCTGGTACCTTTAGTTTCTTGTCCAATTGACAGTTTAGTCTGACCTCAGGTACAATCTATCCAGCTTCTACCTTTCACCAATATTTCAGTTGCCTTGATTTAAGACCTATTTGAGGCATCATTAGATTGATGGTCCTTTAAAGAGGTTTAACCAATCTCGGCTCTACTGATGACCCACAAAATTCAATTTCCAGTCCATTACAAGGGCTTCCACTCACTCATAATAATACTGTACCGTGGTTCATGAAACTAAATTGAAAGGCATCAATAATTCTAAAAGATCATCATTTTCAATTTCAAATCTATCTAATGGCGTAATTCTCATCACTTGAAGGGTTGAGGATGCTACAGATTTCTCAATCTTGTAAGTTTTCTTTGCAGATCATGATTACGGTCCTTTATTTATTATCCATTTAAATCCATAATTGAATCCAAACAAAAAAGTAATTGCACCAATCATAGCAGGCACTGGTTCACATATGCAAGCGCACATGTGAGACTCACCTTCAAATGCAGTTACTTTGAAAATACAGATGTGATAAGCAAAAGAAGTAGGTAAACAATAACACTGGATAGATTTTAACTTGTCAAGAAAATGGAGAGTTGCACAAAGTATACAAATAGAATGATCTAAACCTCAATTGCAAATTCTATGTTTCACAATCTAAAAGAAAAACCTAGTGTATAAAAATAAGTAATTGAGAAAATGAATTACGAAATCTTACCAAGACGAAGGAACTGAAGATGATAATGAATACAGTTTCACTGATGTAAGCTTTGTCTTGATCGAGTTCCAAAACGCGCACAACAATAGTTGAAAGAAATAGTACTACAATTTACAATATAGATTATAGAAACCAAAATGTGGTACTCACTGGAAGAATGAAGAACCCAGCATCCTGAAGTGTTGGTCCTGAACGATGTAAGTAGTGAACCCCATGAGCAGCCAACCCATGTATGTACTGAAAGAAAAGAAAATTGAAGAAAAAGGTGACAGAGCTGTAGTTATGGCAAACAAATCAAACTCCGATTTTCCTTCTAGCCATACAGAAAGAAATCTAATAAAGACAAAAAAAACACTAAAGTGAAAGAAACATTTCTGCCTCAAAACATCAAATTGGGTCAGAATTTTGAGGAAGCTTGTTAAGCAAGGGTTATTATGGGAGAAATGGAGCATAACTTTGTCACAAAAGCAATGCCCTGGGTCTTAAAGCAGTTTAGCCCTCAAGGATCACGGTGGTTTTGTTCAACACCATTTAAGTGCCTATGGATTGAGAAAACTCGCTGAAATCACTAATATCCTCAAAATAGAAGTCAAGAGGAACACTTTTTGACAGATGAGACTATTTTTGAAGATAAAAAGTATACTACCATAAAGGGATCTAAAAGACTATAACAAGAATGGGAGAAAACCCAGGAGATAAGGCAACTCAGAAAGCTATAAACCAAAATACTTCAGCTCACTGGAATTAGAGTTTCCAATTCGGCCTATTACATCCAATATACTGATTGCTATTATCCTCTACTCATTTGTATTCTTCCTCTTGTATCTTCGGTAAGATACCAGGTCAAGCGGAGAGAATCCAAAATAAAACAGTCTCACAACCCAAAAAGATTATGAAAGATGAAGTAAAGACACGGATCATGATCCCCTCCATTTGAGAATTAAAATGGAGTCAAGTTTATGGTGAGATTAAATGTCATATCATCAAATGGAGAATATTCAAGTACAAATTTGTCATGAAACATTCAATCTTACAATAAACTTAACTTCTATTTAAATTCTTAAATAGAGAGGATCTTGGTCCTAAAGACACCAACATAGGCTATGTGGAGTAGTAAACCAACGAACCAGCAGAATCAGTCAATCTAACCTATTCAAACACAGATGAGCTAAAACAACAAAGCAACACAAATAACAAGAGAGTGAAATAATTCCAGTCTGTGACCTGTCCTTATTATCTGCCTGGTCATTCAAACACACCTCAAAATGAAATCGGATTTGCAAAATGATTAACTGTAACAAAGGTCCCCTAGTAATTTTTACCACATTTCCTTACAAGCAAGAGACTTAAAAAAAATCTCAAGCCTTAAGCATTTAATAAAGGTAAATAAACGTTAAAGCATTAATTACCAAAGCCAACTCAAAATTTGAAAACCTAACATACATAGTTCAATGAAAGACAGACAAAAGAGAAAACCTGAAGTACAAATCCAGCAAGAATAAGCTTCCAAATTTCTAAAAGAAGTGAAATCTCTATTGTTGCCTCTGTGCAAATTCTCCTCCATAGCTTCACATTAAAGCAAAACAAATTCAATCAATCAAAACCCACCAAAGAAATGAAAAAGATCAACAAAAATTATTTAAAAAAAGACCAGGGAGAGAAACCTTAGGAGTCTCGCGATCAACGTAAATCGGCATTTTTGGAATCCGAGGTTACGATTCGACATCAATTGCCATACACCCTCGAAGGCTAGGATCATTTAAATCTCCAAATATACCGCTCAAAATGGAATTTTGAAATTGTTTTATTTCGATAGATACAAAGCTTAATCCACTTTTATAAAAAAAAAAGAAAGTAAAGGGATAATGTTGAATCTAATCCACAAGTAGATTCACCTAATTCAAAATCCTAATCAAAAGTTGAAAACGTCTCTCAGTTTCTCTCTTTTATGTTAGAGGCAGTTGAGGACAGAGCTTAAAGTAAGAGGAAAATCGAAAGTGCAACTAATTAATTTGTTTATTAAAAACTGTGCGATCTTTTCAGTTTAAACTTTTGTAGTAGTTCTTCTTGAATTGGGAATATGTTTTTCTAGTTACGCCAGAGAAGTGATCACAAAGGGCTCCTCCACAAAAGAAACTTCGGCTGGGGAGACGGACATCATTTTATTTACTGGTCTCAGTCTTCTTGATGAGCAGGGAAGGCAGCTCAGTTAATGGGCTTGTGGGCCATATTCTGTCTGGGACAAAACATCAAAGTTTGTTTTCATTTTACATGCAAATTGTTACGAAGGGTCCGGTGTCAAAACCTTCAGACAAAATTGAAGTTACTTAAACTTACGAAGTTTATTTAAAAAAATAATATTTTTAAAAGTAAAATCAGGCATTCAATTTTATTATTCGATAATTTTTTTTTTGTTATAAATCATTTACACAAAATTTTATAAAAAAAATACAATTAATGTATGGATTAATATATATTTTATCAACGGTTTTAAAACTTTATGAACTTCATTTAAGTTTTTCCTAAAGATAATTACAATTGGGTAACGATATTGGTATTCTACAAATGGTTATTGACACTTTACTTAATTTTTAATTGCTAAACCTTACAACAATACCCCTAATTAATATTAGATAAACTTTTAACTTTTGAAATGCAAAATAATGTCATTTATTCATTTTACAAGTTTCCATAACATAAATCTTTATTTTAATACTTATTTTCATCTCTAATTCTTTATTAGGGGTGGATTCAAGCCGAATCGAGCCTAAATACTAAGGTAGTTGAGCTCGGCTTGAGTTCAAATTGGGCTCGAGCTCGAGTTCGATAAATTTTATAAAGGCTCGAGCTCGAGCTCGAGCCTGAGCCTTGGATTGAGCTCAAGCTCGAACTATAATTTTAATAAATAAAAATATTAAATAAATATTTGTTCGAGCTTAAGCTCGATAATACCTTATCGAACTGTTCGAAAGCCTTTCGAGCTGAACCTTAAGGTATTCGAGCTCGGTTCGATAAGCTATTCGAGCTTAAGTTTGAAGCTCGATCGAACCTAGCTTTGACCGAGCTCAAGCTCGAATAGTTCGATAAAAGCTCGGATTGATTCCAACCCTACTCTTTACCTTCTTCACTTTTGCAACCAAAAATTTTCCTCCTTGATTTTACTTATTTCTTCACTTCTTTTTTTTTTTTACTTTTTTACCATGAGCCAACATAGAGTTCTCGCAATTTAAAACTTTTGTACAACACTGTAGCATTTTGTAGTTTAAAACTACATTTGTTTTAAAGTTATGTACAACACTATTCTTCTAGCAAAGTTAGAGAATGGTTTTGAAGTTCTTACTATTGATCATAAGAATAACAATAAGACGTGACAAGCTAATCACATTGGATAAGTAGATAGAGGTATTGGAGGTAAGGTGAGATTCGAAAGGTGGCCGTTCTATGAACTCAAATATTTTGGTTTGATCTCATTTCTAGCTAACAAGATTATAGATTGGGGTTCTAACACAAGAGGGGGGTGAATTAGGTTTTTAAAAGCTTTTGCTAATTATTTGCAAGTTTGTAAAAACAGTTAAATGCACAAGCATACAAATAAGTAATGTGCTTTAAGTAAAAGAGTTTAAGGAAGAGAAAGTGCAAACTCAGTTTATAGTGGTGCGGCAATATCGGATTCCTTCTGACCCTATGTCCACTCTCTTCAAGGAACCTCCTTAAAGTAATCCACTAAAACTTTTAGTCGTGCAACTTCACGGGTGTTGTACAAACCTTACAACCAATTCCTTCCTCTCGGAAGTTATTCCCTTTCTTATGGAAGCTAATCATTTCCTTATGGAAACTAATCCCTTCCTCACGGAAGCTTACAAAGAAGTGTTTAATTCTAAACACTTTAAGAGTTATTAAAACTCTTTCCCATTTATAATAAATGTGATTTGTTGTAAAGTAAATGGTAGAAAGATAGCAATGAATGCTTTTACAAATGAACAATATCTCTCTTTCAAGAAAAAACTTGAAGAATAAATTTTTCAAAGCTTTTGAGAATTAATGAGCAAATTTGTGAATTGAATGTGTTACCTTCCTTTGTTAAATGCTCATTGAAGTGAGTTTATATAGCTTTGAATCAATATGACTGTTAGATACTGACTTGGTAGGTTTTGTGCATTAAATGTTCAAGTCTCACGTCTCAAACGGTCATATTTTCGAATTACCGATCGACTGGTTTTTTATACCAATCGACTGGGTCAAGCGAGAAATCTCACTTTTAGGCTGTGAGAGACTACCAGTCGACTGGGTCCTAAGCTCCAGTCGACTCGGAACATACTGTCCCAGATGCCAGTTGACTAGGGACATTCTGTCTCATACCCCAGTCGACTGGTACATTTGAGCCAGTCGACTGGGTTGCCCTCCAACCCAGTTTTTCATTTAATAAAACTGTTTTTGACTTGGAAGTATTTGAATTAATAGTTTTGTCAAAATTACTTTGCAAAAAAAGCCATAAGACAAGCTAATTACTTGAACATAAGAGATTTACATTTGATTTCAATACCTTAATGCATATTTTATATCTTCTGTCTTGTCTTGGCGTCTGATACTGGCTGAGTTATTGCATCTTGTTTCTTTGTTGAAAGCTTTTACCGTTTAAACACTTAGATAAAACTATTAGTATAATTAGAGAAGTGTTTTGTCATTATTAAAATTGGATAAGGGTTAACAAAGATTCTCTTCAATATTTCAGTATTTTGCATAAGTTCTAAACAAATTGCATAATTTAAACAAATGATATAACGATGTAGTTTGAAACTTTTTAAGAGATGAGTTGGTGTAGTTCGGCTTGAAAGAGATAGAACGAAAAATGCTAAAATTCTCATTCATAACTCTTCGAAAGATTTTGCATCTTGTTTTTGAAAAGAATGGATTTTACATTTTGGGTATGGGCATGGAGGAAAACTTCACGAAAACCCAAAATTAAATATAGTATATCATATAAATAAATCAAAAAACAGATGAATATCTTTAATTGCATCAATACATTATAAAATTTAATTAAAATAAATGTGATAAAAATAAATAAATTATCAGTATTAGTTGTGTTCAAGCATGTGAATGAATCATTGAAACAATTTATATTCAAAAGATCATAAAACTCTTCAAGTTTTGAATTTTTTTTAGAATTAACATGTATTGTTATAAAAATGTAAAGAACGAAGTAAAAAAAAAAAGATATGGCTGCAAAATAAAAAATGTAAAGGGAAGAAAAAAGTTTTAATAAAAGGTTTTATATTACGGAAACTTGAGAATAAAATAATTAATAGTATTTTGTATTTTAAAAGTCAAAAGACGATCTAACATTAATTAGAGGTATTATTGTAAATTTTAACAACTAAAAAACTAAGTAGAGTGTCAATAACCATATGTAAAGTGCTAATATCGTTACCTATTACAATTTACACTTTCCAAATTGCACTCCGCTTATACCCTTAGCACGTGCACACATTATTTTTTTTTCTTTTTTTTATGGATGCGATTTTCATTTTGGATGACTTGCCAATTTTTTTTTTTCACTTTGGATAATTATTTACTTCAGTAATTATGTTATTAAGATCTATAAACCATGATATTTGGTCACAGTAATTGTATTCCGTTCGGTAGATAAAGCTTCTTTGGACATTTGTTTATTGATAATTTCCCTACTGTTCAACAGTCAACACCATATTTCCTATGATTCTGCCTTGGGCTACCTATTTTGCTTATTCAATCTCAGAAACTTGCTTTAGAGATGTATCTATTGCTTTCCTTTTTCATCTAAAAGCTTGAAAGATGATATGAGCGTATGGGAAAATGAAAGAGCAGGGGGCGATGCAGAATTGGCTGGTCTGCATTTTAAGATCCCAATCTTCATTAAATTAGGGAGAGGGGTCTTTAGGTTCAGCCTTACCAAGGTTCAAGTATCAGTGGAAAGCAACCACAGCTTCTTGACCTAACAGTCACCCCAGGAGAAACAACCGGGTTTGATATCTCTCCGTCAATGTACCCAAAAAATATTAGTGGAAAGAAAATATCATTCACTCATTATATGCACACTTACATTGATGAATATGATTCTACTTGATATTTCTTCCGCAAAATACTATGATCCAAGGCTTCAGTATCTTTCCTTACCATTATAGCAGGCCTCGCACATCTGCTGCTTATTTTGTATTGGGCTGCAGACATCAATGACAGATATTCTGTCGCAGGTCTCAGGCATTGCCCAACCAACAAACCAGAACTATGTATACGTACTCCTAGTGCGTAATTACAGAGATTGCATCTCATGTTAAAGTGAAACTAGACCCTCCCGGCCGGTGAGAGGGGTGGAAATGAGACATATCTCGCAGGAGCCTCTCCTTCCATGAGACGAGGCTGTCTTACTCTATCCCCCAAAGTTCTATCTTCAAACAAGTTACTTGATTCTGAAAGTTCACACAATTTTCTACTATCCCAAGTTGCTATGCAAATGGAAAATGCCTGCAAGAGTGAGAGAGATGAATTGAACTCAACTGAATAGACTCCTTCCTTGAATGGAGCAAAAGTGAAGAAAGGCTGATTCTCTTGTTCTTCTCCCTGTAAACAAGTATAAAAAGGAAAAAGATGAGTCAACTGGCAATTTCAGTTTAATATAATGAACAATTAGATTCGTCAAAGCAGAAGATTTATTAGCCCATAAAAGCAGAAGGTCCCTACCAGAAAGAAAAGCTCGAATTGATCTGCAATGGAAGAATCTCTCGATGAACTTGATTTCTTGCTGATTTGATTCCGGTTAGAAAGAATTCTAGGTTTGCAACCCATATCCCAACCTCCACAGTCACATGATCCACCCGACTTCCACCGTTGAATCAATGATGAAGGTCCTCCTTTATGCGGTAGACCATGAACACCACTTGGAAGTATGACTGTAGCACTAATGTCTCGACCACGGACAAGAGGCCAATTCTGTACATTTTCCCCAGATTTAGAATTCAATCTCTCCTCTGTAATATACTCTTTCAACCCAACCTCTGGCAAGTCATTGTAGTTACCACCATGATAGCCATCTCTGATTAAGTTTTTATTAGCCCTTTTGGGGATCTTGATAACAATGGCTGCAAGCTCATCGTTTTCCTGGAAATCATATGCTTGCTGATCCACCTGTCCTAGGTCCACAGCAAAGAGAACAAACTCTTTGATACTGAATTGATCCATGCAGCTACTTCTGATCACATTAGAAGACTGAGAACCAGAAACCCTCATCTGGGCAACAACATTAGGGATATAGTCATGACCTTCACCCTTGCCTCGTTGGTTTATCCACCTTCCTTTCTCCTTCTTAACTTCTTGAATAGTGAAGAATGTATAAATGCAGCTGTAGTCATCCTTTCCTGAGGTACTCAGTTTCTTCAATGTGGCTGCAAGAATGCTGTTTTCATTGTCAACAGCAAATGTGAAGAGAGGCTGGCCATTCTTAACTGCAACTCGCAACAGAGCTTGAAGAGCTGATGATCCATTCTTCTTGACCTTAGATGAATCATTTACATTGAGTGCCCTACAACTGGTCATATCTAATTTTACTTTTCCCGATTGCACAGTTACAGTTGAAGAATATGGTCGCCCATCTAATGATCTACAGGTCCTATCACTTGATGTTGAGCCTTTTTGTAATGGCTCAGAAAAGTTGCGGCAGTTAACTGCCTTTGGCTTCATTAGTGACTCCAGTAACCTTCTCAAAGGACTGGTCCTGGCTCTGCTTGCAGCATTAGGTTTATCACAACTTGAACTGTCATGCCAAGAAGAAGCCACAGCCTTCTCGGTACCAGATTTTGCAGAAACATTCATTGAGCTCAACTGGGGTAGTGCAAAACCATCTTTGGAGCTGGAACTTTTGCTTGTCTTACCTCTACTGAAGCTAAATCTGCGAAAAGGTGAAGTGCTTCTTACTTTTTCAGATTCTACTTTGCTCAATTTCAGATCTGACCCTGTGGAAGGCTCATTTGCACTGGGTGTTATGGTTGACCTTTTATGTTCTAGATTACTGCCTTTGGATGGACTAATTCCCGTCTTAGAAAAGCGTGGTATTGAGTGAGATCCTTCTGATGAAAAGTTGCTTCTCTCTAAACCTGCAGAGCTTGTATGTTTCATCTGCAAGTGTCTACTGACATCAACTTCACGAGAGAAGGGGCGATGCAGGAAATCAGAATGGATCTCTGCATGGCAAACCTCCTTAGATCTTTCCGAAATGCTCCTTCGACTAGTCTCCACCGCTCTTTGACCTATCATCGTTGTCGAATCAGAAAGCTCGGATACTCCAGAAAGATTGTTTTGTGGGAGATCTCTTGGCAAAAGAAGAACTATTTTTTCTTTTACATGGAAATCTTGGTCATGATCATCTGGACTTCTTTCCTCCAACTTCTCTGCTCCTTTCATAAATACATTAGCTTGAGTCTCTATTTTTAGCTTCGTGCACAATGCAATCTCATAATTTACCCCATTTGGCAATGTTTCACTTTCTGGATCAATCTTTAAGTCTGAATCTTTCTTTTCGCACTGCCCCAACTTGATTTCAGAATGGCTTTGGTAAACAGGCTCATCTGTTCTGATGAACTTTCCCTTCTCCTTGAAGGTGTTTCTCTTGGCAGCCTTGAGATCTTGAAACTTTGCAACACTTTCTCCGAAGGATTTGACAGCTTGAGAATGGCTTTCTGCGGAAGATGACATCAGATGAAATTGCAGTGAAGGACGGCGCATCCTTTGACGAGCAGGAGAGCAACTGCGACCTCTGCTAGAATGTTCAGGTGATTCATCTGTTGAGAGAGATGAGGATGTATTACTACTGAACATTGAAGACGTGCTACTCCTGTGTGGTATCTGTTTATGGCTATACTGCCATTTCTCTAGACGCCCCCAGTCAAGGACTCCAACATTTAAAACTTTCTCCGGGAGGTTTTCTCCTCTCTCCAGATAACTTGGTAAGTTTGACATGTGCTTAACTAGCTCGTCTTCTTGAATCACCTTTCTATCAATCCGTTGCTTCAAGTGATTCCCTGAAGATTTAGGTGCGACATCTTTCACATTTTTAGTAATTTCATGATGCAGATCAGCATATGATAAATTGGGCTTTTCTGGTCTAATTCCACCCCGGGGATTTGGCCTTTGGCTTGCTCGAGGAAATACAGTCTTCTCAGAAGTTTCCAATGGTTGCTGATCCTTTGAACTCTTTTTGAGCTCTGGATAACTTTCCATTGACTTAAGTAGTTTTTGGGGACGTAGCAGTATCTCTTATGGTAAAATTTCAGAATTTACTGGTTTCTTGTTTGTACAAAAGCTTTCATTGAAGAAGGTCCTAATATTTCAATATTGGCTGCAAATTCTGATTCCACATGGCCAGACGGCACCCTGGAGATAATAATAAAAAAAGATATCAGGGGTTTTACAAGCATATTATAAACAGGCATTAATGACAACTGCTGAGTGGTTATGCTACTATAAAAGGATTACGTAAATATTGAACAAAAAGTTGTACGCAATAATCAAAGTATGTGTAGATCAATTTATTCATTCCTTTATGCAAGCAACAGTCAAAACCCTTGACATCTATCAAGCTCTTCATAGTGATATCTAAGGTTTTGTGATTGAATTAACCTAATTTCAAATTATAGGAATGAAGTATCTGAGCTAAATATAGCTTCCAGGAAAAAAAGTATAAAAAGGTGTTTTCTGTCCTTAGAATTTCTAATCAGACAACTCTTCTCATCTCTGATCACTTTGATTCCTACTTGCCAACTCCAAAAGAAAAATTCTTGGTGGAACCAGGTGCAAGCGGAAATTTCACTGGTAATTTTTGGGAACTTCACTGGTAATGACAACTATATGACAGACATCACTAGGGTTCCCAAAAATTTCCAGTCAAGTTTCCAGCTGGTGCTAATCTCTTGATTTGCACCTGGTGCAGCCAAGAATTCCTCACTAAAAAGGCCTTCCTTGTTGGCCGATATCATCAATCTATATAAGATTCAACAAAAGGGATATTCTATGTTATCCTCTGTAATATGAAACCAGACCCTTCCCAAAGTCTCCCCTAATCCTTGTTATGAATTCAAAGCTTCATACCATACCTAAATGCCCTTAAGTTTGCCGCTTTCAAATGCAATCCACAGATGTGAATGATAGAACATGACCTTGGTAAATTGTGCGAAGGATTCATGAAATGAACATTTTCATTTGTTTTACCCATGAGGGAGAAAACAATGAATCAGTATTGTCCCCTACCCCACCCATGCTAACATGCAAGGTTCTATGAAACTAGACTGTTCTCAACATGATAACTATTAGATGTTGGGCCGTATAATGCAAAAGCTACTTGGGAATCAATTATAATCAAAAGAGCCAAAGTACCCTGGCACAAGCTAATCTGGTTCCCCCAGTTTATTCCCAAGCACAGTTTTATTGGTTGGCTATCTATTCTGGATAGGCTATCTACGAAAAGTAGACAAAGGAATTGGGGTATCTCCGTTAAGATGCCTTTTGTGCAACCTGCTGGATGATATTAGAGATCACCTTCTCTTTACTTGTGACTTCTCAAAGCAAGTGTGGTCTCAGCTCCAAATAAAAACTGGTATTTGCAATAAACCTGTGAGTTCTTGGCATGATGATTTTGCATTGGTCTTAAGGCATTTGAAAGGAAAGAGCATGAATACAACTAACTTAAAATTTGCTTTGAAGGCTTTTCTCTCAGGAAGGAAAGGAATTCTAGGCTTCATCAAAATCTGTTTCATAGTGTTGATCAAGTATTTTAGTTCATTGTATCTGATGTTAGAAATAGGCTTCTTAAGTTCTTAGTTTTGCAACTGATGCTAATTTTGATGATAGCATAGCTGCTAGGTAGAACCTTGCTGTCTCATAACAAGGTTGTGTAATTTGTTTGGATTGTAATCCTTGTAGCAGGCTACCTGCTTTGTTTCTTCTTGGATAAATGTATTTTGCTTTATCAAAAAAAAAAAAAAAAAAAACAAGCAGAACAATTTTGCAGCTCTAGTGGTCACATATTTTTTTCTTGTTATTCTTTACATTTTGTCTTTCTTCCTAAATTTTTAACATGAAAATGTAGGAACTGTGATTTAGACAACCATCCTGGTAAAGAATCTCCAACTTCCACTGTACAGAGTTAAAAGTGGATACAAGAAGACAATAAACAGTATACAGACAACAGTGAAAATAAGCCATAGAAACCCATTACGAAAATCAAGAAAACCTGTCCATGAAAAAAACCCAGTCTTAGAATATCTTCAGATAAGGACAAAGGACTACACATCATGGAGACGGCTAAAGAGGATTACCCTGTTGCCAAAAACTATAATGGAAACGACAAAGATCCCCAGCAATTCAAAGGCCAGAGTGCACTCAATTTTTCAAAATTCAAAGCACTAGGACCTCGTTTGTTTCTCAGGAAAAGGACATGGCAAAACAAAAGGTAATTATGCTAAATAATGGAAGCACTTTTAATGTTTTTTCTCTCACTTTTCCCATTAACCAAGGTGCCTTTGATTATTTTGATTTTTGAATTGAACATCTAATTATTGGATATTAATAATAAAAAAAAAAGTGAATCTGCCTACTCTCTCTCTCTTCAATTCAAGTTAAATAGAAAATGCAGAGCTAAAGAAATCACAAATTTAGGAATCAGAGCAATAAAAAACACCTCGAACTAAGCAATACAGTTCTTAGAAAGCAAATCTTTAAGCTAACCAAACATAAAATTTTCTCGGGAAAACTTATCATACAAACGAATATAGGCACGTACCATATATTGTTTAGGAAATGCCGAGCCCAGCGATGCCATTAACGGAAACTTCTTCCCCTCCAAGACGAAGCAATACGTGTCGGTGCCACCAATGAAATTAGCTAAAGAAGATTAAAAAAAGAAACTCACTGAGATCAGAGACAGAGAGTTTGCAGAGAAAAATCTCTTTCATATTAATCCCAATGCCTTCGCGTTTCTCTCTTCTAAAGCTCAAAAGCCGAAGAGAATATCAAGCCCCAAAAAGATAGTATACACAGAGACTGATAAAAGGCTAGAGATTGTTTTTTTCTATCTAGAGAGAGAAAGTTATGTGTGTGTGAGAGATGATGCGTGTGGTTTCTCGCAGTAGTTCATTTTGTTTTTCGTGTTTTGTGTTTTTTCGTTTTGTTGCAGTAAGCGGAGTCAAAGAAGTATGGTAGAAATAGAGAAACGGCAATCATTTTCAATAGACGGCCAAAACGGAGAGCCGATAATCGGGCGTCACATCGAAAGGCGCAGGAATTGTATGTTGGGTAAATTACTTTTTAGTTTCTGAAGTTTATCCTAATTATGGGTTAGTTTTTCTATTTGTATATTCAACACTTTGGTCCTGCTGTCAGAATTGACAAGAATCTTTATACCCAAGTCAACATTAGCAGTTGAGAGACGCAAACGTTAAAGGACTACATGGCTCCCTGCTCAACTACCCCCATTTACACACTTTGGTATGGAGATGGGAAAAGGGCGGGTTAGACTGGGTAAGGATAAAGTGTAGTTCAGCAAATCTGTATTAAAAATATTGGTTTTTAATAATATTTTATTTTTTTATGTTTATATTTATATTTTAATGAGCAAAAGACTGATAAAAAAAATATATTAATAAATTTTTTTTTATTTAAGTAAAAAAATAATGAATTAGATCAAATACATATAAGATCTTATAAATAACAAATCAATAAGTATAAATTAAAAATATATTTTATTAATAAATTTTATTTTTAATATACATATTCGTATTTTAATGAACAAACAACATATAAAAAATTAATCCCATCAATTTTAAAGTTGTTTATAAAAAATTAAAAATAAGAAGTAAAATTTAATTTTTAAACCAAGTGTGCAACAGTTTTAAGGGTTTAGTAAAAAATACCGGGTTGTTGGTGCACTGACAGATAAAAAGGATATTGACATCAGCATCTAAAGACTTTTTTACTCGAGACTGTGAGAATTAAAGTGTAAAATATATAAAATGCAAGGATTAACCAGTAATTAGAAGTAAATCTTAAGGATAAAAAGTAAGTTACTCATTGTCTGTCAGTGGTCCCCAGTCCCCACTTAGAAAGCCTTATTTATTTGTTGCATTCTCAAAAAGACTTTCTGATCAAAATGGTGGGTCCACGATGTAGATCTATTACGCTGTGGGCCCATGTGCGTCAGCTCATAGGCCAGTGTGACGCTTAGGTGATTTATAACTCTTCTTGATCATCTGGTCACATGGTTTTGTCATTTGTACAGATTGTCAGATACTGCAATTGTCAATTTTATTCTTTTTTTTTTTATAATTTTTCTATTTTCATTCGTCTTCTCTTGTTCAATTGTAGCCATGTGGCATATCAAAGACGGGATTTGCAGAAATTATTGTATGAGGCAGTGGACTTGTTATTTAAGTTCGGCTGAATTTAAAAATAAATAAATTTGAGTTTGAATTTGAATTCAATTTTTAAGTTGGATTGAGTTTAAATTTTAGATTAATTTTTTGATGACTTGATTTAGCTTAAGTTCGATATTAAATGAGTAAATTTAAATTTGAGTTTAAATTTTATATTGTCTATTTAATTTTAAGCTCGATCTTGAAAACAAATTTTAATAAATATAAATATTGATTCTACTTGAGTTTGATAATATCTTATCGAACTGTTTAGGAGTTTTTTGAACCGAACTTTAAGTTATTCGAACTCGATTCGATAAGCTAATTGAGTTTAATTTTCATATTCAAACTCATTCAAGCTGAGTTTTAACCGAACTCAAATTAATAACTTATAAAAATTCGACTTGAGCCTACTCCTCCTTGTATGTATTTGGTGCAAATAGAGTTGTATGAATATGGTGCATTTCATCCATTCAAAAAGTGAGGAAAAATAAAAAACAAATGTATTTTTTTATTTTTTTGAATTGATGACATGCACTTTAGGTATGTATCTTATGTGAACTGGGTTCATGCAAAAATTCCTCTGTGAGATTGATGGGGATGCTGAGATCGATCGAATCTTGTTGACAAAAAGTTTAGATAGGCACGTTATCACTTGTGTTAATTAAAAATAAAAATAACAAAACCATGCTAAGATTCAAAAAATATTGTGAATATTATTACATGGGTATGGAAGATTGGAAGGACCCCTACTTTCCAACTTTTCTCAATGTAAAATAGTTTGTTATATAGAGGATATTATTAACTTTATTTATGCCCATGAGATTTAGAGGATTTTTTTAAAAAAAAAAAAAAAAAGAAGATGATATGCCTTTCTTTTTGTTACAACGATGATTATATATGCTTTTGATACCGCGCATGATCTCAAAAGTGCCACTTTTAACAGCACAAAAAGATGAGAAAAAGAAAAAAGAAAAGAGAAAAAAGAAAAAGGAAAAAGGAAATGCAATAAGTTCATAGATATGAACAATAAAAGAAGGGATTTAATCTTGATTTTCATTATTACTTGGTAAATCAAAGATCATAATGATGTCTGCTCATAATTTTTTTTTCTTCTTTTGAAAAAAAAAGTATTTTTTATGTTCGAATAATTAACCGTCACGTGTTAAAGTGATTAGTAATAATGTAATCAAATATCACTAATAAAACGTAGATTGATAAACATGTAATAAAATATACATGTATTTATCTGAAAATTGGATGATAATTTCGTGAAAATCGAGTGATATATAACATAAAAAAATTAAAAATAAAATTTTTATTTTGCGTTTACATAATATGTTTTCATCAATTAACATGTGAATATATATTGATATTGTTTGTTTACGCAATACGTGCATCTTTATTCTAATTGGTAGGTATGGTCTTGTCTTTTGCCCAAAGAAATTGTAAGCTTCTGATCGAGTAAATGAATGAAAGTTGCAAGCCTTTTTTGGGTAAAGACTTAAAGGAGCATAAGTCGTTATACTCTCATGTAGGTATGATTGTGTCTTTTTTGCCAAATAGATTTATTAATCAAAAAAACATTTTGAATATCTGATATGCCCCATATTGTTCATTGTGTTATACATAATAAATCTCGAGTTTAAATTGATCGAAGTTATGATATCACTAAAATAAATTTTTGTAATATAAATCTATTATTTAATGGTTATTTTAAAATTATTTTGAGATTAATTTTCTCCCGTTAATGTTTAAAAAAAGATAATTTACATAATTGGGCAATTTGACTCATATTATTGAAGTAGCTAGTATTAAATTTATTGTGATTGTTACCATTTTGGCATTAATCTAATCATCATTATAGAATGACTTTGAAACCTTATAGGCTATAGGTGATAGATGACGACAATATAAAATGGTATTATTGTAGCAACTTGGTTCTTTATCAAATTGAACAACAACTAATTAGAAATTATAATGTGCGACAAAACTATGACCTCTTCTATCACTAGGGGGTCTTAAGGCTTTTTGGAATTTATAGGATGTTCACGTCACCAATTATTTTATGTTTAGCTATTCAATTGCAACAACTGGCTGCTTTCAAACACTACGAGATAAGTTGTCAGCGTTAGCATTTTTCTTTTTTACATATTTCGACGTTTAAAAGTACCGTAATATAAATTTTTGACGTTTTTTGCAAGCGTAGGATCAAGTGCCGGAAAGTATAGTGACGAAACGCAAAGCGCTGCAATAAGCAAATTATTTCGGCGCTTATATAGCGGCACTTCAAAGCACCGGTATATAGCGGCACTTTAGAAGCGCCGATATGTAAAGCGTCGGTATATAGCGGCACTTTTAAAAGCGCCGGTATATAAGCGCCGCCGAATTTATAGTTTCTCCGTAGCACACGTTTATTTCTGTTTTTACATATCTTTGGCTTAAATATCAACATTCCATATGCAAATGTTCTTCGATATATAAAATGCATCATCCATAAAGATTCTTTCAGTCAACATAAAAGTCTTATTTATACAAAAAAAACAATCATAGTTCATATATAAAATTCATACAAAAACAAAGTAATGGAAATGTAGATAGTATGAAAAATTATTTTAACATCATGAAATCAATCATGAGGTCCTCTATTAACCAAATGCTGTAGTAAAGACTTCAGCTCATCCATTTGGGATTGCATATTATTTATTTGATCATCGTGTCTCGCTGTTATTTGTTGAATTTGTTGCGCATGCTGTTGATTGTTTTCTTCTATTTGTGCTCTCAAACTATTTATCTCTTCAGCATATACCCCATGGTGTCCCATATCATTCCTTATTTGAGCCGAATGTCCAAACACAGCAGAGGGTGTAACTCCAAAACCCTGACCTCGGACACGACCGGAACTCTCTTCACCCATAAGTTCGGTGAAGACTTCATTTTGTATTGCTAAATTATTGCTAGCATCAGAGGATCCTGAAGCTGCAACAAGTTCAGCAACACGAGCTTCAGCTGTCACCTACAATTAAGAAACAATAAAAATTAAACTCCCAAAATATTTAGTAGCTAATAACAGCGCAATATACATAAAACAAAATGTGTTTATCATATTTTATAGAAAAATGGACAGCATTTCCCCTATTTTTTCATAAAACCTCTTGCAAAATAAAAGCAAATATACAATCCAAGCAATGTACCTAATTTAGACAAAATGTGCAAAGCAAAAAAGTATCATCTATGCTTGTCGGTGGTCACCACCATACAAAATCATCCCACTTTTATCAGCATAATTCAAAAAATGTAACTAGGTCACCACCATACATTCAGCTTCCTTTGTTTAGTACATAAAATCTTCACGATACATAAAATTTGTTTAGTGCCAATCTAGTTTGGAAAAAAATGAATAGCATGATCAAGTTCCCAACCCCACCTGCTGCCAATCAAACACATTTACTGATCTAAGATTCAGATCTATATCTAATCAGTAATTAAAGAAAGAACTATTGATCATTAAGGCTATGCAGAAAACGGATCATATTTCAAACACAGCTCTAATATATATGTCAGGATCACATTGCCCAACAGATTATTCCTAAAGGCACAAGAACCAGACAAATGTATTCCAAAGGCACCAAGCGAGTACTACATGTGTACACAACAAAAGAACCATTTACAAAAACAAGAGAAAGTGCCAATGAAGTCTATGAAGTCATCCTCATTTAAAAAAATAATAATAACATCAAACTTTTGGGTCAAATATTTTATCACCCTTCCTTGATGAAAGCTATATATTTCTTAACTTAATTGAAGGCTCTCTTCTTTCTTTCATTCCACATCAAGTGAAAATATGCAGGAATTTAAAAAAAATTAGGCTTTTCCCCTATTTTTAAAGATGTTCAACTTACCATAAATTGTCGTGATGCATCATCAATAAAAGTTCCATCCTTGCGTTTATGAGTTTCAGCAAAAAACTCTATGCGTCCGGGCTCATTCTCATGTGTCATCTCCTACCATGTATGGAAAAAGATCAAATTGTGACAGTGACATCTTAAATGAAAGATTGGATTAATAAAGCAAATTAACTCACATATTCATCCCGTCGTCTAGCAAAACTCTTTGAACCAGACGTGTGAGGACATTGTTGTCTTTCACGTGCCGCTGTCCCTATAGTTGAATATTTCTACGCCAATAATAAACCAATTGAATAATCAATCATTAATAGAAAAATAGAAACATTGAGAATCCAAATGACCATTATTGTCTTAAAACAACCTCACTCTGGTCAGAAAACCAGTAGTTCACCAGTTGCTTCCACTGGTCTTGATCTACGCCTTTTGGAACATCATTGCTCAAAACTTGTTGTTTCGTTTTGTTCCTCACGTAGTCCATTTTCAGCACATATTGATAGTCCCTCCATTTTTTCCCTATCATCCTCAACAAAATGTTGTCTATCGCCTCAATCGTAGGGTAATAGATCTTCCTCTACCACATAGAAAGGAAATCGATGTCAAATAAGCACAAATAATAAAAAAAACAGAAAGAGAGATTAGAGGCAATCAATGGTTATTAAGTTATTACTTACCCGAATCAATATAACAAGGTCCTTCTTGTAGCTAGAAGGGACCTTCTTCCAATCCGTGTAATTAAGCGGATAAAGGTTCCCTCTCTTCGCTACCTTCCCCAACCAGCTACTTAACATTTGGCCACCTTTCTTAATAGGTTGATGATGTGCATTGAAGTGGACCACAATTTTTTCTCCACGTTCAAGAGACCACACTTGTAAGGTTCTCAAGACACGTGTCTGCTTCCTCACCCTCCCTTCAGAATCTATACATTGAAGACATAAATTATATAATTAGTATAACAATGTGGTATCAAACTAGTTATAGATAGAATGTATTGTACTACAGAAATTATCAATTATCTCGTATTTTTCACTATCATTGTGCTCACTTCTCGATGTTATTATATCGGTATTAGAATCAAGTTGCGTGTCATCATCATCATCAAGGTCATAGTCATGCTCATTGTGAATATCTTCTTAAGGGTGTGAAGACTCAGCTGCATACTGGTTTGACATGTTATCTCTAACCGATGGAGGAATATTTTTTGACCTATACATCTTGCAATCTGTAGAGATAAAAACATTAAAATGATTATATCTCACACTATCAAAAATACTATGAAAGTTAACAATAATTAGAAGAACCACACCTGAAAGATAGGAATGGTCAAGGAGTCGCAGCAAATGCAGCAATCAATTACTTCTGAGTACCTGAGAAGTTATGAACAAATAAATGATTCAAATTGGATTTAAAGAACAAACAATAATCAATGATATAACCAAAACAGACATTTACGACAATCTAAAGTAACATTTCACAAACTGTACGCAAAAAATATGATTATTACTAATTTCATTTTATTATAATAATTTAGGAAATTAATAACATATTATTTTTAAAATGAATATTTATAAAATGAAAGTAAGAAGTGTATTCATGGAGAGTGAAGGAAGCAACTCCAAATCACTTCATAGGCACTCCTCTGATACTAGAAGTAATAGCTAGCCTGCTTCTCTTAACATTAGAAATCCTCCCACATGATTGTAATTATGTACATCATCATGTCTGATAAAAGAGCTTCACACATTACAATATAATCATATCTGATGAAGACAAATAGGTTTGTAAAAGCAAAATCTCATTTTTTTTGGACATAACATATACATTTGACCATAAAATTTATTTCCAATTATACTTTTATATATATATATATATATATATATATAATATATGGATATGTATAGATAAAATGGTCGGCAAAATTCTTATTGTCAAGGATAAAATGGTCGATAATAATTTAAAGGGTATTTTGGACATAACATATACATTTGACCATAAAGCTCTGTTTTGTGATATGTGATGGCAAATCAAAGAGCAAGCGAGCTGCGTGTAACATTTTAAACTAAATGGAGAGAGACTGTTAATTTACTAAACCTTAAAGAAGAAGGTCAATATAAATGTCACTGCTAGCGTTGTTAATAGTTTGCCAATCAAAAGTTTGGAGCTTCATCACCCAAACGACAAGATTTATAGGCTATGTGAACAGGGATAACAAATTTCTGAACAAATCCATAGTGCACGTTTAATGGATAAAACAACAGAAAAAATAAAATGAGATTGATGAGTAAAAACAAGAGATATCTCATCTTATTTCTGAAAATGAGATGATTTATAATATCATCACCAAATGAAAATCTTACTCTCATCCCATGCTCCACCTCATCCAATTACTACCCAGGATTCAAATCTGTTCATTTTTTCTCCCTAAAGTTCACTAATTCTTCCTTTTGCAGTAGTCTTGCAAGCACTTAAGATCTTTACTTAACTCGTCAATTCCATTTATGCAATGAGGAAAGATTTTTCAAGGTGCACAAACATTAAGAATCTAAATACTCATTAACCATTTTATTCCCTCTTTCCAAAAGCCTTGAGGCTTAGAAATCCAGCAAGAATGAGGACATAAAAAAACTCAAGAGAGATGCTACTCACCGATGGAGGGAACGGCGCGATAAAGGGAACGACGCGGTGGAGGGAACGGTGTTGTGGAGTGAAGGGCGCGGTGGAGGGAAGGGCGAGCAAAAGAAAAAATCTGACGCTGGAAATGGGGAAAAATCTGGCGCTGGAAAATATATAGTGTACATTACCAGCGCTTACAAACGCCGGAATATGCCCATTGTCAAATACCGGCGCTTTAAAGCGCCGCAATATGCTCATTGTCAAATATCGGCGCTTCAAAGCACCGAAATACGAAATGGGTCTCGAGCATATACCGGTTGCTCGAGACCCATTTCGTATTCCGGCACTTTGAAGCGCCGGTATTTGACATGAGCATATTGCGGCGCTTTGTTAAGCCACAAAACAAGCGCAAGCGGGTACTATATTGCGGCGTTTGTGGAAAGCGCCGGTATAGAAGCGCCGACATTTAACAATTCTGTTATAGTGAAAGAGTAATGATAAAGGTCATCAATTTTTTAAATATATTTTTAATAATAAAATCACATTATCTAAAATTAAAATATTTTTTTATTTTTAATTTTTAATAGAGTTTTTTATTTGTATTATTAAAAAATTTAAAATAAATATCAATAAATTTTTTCAATATATATATACATATATACACACACTGATGAATGTATTGTATACGTATTAACGCTCGCCTTCAAAACTATATATTTCCTAACCTATGGTTGCTTCTTGTAATTTTTTTAAGGTTTCATGGTCAAATTATTACAAACTTTTATAAAAGAAAAACATCTGCATGATTTAAAGATGATGCAAGTCGATAAGATAGCTTTTTTTTTTTTTTAACTTTTTCTTAGTTGTACAACTCGGATAAGTTTAAAAGGAAATGACAACTCAAAAAATCATATTTTTAAAACTTTCCTTCAAATTATCAAGAGTCGGGAGAAATTTTGTATTAGTAACAATCGGTTTGATAGAGTTTATATAATTATTTAAGTTTTTATAAATATAAATTAAATTAAATATTTTTAAAAATATGTTTTTGTTATTATTTTATTAAATACTAAACAATTTATAACTCATCGTTGTTTTATCAACCTTTTAAAAATATGTATATAGAATTGTTTTAAGTTTTAAGAATTGTTTTTATTATATTTTATTGAACACTAAACAATTTATAACTTCACAATTATTTAATTATAATCAATTTAAAAAATTATAAACTATTTCTACTTATAAATAAAATGAACTTAGGTTCTCCAAATGAAGAAAGATTAGAACTTGACAAGTAAGACTGTGAAAGCCGAAGATAACACTAATCACCATTTCCAAAGAGAAAGTACCTTAAAAATAGATCATCTTTGATTTTTGAACAATTTTATAACTTACTGAGTGC
Organism: Bretschneidera sinensis; assembly: GCA_023935145.1. Classification (NCBI taxonomy): domain Eukaryota; kingdom Viridiplantae; phylum Streptophyta; class Magnoliopsida; order Brassicales; family Akaniaceae; genus Bretschneidera; species Bretschneidera sinensis. The sequence continues at coordinate 8,349,878 of CM043698.1, forward strand.
ATAATTTGTTGGTGGCTCTATGAAGTTGCTGGTTTCATACCTACTAAAAGCCACTTAACCTATGAATTATGAGACTTGCCTATCACGTGCACGTGCACGTGCACGTGCACGTGCACGTGCTCCTATGAAAAATATTCCTCCACTACTGAAAATAAGCACCGACATTGGCCCGTATGTCTCACATTTGGAGGCATCCTAATCTTCAACCCATAAAGCTAGCTTTAATTAACTGTTGTTTTAGAAAAGAGGAACAGAACCTAAAGACAAATAAATATCAACATTTATGTACGGCGTGTGTATCTATTTTGTGAATTCTTGTATTAGAAAATAATTCGGGTGTGTTAATTAATTAAGAGAGAAAAATTAGTGTCGAAGAAAAATTGAAAGGATTGAAAATTAATAGGATAGAAAGTAAAAACTGTTTTTTTAATACGTTTAATAAAGAGTATGAAAATTAAAACTAAAGAAAGAGAAAAATGGTTTTTTCTTATTTAGTAGATTAATGGAAAAACAAAAAAAAAACGAGAAGAAAAAAATGCAAATAATGTTATTTTTATTATTATATTTTCATAATGACAACACAAGAATTATTATACGAAGATAAATTGGTAAAATTATAATATTGTATCTTTTATTTTTTATTTTTTTATTTTACTATCCTTTAAGTATAAAACGATTATGATTTGTATATGAAAAAAAAATCAATCTTTTTAATTAATTTATTTTCCTCTTTATTTTTTCTACTAATTAAACAAGAGAAAATTAATACATTCCATAAATCACCCAACCCTTTGCCTCTTTCACCGTATACACACTACAATCACATCCGTTTCTCTTTCTATAACGTTAAGTTTTGGTTTTGAAGAAGTTAGTTTGTTGCCTTTCCTTTCAAAATGACATAATTTTTCACGAACAAAAAGATGTTTTTTTTTTTCTTTTGGATGTTAGAACTAAGAACATTAAACCATTTGATATCAGTATCAGAGTGTTAAGGTCTATTACTCTTAAAGCTGAATCTTTTAAAGTGAGGATAGGATCTAAATAAGCCTTCACTAACAATTTAATTTAGCCTTAGAGTGAAAATCCTTGGCCTGCTTAGAATCGGTCATGATTTATTCTTTTCTTCAAGAGTTATATGAATTATGGTCTCTTGGAGAGTCAAAGCTTTCTTCTTTTACATAAAATTTAATTTGTATTTTTTTCGTGAATGAGTAATTTATCAACCGAAATTTTAGTCATAAACGTTTTCTGTAATTTGTCACCCTCCTTTGCTAAGTCATCAACTAATTTGGTAAATTCATTTATTTGAGGAATAACACTTCTCTCATTAGTTATTTGGCAATGATTGAAATTATGCACTAAACATTTATTACTTCATTTTTCTTAAAAAAATATCAAAGCATCTCAAATTTCTTTTGCATGAGTGAAATGACAATAAATATCATATAAATCATTAGACAAAAACTCTCAAAATAGTACGCCTACAAAGCTTGTCGGCCATCTCTCAGTCATTCAAAGATTGAGCATAATTTTCGGAATTTTCTTCGGGCATAGGATCCATGAGAACAAATTTTATTTTACTAAAACCTAAAACTTCTTGATTCCTATTTTTCTATCTCTTAAAATTATTTCTATCAAATAGTTCAATCTTTGAAATATCAGGAATGACCTTAGTGGCTAAAATATTTGTATCAATAATCAACCTTTAAGATTGTTGTAAATAATGAGTTGAATACAAATATTTTAACATAAATTTACAGATTATAATAAATATATATTCCAATGAAAAAAAAATAAGCAGAGATGAAACAATTATACTACAAAATTGCGATATATATTGTCTCTAAAGGTTGATTTTCATCCCCTCAGAATGAATCATTCGGTGCAATAAGTTAATTTTTATGATGATTTTGCTTTGATAAAGGTTTTTTTTTTTTTTTTAATAGAGAGTTCCAATAATCATACACAACTAGTTATATCCCAAGGTTATAATCAATTATTTTATAACCCCAATGTAAGTTAGTTTACAACCCCAACATAATTGACATATTGTTTGCAATTTCAAGATGGTGAAAAACAACTTTATCTCAAAGGATAAAGAAAGATCAAAGTTTGAAACACGCCTTAATAATTAAATATACAACATTGCATAATGCTTCTTCCTTCAATGAGTAGTTAAGCAGAGGACAGAGTCATTTTGATTGCAAGAGGATGGATCACCGCTAGAATTAATCATAATCATTTTAGAATATTGAGCTAATATATCTTCCTATAAATCATTTTGAGTTTTGAAACTGTGAAGAACATCGAGACATTTGAGTTCATGGAGATGATGCCTTTACAATTATCTCTTGAGCTTGATTATATTCTACAACCATTTATAGTTACTTCTTGGATCTAATGGAACATGTGATATGAATGTATTCAAGAACAACTGTTGCACTCCTCGGCCAAATTATTTAGGATTTGGCAAAAAAAATTTCTTTCCCATGATGATGCCATCTGCAAGACTACAAGCTAAGCAATAAACAATTAAGATAAATTTTACCTTTGTTTCATATGCTGTAACTTACTGGTCAACCTATTTGTTGATGCCAAAAATTTACTGTTGTTGACGTGGCCTGGGCTCTGTACAGACAACAGGGATGAACTAAAAGCCCTCGGAAGGATAAGAGGGGGAGACCTCCGAGGGCGTTCCGAAGCTTAAGTTAGAACGAAAGCTTAAAAGGGGGCGAGACCGAGGGTTAAATCTAAAAGAACTTGGATGTAAGTAGATTAAGTCTGAATAAATTATAAATTCCATACCTCGACTTATTTATAACCATCTGAACGGGCATTGCCCATGTCTCGTCAGTGTTAAGGCATTGATTGCAAGATCAGGGGACGGTGTGTAGCAGGGTGGCGTGCTATAGGGTGACTGCAGGGCGGCGTGTTGTAGGTGGCTGCAGGGCGGTGAGTCGTAGGGCGGCTACGGGGCGGTGTGTCGTAGGGCGGCTACAAGGTGACATGTTGAAAAGGGAGCCCAGTCGTAGGTCTATTGGGATGTTCTTTATTGGGCCGGAGTGTTATGGGCAGGAGCGTCATGAGCTATAGGTGGAGTGTTATGGGCCGGAGTGTTTACGGGCTGGAGTGTTAAGGGCTACTTCAGGCCCCATCACTATTGAATATGGCAAGACTGTTCGGCATGGTTCAACATCAGAGAATGAGGTGTTATCCTTTGTTTTGCACTATATTTTTGGCTAAATGACAGGAAAAATACCCGAGCAATATGCTGACTTAAAGCAACAGTCCAACTCAATGAAACGTATGCAATTACCTGGCAAGATAAAATTTCAAGGACACACATGCATCTGGGCACCATCCTTCACTCAAGAGAGAGATGGAAAAATTAAGGCAGAGGTGTCAACGGGTGGTGCTGGTGCCTGCTCCATTTCAAGGTCACATAAACCCAATGATGCATCTGGGCACCATCCTTCACTCAAGAGGCTTCTCCATCACAGTTGCTCACATCCAATTCGATTCCCCGAATCCTTCAAACTATCCTGATTTCCACTACCTAATCATACCAGATGGTTTATCTGAATCCGAATTCTCCTCCGGGGATTTAGTATCTCTTATATTGAAGTATAATGTCAGTTGTGAAGCACGTTTTAAGGAATGCTTGGTTCAGTTTATGCAACAACAAGAACAACATGATGAGATTGCCTGCATCATCTATGACGAACTCATGTATTTCTCTAAAGCAGCAGCTAAAGATTTGAAGCTTTCAAGCATCATGTTGCGCACAACTAGTGCGGCCGCCTTCATTTCTCGTGTTGCTCTTATACAACTCAAGGCAGAAGGTTACATCCCCTTCGAAGGTAATTCTCCAGAAACTTATATGGCTTCTGTATCTTAGCAAAACGCAGAGTAGTTCTGTCTGCAAAGAAATTTCCTATGCTTTCTGAAATTTTCTTCTCTAATCATTTCAAAGGAGCACAATCTTTTCTAAATTTATTTATTAAAACAATATATCCTTACTTCTTCTGTTGGCAAGATAACCTACAAACTAATGCAAACACTTTCATAATTGAGATAGCCTACAAACTAATGCAAACACTTTCATAATTGAGTTTACGTTCTATATTTTGTTGTTGGCCCTAAATTAGCACTTTTTCTCTACTGGATGCTTCTCTTGAAAGGTCATATGTCCTATGACATGGGATTTAGACCCTTTTTCTGAATGATCTTCCAAAGATTTTTTTTTTCTTCTCCTCTTATTAGAACTTCTATGGTAAAAAAATTTCATTACCATATGATGCTGGATGGTTTCCATGAAAACAATTTGGTGGGTGGCTATTAATTCCATAATATAAATGTTAGGATATCCACATGTGAGTTATATCATGTCAGAAATAAATAAAAAAACAAAAAAAACTTATATACATGGTTTGGATCCAAACTCATGAAATAGAGATTAAGCTTTTGAATCATATTGATGCTTATCCATATATATTACACTCATGTTCGTATGATTTTCTGCCGTGTGAAATGAGATAGTAATGAAAAAACATCATGCAAAAAGGCTATCACGCTTAGCTTTTTCACATTACTTTGCAACTATGCATACCATTATGAATTAGAGTTTTGCAGCTTTGCTATTTATCAGTAGAAGTGTTGCATATCATTAATTAGAGTAGTGCAAAGTAATGTGCTTGAAATTAAAGGTTGCACTGTATTTCCTTACCTCTCTATTCCAGATAACAACAGGGGAGCCAATATGTTGAGTCTCTTCATCTAGCATTTCTCAGTTAAGTTTAAACAGCACTAGCTCACAAAACTACAATCAATCTAAAAACAACACTGTGGATTGCAGCTGAATTGAAGTATGTAATGTTGCCTGAGCTTCATCCCCTTAGGTTTAAGGATCTACCAATATCCATGTCTGGATTATCAGAAGGTTTCTTACAACTGATAGATAATATTCGCGACTTACGAACATCTTCAGCTATCATTCTGAACACAATGGACTTCCTTGAAAATTCATCATTGGCACAGCTCCATCAACAGCGCCAAGTTCCAATATTCCCAATAGGTCCTGTGCACAAAATTGCTTCAACATCCTTTGGTAGCCTACTGAAAGAGGACAGAAGCTGCATTGAATGGCTTGACAAGCAAGCTCACCACTCAGTCATATACATAAGCTTGGGGAGCATAGCATCAATGGATGAAAATGAGCTAACAGAGATGGCTTGGGGCTTAGTCAATAGCAAGCAGCCTTTCTTGTGGGTGATTCGACCTGGTTCAATATGTGGTTCGCAATGGATAGAGTCATTGCCTGAGGGTTTTAACGAAGCAGTTGGAGAAAGAGGCTGCATTGTAAAATGGGCGCCTCAAAGGGAAGTGCTTGCGCATTGGGCAGTTGGAGGGTTTTGGAGCCATTGTGGATGGAATTCAACATTGGAAAGTATATGTGAAGGGGTTCCTATGATATGCAGACCTTGTTTTGGAGACCAGAAGGTGAATGCTAGGTACTTGAACCATGCATGGAGAATAGGGTAGGAGTTGGAGGGTAACTTGGAGAGAGGCGAGATTGAGAAAGTTGTAAGGAGGCTAATGGTGGATAATGAAGGGGAGGAGACAAGGAAGAGGGCCATGGATTTGAAAGAGAACGTTGAAATTTGTACGAGCAGTGGTGGTTCATCACATAACTCCTTGAATGAGCTAGTGGAGTTTATCATGTCATTTTCTTAAATTTCATTAATGCATTTGAATTTGATTTTTTCACTTTTTGTATGAGTTTTGCCACACTGTACAACGAGAGGTAGCAATTTTGGAATCAATTAGTTTGTAACAGCGATTTTTATCCAATATTAAATGGATATTAATTAAAGTAATTAGTAAAATCGTTCGATATGATATAAGAGATTAGAAATCAATCCTTACACACTTTAAAAATAGGAAAAAAACTATTTAAAGAAAACAAAAAAAAAAAAACAATTCGAATGTTCCTTTGAATATCTACTTAATTATTTGATGCTTAAATCAGTCCCTAGACCGTTTCTCCTTGTTGGACCTTTCATACGGTTATCTTTTTCTACTACTATTTAAATGGACTAATTTGAGAATTGACTTAAAAATCTATTGCAGATCGTTCAGGCAAAGCCTCAAAGATTCCAGAACCGGTCCTAAATGAGTTATTTGGGGAAGTACTAGATCATTCCTCTTCTTCCTCTTCACCTGATATTATCAGCAATCTATTCTCCGGATTTGCTAAAAAAAACCAGCTTTCTATTTCGTAGTTTTTTCGGTATATTCACAAATTCTTGTAGGAAATGTCTGAGTCTTTGGCAACCGAGACAGCAGCATCTTCAATCCTTTCTCATTCGCGGGACCTATTCAAGGACTTTCAATTTCCTATCTCGGAAAACTCAGCGTTCGTCACAACACGTGTTCAAGACTGATCTCCCAGGGCTCAACAAAGAAGAAGTGAAAGTTTGAGGTCGAAGACGACAGGGTGCTTCAGATCAGCGGGGAGAAACAATTGGAGAAGGAAGACAAGAAGGACAATTGGCAATGTGTCGAGCGGAGCAGCGGCAAGTTCTCGAGGAGGTTCAGGTTGCCGGAGAGCTAAAGATGGACCAAATCAAGGCTTTTATGGAGAATGGGGTACTCACTGTTGCTCTCCCTAAGGTGGAGATGAAGAAGCCTGATGTCAAGTCCATTCAGATCTGTGTTTAAATAAATAAAACTCTGTTTTAGATAATTTAGCATTTGTATATAAGGTTATAAGGGTTTCACGTTATTGTGTGGTTTTCTCGAAGTCTTATTGAGTGGAAATTTGGCTAATTATATAAATGCACAAAATTATGGACTTAATTCTTTTCAATTTTGTACATGGGTACCATCACAGAGGCTTTCTCCAACCACAATGAGCGCAGAATTTGAGTTGCCCATTAGACTACGCAACCTCTTTTTCCAACTTCTTCATTAAACCATTCCATTAAGTCTTTGTTCATGGAGGCTATACTTCCCAAGCTTACATCAATGACTGAACTTTGAGCTTGCTTGTCAAGCCTGAAATGCACCTACTGTCATCTTTTTGTATGCTGTTAGAAAAGGTTGCAGCAAATTTGTGCAAGGGGGCATATTGGGAACATTGGAATTTGGCATTTGTTGTTGGAGTTGTGCCAATGATGATTAGCAGCAGTAAAGCATCTAAATTTCTGAAGACTGTAACGATCAATCCCTGCAATAATGGCTTTAACAAAAATATGTTAGGCATATACTGTATCCTGGATAGGGAAAAAAACCTTCCTCTTTGGGATCTGCATAGTATGTTAAGACCACAGCATTACTCTTTGATGTTTATACACAGGTCAACCTATAATTTCCCTGTACACTGTACATAGTTATTTCCAAACATGGTTAGCAAGAAAGAAACTACTAAAAATGCCTTCTCTCCCAAATCCTCTTTTTTATTACCTCTTTGGTCTTTACTTGTTTGGTAGTTAGTGTCCTTTATCCAGGAAGAGGGCCATGAATTTTGAGGTTCTACTTTGCTCGCTTGCCATATATGGTGAGTGAAAGCCGATTCAAGAAAGAATTTTTTTGGGCAAGTAAATATGGTATAAAAGGCTCCAAGAGGGATAGTGGGATGCTACTTACACTAAAGTTGGAACTTTTCAATTATAAATGAAAGATGATATTAGCACTCCCAAAACAACTACTGGCACTCCATAGACATGTTATAATGCCTCTGTTGACAAAAATGCCCCCAAGCTTCTCAGAATCTCTCTCTCTCTCTCTCTCACACACAGAGAATCGCTCTAAAAAATTATCTAAAAAGCTTATCACCATATTACTCGATAATTGATTCGTAGCTAAATAGTAAGAGAATAATAATTATTAATAGAAAAAATGCAAAACAATTGAGAGATTTTCAGGTAGAACCCATTGTTATCTGCAAGGTACGAATATCATCAAATTTCAACGCCATTTATATTGCTTTTGGATTTGCCCAATTTTGCATAATCTGTAAACTCCAAAACTAGTAGGATGTGTCTCTTAATTCCACCCAATTTTGCATAACCAAGCTTGTTGGCCTTCATGTTGGTGAAGTTCTCTATTTGTAAATGCAAATTTACAAGGAGAAGGTTGCAAGTTTACACGAACATGAAAATCTAAAGGCAGATAAAAAAACCTTACGATTAAAGCATCAAGAGAAGGGTATATAAAATTTTGCCATCAACAGCACATCAACACTACTAAAATATTGAGTGAGAAGGCAAAACTCATGAAAGCAGATTTTTTGTTTTCAAAAACAGAAAAAAGGGTTTAGCTGCAATAGAAACTTCTTTAATCACAGAGATTTCGAAGAATGACAGAAGGTTCTAAATTTTTTTTACAAATTAAAGGGGGGGGGGGGGGGGGGGAATGGATTATAATAATATGTCTATGGAGCTTCAGTGGTTGTTTTGGGAGTGCTAATATCATTTCCCATTATAAATAGCAGGGTCATACTTGATTATCTCATTTTCCTCTCGACTGTCCATCCACGGTTCAGCATCAACAGAGTAAAGGAGAGATGGAAAAGCCAAGGCAGAGATGCTGTCTGGTGGTGCTAGTGCCTGCTCCATTTCAAGGCCACATGAATCCAATGCCGCATCTGGGCACCATCCTTCATTCGAGGCTTCTCCATCACAGTTGCTCACATCCTTCAAACTACCCTGATTTCCACTACCTAACCATACCAGATGGCTTATCTGAATCTGACATCTCTAGTGTTTTATTTGATGTATTGAATCTTAATGTCAATTGTGAATCGCGTTTTAAGAAATGGTAGGTTCCGTTGATGCAACAACAGGAGCAACATTATGAGATTTCTTGCATCATCTATGATAAAATCGTGTACTTCTCTGAGGCGGTAGCTAAAGATTTGAAGCTCCCAAGCATCATCTTGCGCACGGGTAGTGCAGTCACATTCATTTCTCGTGTTGGTCTTATACAACTCAAGGCAGAAGGTTACATTCCCTTGAAAGGTATTTTCTCCATAAACTTATATTTATGGTTTCTATATCTTTAGTTGGCTTTGTCTGCTATCACTCCGAGTTTTTTCACACAATCTGCTATTGCTTATATCGTAAACAAATACATATCAGTAGAAATGTTGCATCAAATCATTATGAATTAGAGTAGTGCAAAGTAATATGCTTCGAATTAAAGGTCCACTATATTTTTTAACAGCTCTATTCCAGATAAAAATTAAGGAGTCAATATTTTGAGTCTCTTCATCTAGCATTTCTCAATTAAGTTTAAACAGCACTAGCTCACAAAATTACAACCAATCTAAAAACACCCCTTTAGATTACAGCTGAATTGAAGAATGTAATGGTGCCTGAGCTTCATCCCTCTAGGTTCAAGGATCTACCAAAATCCTTGCCCGGAACATTAGAAATTTTCTTGCAATTGATAGATAATATTCACAACATACAAACATCTTCTGCTATCTTTTTGAACACAATGGACTTCCTTGAAAATTCATCATTGGCACAGCTCCAACAAAAATGCCAAATCCCAATATTTCCAGTAGGCTCAATGCCATCGATCATTGTGTGTGGACTAATGAAGAAGGAAGGAGGGGCATAGGTTGGGGTGTGGAAAAGAATTAAGAAAGAATGGGATGAGGTCTTGCCCTCAGTATCCTTTAAGGTGGGGAGAGAGGAGACTATTTGTTTTTGGCATGATACTCGGTGTTCCAACTTCCCTTAGAAACCCATTTGGAAGCATTGTGCTCCCTCTAGAGTGGCCTTTTTTGTTTGGGAAGCTTCGTGGGGGAGGATTTTGATTATTGATTACCTCCAAATGAGAGAAAAAATGCTTGTGAATCAGTGTTACCTTTGCAAAGAGAAGAGTGAGTGTGAGTCCATGCAACATTTATTGTTAACTTGTTAGACAAGACAATTTTGCAATATGGCTCTTTGGGTTTTGGGTATTTGGTGGCTGAGTAGTGGTTCTGTTTTAAAGGAGGTTTGGGCGTGGAATGGCATTCGAGCTTCTAAAGAACAGAAGAATTACCTTGATTCCTCTATCCATTTGGTGGCTAGTTTGGATGGAAAGGAATAAGAGAGCTTTTGGTGGGGTGGAAAGGTCGATTGATTCTCTTAAATATTGGTAGCTTAATACTTTTATTTTTTGGCTAAAGGGAAATTTTTTTTGTAAATGAGATTTCACCTTTTAGATTTCATAGATACAATATCGATAAGATAGCTTCAAATGTAAATGGGCGGTTGTTGGGTGTCTACAGCGACACCTTTTTGGTGCCCTTTTGATATCTATATAATACCTTTACTTATAAAAAAAAATCCATTTAAATTAATTCCATTACCACTTAAAAGACCTAAGAAAATAAATCCAAAGCACCCGACGACTTGGTATTAAACCATAGTAAGGACCAACCTGGTTACCAACTATGCTAATTTGATGATAAAATATTTTATGTTACATAGCCATACCAGATTCAAGGTTGGTAAAATCCAAAATGTAATGGGAAAGGCTTCACATACAAATAAGAAATCTAATATATGTATAAGGAAACCAAATATGAAAAAAATTTAAAATAGCAATTTTTGATGCTTAGACAAACATAAAATATTAAACAAAAAAGCACTCCATTTCATATCCTCAAACTATGCATGTATAATGTACATGTGAAGAAAGAATTCCACCAATGCTAGGAGCTCATCGTCCATTTTCATCAAAATTCCATCTATAGGTGGGGACACATCTTAGGTAGTGATTATTCTAGAATTCTCTTTCAGGAGCAATGAACAAAGCCAACTTACTTGGTCTTTTTTTTAATTATGAATTAGATTGTTAAAGAGATAATTGGGTGACCAATTATCCAAAAAGCTTAAGCTTATGTTAGAGGACTCAATTAATCATTTTATATATTTCATACGCTCGCTCACGGGCAAGCTGAATTTATTGTTGAAGGCTTTGCATGTGCACTTGTCTGCAAGGGTAGAAGGAATGTTGAACCCAGTGGGTTAAAGAGTCGAACCTAAGTCCATAGAATGAATAAGAATCGCGATGCAGTATTACGAGCAAAATTGGGTCCTTCGAGCTTGAACACAAAGCTTGACGTTTTGATACCATGTAAAAGAGATACTTGGGTGAGGATAATTGGTCACCAAAATATCTCTTTAACATGGTATCAAAGAAGAGGTCTTGTGTTTGATTCTTGGGACTTCCCTTTCCTTCATTCCTTTCTCATTAATTCTTCACACTTATTTGCCCATACTCGGGATTTTGTACAAAGTCCATTAATACTTCTTTGGCTTGCACCATCATATTACATTGGGTCCACATGAAAAGCCCATTAATCATTCGTCAGCTTACTCGTGAGAGGGTGTGTTAGACTAAGAATAGTTGGGAAACTTCTCATCATCTTAAGCTTTTGGGATAATTGGTTACTAAACTATTAACATGTATCATATGATACCTTCAACTCTCATGAATACACAATGGATTAACAAAATCTACAATCAACATTATGGTGAACATCTTTCATTGGATGAGAACTTACTTCATTGCAGAAAATAGTTAAAAACTTAAGGAACAAAAAAAAAAACAATTAGAAATCTTGGGCCCAACTTTATTAAGATTCTACTATGGTTTAAAATTTCCATGAACTTTGATATCAACACAAATAAAAGTTAAATAAATAAAGCAAATAAAAAAATTATACATTTCTACAAGAAAGTTATTGATTGATTAAGAACCAGTTCTATGAATCCCATAAGCATATGCATTTTAGTAATAATTGTTTTATGTATATCTTTGTACATAAAAAATAGAATATTGTTAGCTGCTTGGATTAGTATCTAAAAATCTGAATAATGAAGAACTAACATAGATGAAATAGAGGAAAAAGAAACTCAAAAGCCTATTTTGCCACCATTAATATTTGACACAGTTGAGGTTCTTCTTCTTCTTGTATTAGTATCTAAAAATCTGAATAGTGAAGAACTATCAAAGATGAAATAGAGGAAAAAGAAACTCAAAAGCCTATTTTTCCATATGGTGAATAAGATGAAGACTACCCTATTTTAGAATAAAAGATTTTAAAATACCCCTCTATAAAAAAAAACTCTTCCTCTGATTGGGCAAAGGACCATCAATACGAATTTTGATGCAATGTGAACAATATATGGCAAAGCAAAAATCTTCCACTCTATTAATTGCAGAACACCCTTCTCAATATGGTGAATAAGATGCAGATTCCCCTATTTTAGAATAAAAGATTTTGAAATACCCCTCTATAATAAAAGAAACACTTCCTCTGATTGGGCAAAGGACCATCAATATGAATCTTGATGCAGTGTGTTATCTATGGCAAAGCAAAAATCTTCCACTCTATTAATTGCATAACACTTTTTCTTCTGTCAAAGGGAAAGACTTCACTTTTTTTTAGTAAATATTGAAGCTGTATATTAAAATAATTGTCTTTCATACTTTAATGTATATAGCATACTTTAATATTGATACTTTGTGAACTTAGGTAGCATGAATGTAATATTGTGAATTGTGAAAGATAAAGATCATCTATGATCCGAAAAATAGAAAAGCAGCTTTAATTCCAATGGAACCATTTTGCTGGTGCTTTGTTCCTCACAATTGATCCTTTATTGCTGGTTGAACAAGTTTTCTTATTTGTTATGCCACAATGACAATCCATTTTAATTTATGCCTGCAAAGTTTCTTACTTGTGGCGTTTTGCTGAATGTGGCAGTTTGTATGCAGTCAGCTGCCTCACTATGATATATCAGAGAGAAGCATATCTCATTGAGCCTTTTTGTGCAGGTTTCACATTCAAAAAGAGTGGAATACTTAAATTGCTTCTCTATTTTCAGCACAATGACAAGCAGTATACCTGTGTGGATATTGCTATTCATAGGTTATTACTATCTAAGTGCATTAATTACTTGCTTTCTAATGTTGCAGGAAGCCAAATTCTAACCTTAGAGATGACTTCAATGCAATTTTCCTTTTGTAAGCTTGCATTCAAAGAAGGGATTAAGCAGAAATTAATGCACTTACCATTTTATTGACTTATATGGAAGGAACAATGAATCTTATAAAGGTTAAAAGATATAATTAGTGCATCCAGCAATTAGCTAGTTCTAGAGTGGAATTCTTAATTTGCTTCTCTATTTTCATTTTTCAGCACAATGACATCAAGAGACCTGTGGATACTGCTATTCATAAGTAACCACTATCTAAATGCATTAATTACTTGCTTTTAATGTTGCAGGAAGCCAAATTCTAACCTTAAAGATGACTTCAATGCAATTTTCCTTTTGTAAGCTTGCATGCAAAGAATCGATTAAGCAGAAATTAATGCACTTACCATTTTTTTGACATATATGGAAGGAGCAATAAATCTTATAAAGGTTAAAAGATATAATTAGTGCATCCAACAATAGTTAGTTCTAATTCCAGAGGTGCATTTAATATCTTGAAAAGTGAATCTGGACACTAATTTGAGACGAGATTTGACATCATAACCCAATATAAACAGCCATTCACTGTTCTTCAGTTTCTTGCATAGAACAATGGCTCTCTATGGATTCCAACTGCTTTGTTACTTCACCTTCATTGCCATACTCTCTACTAGTATATCTTGCAGTTCCACAGATGAAGAGAGAAAGGCCAGTGTACATATATTCTTTTCCTCTTAACAGTTAGTTTTTTCTATTGTCTGATAGTTTTGGAATATACAAAACTATCTAAATGAAAATATATAATACACGGCAATTGGCCTGTTACAAGGCACTTTATATTCCTTGAATATCCTTGTTGAAGATGATAATGATGCAGGTTCATATCGTGTACATGGGATCACTTCCAGAGGGGAAGTACTTAACATCATCTTACCATCTTAACATACTTCAAGAAGTTGTTAAGGACAGGTAGTATTTCTAGAATTGCGGATTTATTTTTCTTTTGTTGAGAATATTTCTTTTAAGCCTCTGTCTCTCTCTCCTCAGCATGGCTGCAGATTTATTGATTAGAAGGTACAGAAGGAGTTTCAATGGATTTGCTGCCAAACTAACTGATCATGAGAAACAAAAACTTTCCCGTGAGTGCTACAAAACTCTTTTATATGCTACTTCATGATCTGATCAGTCTTAGGATTAAAGTACATGTTTTCATACTGTGTTACGCAGGCATGAAAGGAGTAGTCTCAGTTTTTCCAAGTAGAACTTTCCAACTTCAAACGACAAGATCATGGGAGTTTATGGGTGTCAGTGATACCACCAAAAAAAATCCCAGCGTTGAGAGTGATGTTATAATTGGTGTAATTGACAGCGGTATCTGGCCTGAATCACTGAGTTTTACTGATGAAGATTTCGGTCCTGCTCCCAAGAAGTGGAAGGGTGTTTGTAAGGGTGGAGAAAATTTCACTTGCAACAAGTAAAACTTTTATCTAGATTTATCAGATATGCTTTTTAGAGGTGGTAGTTGCTTGTGTTCATTATCTTGAATGGGTGCTTCCTATTATTAAGCGATTGCCTTACTACGGATTTGGCTAAAATTTGTGTTTTCATAAACAATATTAAATTCTTGCAGTAAGATTATTGGAGCTCGATACTACATGGAATCCTCAATTGGTGCAAGGGATGATGCGGGTCATGGAAGCCATACTGCTTCCACAGCAGCTGGGAACAAAGTAAAGGATGCTAGTTTTTATGGATTGGCTCATGGTACTGCAAGAGGAGGGGTTCCCTCTTCAAGGATTGCTGCATATAAAGTCTGCACGGAGGATGGGTGCACTGCAGATGCTATGTTAGCTGCGTTTGATGATGCTATTGCTGATGGAGTTGACATTATAACAGTTTCGATAGGAGCACGTTCTGCTTTTGACTTGTATCAGGATCCTCTTGCAATTGGTGCTTTTCATGCAATGGAGAAAGGAGTACTTACTGTGAATTCTGCAGGCAATAGTGGTCCTTCACTTGGAACAACAGCTAGCGTAGCACCATGGATGCTTTCTGTAGCTGCAAGTAGCATAGACCGTCTGTTCATTGACAAGGTTGTTCTTGGAAATGGAAAGACCCTAGTAGTAAGTATCCCAAACTCTTGTATCTTCATTAATTTGTATAATTGGCTCACTTGGCTGTTTGTATGCTTGTATAATCGACCCTAGTACTGATGATTAACTTTACATTAACAGGGGATATCAGTCAATTCATTTACCCTAAACGGAACAAAGTTTCCTCTCGTATATGGACCAAATGTCTCCCATGAGTGCCCTGGTTTAGCATCTCGGTAGGTTGTGGTCAACAAATCATTTCCACTTCATTTTTTTTTTCTTTTCATAATCTTAAAGTACTTGAACAAGAATTTTGAAATTTTGGTGTACTATAGTTTTTGCAGCGAAGGGTGTGTAGATAGTAGTTTAGTCAAGGGAAAGATTGTGCTATGTGATCGGGTTAGGGCAGATTCTGAAGCTCATAGAGCTGGAGCTGCTGGAGCAATTTTAAAAAATGACCTATTTCCAAACGTTTCGTTCGTCGTCTCTTTACCTGCATCGGCTTTAAGCGATGATGACTACAGTGCAGTCAAGGCTTACATGAATTCCAGAGAGTACGGATTCTACAAGTTGCCATTCTTTTATTAGTACCTTACTCTTGCCCACTCCTCTCATTCTTTCAATCCTTTAATGATTCAACTATTTTGCTTAATTCTCTTATCAAAAATTATTTTTCTTAATTCTACAGAAAGCCTTATGCAAAAATTTTGAAAAGTGAGGGAATTAATGATTCAATGGCTCCCGTAGTCGCTCCCTTCTCTTCACGTGGGCCAAATTCCATTGTATTGGAAATAATGAAGGTACTTATCTTATGTAGCCTACAGTTTTCTCATTCATGGTGTTTTATCGATGTTTTTTCGCTTATACAATGCTCAAATAAATGCAGCCAGATTTAGCTGCACCAGGGGTAGATATCTTGGCTGCATATTCACCTATGGCTTCACCCTCAGGAGCCTCTTCAGATGATCGGAAAGTCAAATACAATATTTTGTCTGGAACTTCCATGGCTTGCCCTCATGCTGCTGGTGTAGCTGCTTATGTTAAATCGTTTCACCCTGATTGGTCTCCTTCAGCCATCAAGTCTGCTCTTATGACTACTGGTAACCTTTCATCACCACATGGTTTTCATAATCTCTCTTTCTTGCTTATTTATAATAAGGTGATTTTTCTAATTCACCATTTCCCTTATGCTTGTAGCTTGGCCTATGAATGCTTCTAAAAATGAGGAGGCTGAGTTTGCTTATGGATCCGGGCATATCGATCCAGTAAAAGCTATTGATCCTGGACTTGTGTATGAGGCTCTTAAAGAAGATTACATAAATCTGCTCTGTTCCATGGGCTATGATTTAAAAAAAATTAGAGCTTTATCGGGAGACAACAGCACTTGCCCTGAAGGAGCTCATAAAGCATCCGCGAGGGATTTCAATTCCCCTGCAATGACAGCTAAAGTGTCAGAAAAGAAGTCCTTCAAAATCCATTTCCGTAGAACAGTTACAAATGTTGGTGATGAAAACTCTACTTACAAGGCAAAAATCTTGTCAAATCCCAAAATTAACATCAAACTAGAGCCCACAGTTCTCTCCTTCAAGTCATTGGATGAGAAAAAGTCTTTTAATGTGACTATCACTGCCTTAGGTCTGCCATCGCAAGTAGCAGTGTCTGCATCTTTGGTGTGGTATGATGGAACTCATAGTGTGAGAAGTCCAATTATTTTGCATACAATAGAAAGCTGATAAGAATTTTTTCACCTTTTTAATCAGCATGTTTTATCAATCTATCATATTATGAGATTGTGCTTTGCTTGATTCAATAAAGATTTCATAGTATGATTCAAGCTATCAGAATTGCAGGTACTATAATCCTATGAACAAATGAACAAAATTTCATTTGATCCCTTTTGTAGAAATTGTAGCATTGATATTGTTCTCTAAAGATGGTAGAATTCAGAAATTAGTCAAATTAGACAACACTAGAACATTGTATGAAACAGTGGTCGAGGCAGTGACGGAGCCTGGGTTTTCATTTTTAGGGGATCAAAGAGAAGTGGTGATGTACTACTGCAACTGATTTGCTATTTTTAGTCTATATTCCTTAGGTTTTCAGAAAAAGAAAAAAAAGAGGTACGAAAAGTAGAATGTGTTTATTTTCTTTCTCAAAATTGTCATGCCATGAAACATTACTGGACAAACTATAAGATTTTAGAAGTTTGCAGCCAAAGCTCCCTTATTCCTCCCATGGTTACTAAAAATTCGATACAACTTGATTCACCATGTGGGTATAAGAACGTGTTAGAATGGATCGTGACAAGATCGTACGTTGATTGAGTAATAATCACAAAACAATAAAGTAAAATAAAAAGGGAGACAATAAATTTACGTGGTTCGGCTTAAAACCTACATCCACGGATAAAGACCGGCAACAAAAATTTGGAGAATGCTTTTTATAGGCTCACAAAAAAGTCCAAAGGACAAATATCAATGGATACTCATCATTTTGTTCTTTAATTGTATCAAAGTGAATTTTGTCTTTCACTTTGTCATCCACCATGATCGAAAGTAGAAGATGCTTTTGACCCAAAAATTGAGCCACAAATAATACAACAAAATAAACTCAATTTTTGGTAACTTTTGATCCACCACTAATTCAAGACAATTATTCAACAGAACATGCATTAGCCATTCAATATATGTTGACATAAACAAATAATATATTTCTATTTTACCAAAATTTGCCTTCTAGTGACAGTATTCAAGTTTAAATAATAATATTGAATATATTTATATTTTAAAAAAGTGGCGGGTTATTTACGAAAAAGGTGGGGCATGGGCATGAGAAAAGTGGATTCATTGGAAGCGGGTATTTTTGGCCTCGGTAGCCACCTCTACTCACGGTCTCACGGTCTCACGGTCTCATCTCATATCACAACCTCCCAGCCATCTTTCTCTCACGCACACGCACGGCTGCGGGCCAATTTCTCTCATGCCGACCTCCTGCTTTCCCAGGTTCCAATTCCTTATATATACACTGATCTTTTCTTTTTGCTGTTTATTTGAGCTAATCTAAGAAACTTTGTCAATGACTCTGTTTACCCATGTAACTGGCTTTTGCCCCTTTTTTCTACGGCCAGCTTTTACAGCAAATGATTTGACCCGCAGAATTTAAATGTCTATCAGCAAGCAATTAAAAAATTATCTTATGAAGTGCCAAAAGAAAGATTTCATATTGCACTAAGCCATTGCAGTGAGATTGAAATTTGTTAAAGACATTATCACCAACTTGTTTTTTCTTCTTTTTATTCCTAGTTGAATCACTAATTTGTTAGAATGAGGCATACCGTTGTACTCTCAATGTCATTTAGTGAGTAGTGATCTATATAAGGCTATTAAAAGATGAAGGTATGCTGGTGTATACCAGGTGTTCGATAGTTTGTATCAAAGAAATGTGGCAGTAAGTTTTGTAGCGAAAAATGTGTGGATGTGGTTGCTTGGTGGAGGGAGCCCTGGTTAGCTGATCCATGTTGTTTTTACTCATTGCCATTGGTGCAGTACCTCAATGATTACAAGAGAGCTCATTTCTTATCATTAAGGCTATAGAGCATATTCATTCTTGTCTTTAGAATGTGTATATTTTACGTGAGTCAATTTCAATGGACTCTCTTTTGTAATTGTGTTGTTACTTATAAAGCATATGTTGAGTTGCAGTAAAAAAAGATATCATGGTTGTTTTCTTGGCCCACCATTTTTTTATTGGCAGTCTTCTCAACTTGAGCACCTTGAGAAGCAAGAACACTGCTGTTATCTTTCTTGACGATGCCTGAACAAGTTGCATTCTTTCAGACATGTTTGATTGCGTTGAGTCATCTTACTTGATTGAAACTTCTTTATTGGTTAGTTATTTTAACTAATAATTACGTTGATTAATTTCTTAATCATAGGTAACCCGTGAACCCGTCCGCCAAGTATGGGTGGGCATCCATCCTTTTGACATCTACATAAGAAAATTAAACTATTTTGATTTTTTATAGATATTTTCTCGTATTCTATGATCTTATGGAAACTTGTGCCTTTTCAAGATCAAAATTCCCAATTCTCCTCCAAAACCTCACTAGAAAATCCATAAAAACCGAGTCTTCATTATTGCCATCAAAACCCAATTTTCCAGCTCCAGATCACAATCAACACAAACCCATTTCAGGGTTTAGGCAATACCATGATGGGAGGCCAAGAGGACCCCTTTGGAGAGGCAAGAAGCTGATAGGCAAAGAAGCTCTCTTTGTGATTTTGGGTTTAAAGAGGTTTAACGATGATGAAGAGAAGGTGAAAAAGTTTATTAAGACATGTTTTGAGGCTCTTGAAGATGGATATGTTTGCTGTTCTCGGTGAGCTTGAGCGACAGGAAGAGACTGCTTTGGCTGTTAAGGTACTTCTCCATTTTTGTATGCATTAACAATTTCTTGCATTTACTTGATTGGGTTATAAGATTTTTGCCTTTTGGGTTCTTTTTTGGGTTTGTTCTATGTTTCTCTGAACTGAAATAGTCTTTTGGTCTTGTGCACTGTACTGTGATCTTGAGTGTGTTCAAAGAATTTTTTTGTCTATTATCATGTTAATTAAGCTAGGTGTCGTAAACTGGGGTAATTAAAAAGGGCTGTAAAATGGCTTTTCTAAAAAAAGGTGGGTGGGGATGTAAAGTGGATATTATATTGCTTATGCAGTGTTTGATAAATGCTTGAAAGTAGTTTTGTCTCTTGGGCAGCTAGATATCTTCATATTAATAAAATCATTCCATTACTAATCAAATGTGATGTTTAATGGGTAACTCTATGTATGGGAAAAGAGAGTTATGATTTAATTTTATTTTGTTGTGGCTATGTATTATTAATATGATTCTTTGCTTGGGCTAATGAGCAATGCATTGAATTTTTAGATGTTTGATGTGATTCAAAAGTAAGTTTGGTATAAGCCAGATGTGTATATCTACAAGGACTTGATTATCGCATTAGCAAGATCTAGGAAAACGGATGAAGCTATACGGTTGTGGGATAAAATGAGAGAGGAGGAACTGTTCCCTGATTCTCAAACGTACACCGAAGTCATTAGGGGTTTCTTGAGGGATGGATCTCCTTCTGTTGCAATGAATATATATGAAGACATGATAAAAGTCTCCAGATCCACCAGAGGAGTTGCCATTCAGGATTTTGTTAATGGGGCTTTTACAACACCTTCTTTTGAGGAATAAAGTCAAGAAAGATTTTAAGGAGCTCTTTCCTGAAAAGCATTCTTATGATCCTCCAGGAGAGATTTTCGGAATATGCTGAGGTTCGCATAACTCATTTTGTTTCTTTCTTTACTGTTTTCAGATGAGGACATTCATGTTCTGGGACAGTAGAAATGTTATTTCGAGTGGACAGTAACAGTTTCCTGATTTGTCAACCAGAGGTGGAGAAACATCTTCATTCATCAAAAGATATGCACATCTATGAGCTCTCAATACAATTCATAGTTACATTTTTGGAGTCTTGAACAAATTCAATTTCCTCCAGATTTTAATTGCACCAAACATAATTATGCTACTTGTTGTAAACACCTCTTCTAATCTCTACATATTATATGTGAAACTAACTAATTGCAAGTCTCTCAACTAGCCAAGAGCCCAAGTGAGAAGGGAGGAACCTAAAGTAGAAACTTCGATGCCTTATATTCTTGTAAGGCATTAAGAAAGAAATCTATCATAAGTTGGTAACAGAAGTCTTTGCACACAGTTCTTCTGATTAGTTAGCAAAAAAGTTAACAAGCACTTTTCAAGTGAGTAAAAGTTAAATGAGCGCCATTGAGGGAATATGGTGTAAACTCTAGGCTTACGTTTGATTTGCACAAAGAAGGAATGAGAAAGAAGTATGATAAAAAGGAATGAGAAAGAAGTATAATTAAAGAGAGGGAGATTGAGGAGATGAAGTGTTCTATACTTTTATTGATAGATTTAGGTATTACCACAATGCAATGAGAAGACTGGGGCTCATTTTGGTGGTCCACTCATGTAGTCATGGCCTCATGGGTTATAGTTTGGGGGAGGGGCGGAGGGGGCAATGCAGAGGGAAGATATGTTTTGCAATTTTATGTTAACAATTGATTAGTAAAAAATGAAACGTTCTCTAATCTC
Source organism: Bretschneidera sinensis (assembly GCA_023935145.1). NCBI lineage: Eukaryota > Viridiplantae > Streptophyta > Magnoliopsida > Brassicales > Akaniaceae > Bretschneidera > Bretschneidera sinensis. The sequence goes on from CM043698.1 coordinate 8,371,113, forward strand.
GAGGTGAAAGAACCCATCAGTTTTTGTGTGATATATATATTTTTAAGTTTAATTACATATTTCATCATTAGTTTAGATGAATTTTGTTTTGAATCTTGATGATTCTTTTGTGACAAACTAAACTTCAAAGTTTTAACAATCTAACTCTAAGATGTAGAAAAAAATTAAATCCAAACCAAAATTGACTTTTCTACAATTGCAAAACTGTTTAATAGCCTCAATCGTCGTGTTAATCTGCAATGACAAGACTGTTTGTTATTTTCAACCATTACAATTTAACTACAAGATGATAAGATTTACAAGCAATTTCAGTCTCGTGATGACTGAGTCAATTCAATAATTTCAGCAACTAGTTAAATTCTATAACGTGACATAATTTTACTCGTTGACGGTTTTGAATAGCCAAATTGAGTGACTTAAATTTTCTTGATAATTTTAAAAACTATCACATTATTATTTTTTATTTTATTTTTCTTTGTGATTGAGCTATACAACACGATAGCAATCCTCCATTCCATATCTGCAAGAATTGATTTCAAGTCTTTGATACAACCATTAAAAGATTTAGTTGATACTTTCATCATATTCCTATCACTTTCTTTTATAAAAATGGCAAATTATGCCAAACAATATCATAATCTTGGTAAGACTGAAAAGGATGTTGATGATGAAAATCACTCAATTTCCTTCACATAATATAAAAATTGGCATTTTCATATTAATCTTCCTTCTCATAAACATAATTGTCTGAAAAAATGTCAAATGATATCCAAAAACAATTATTTCAAGGATAAGATTTCGAGTACTAATCTTTTGAGAAAAATAGATATTTTTTATTTTCTCAATTGTAATGGAACAATGGTATCATTCAATTTCATGACTGACAAATAAAAATATATTTTTCAAAGTGAAATGATCATGTGAAAATGACTTGAAACAAGTGGGCAATTTGACACAAAATCTATGTCAAAACTGCAAACAAAACCGACAAATCCACGAGTAGCTGCCCCATTAACTTTAATTTTATTGAATGAACCTTATTTTAAGACAAGTTGCTAACCAGTTCATATCAATCCCAAATTCCAAAACCCAAACAAGTTGCTAACCAGTTCTACAGGCAAATGGCATATTCCTTTGCACAAAGAAAAAAGAGCCAGTTCTGAACCCATTTATGCTTAGATTAGGAGAAATATTTCATCTAAGATGTAAATGAAATAAATCAAACTACTAAAAATGATAGAGGTAATACTATACAAATACAATGGTAAGATGATATTTTTTTAATGGACAAAAGTAAGATGATTTGATCACATAATATTACCACAAAACCCATTTAAATTAGAAAAAAGATAATCAACACATAAATTGGAGATATAACCCAACTAACAAATAAATTGAAAAAAATGGCTTACACTTATAAAATCAATAAAAGTTGAACATATGAAAAAATAAATAAATAGGAGTATGAAGAAATACCCCATATCCCAAAGCATAAGTTACATATGATTTTCTTTTGTAACAATATAATAACGGATTTTACCTCCTCCATAATTTATACTACATGTGTATAATACTAGTATAGTGTTATGTACAGAATGTGTTAAAACTATTTTGTAAACGTCCAAAAGAAAAAAGTGTTTTTGAGTGGGAATGAAAACAACCTTATCTAGTTATCTTCTAATGGTATGAAAACAAGATTTGGAATTTCTTCAATTTCTCTCTAAGGTTTTGTTTTATATAAACAAGGAAAGAATCAAAAGCCGAAAAGAGTTTAAAAAAATTGAATTTATGTAAAAACATCTGAAAATATCACAATTGTTTTACTAAAAATTACTTTGACAACTATAACAAAGCCGATATAAAAAAAATTACTCCTATGAAGGGCTATTGGCCAGGAAATGAAAAGGTCAGTTCAGATATAGGTTTTGAGTGAATAAGATGAATGCTTTTGACTCTACAAAGCCAAGAGAGGGTGCAATTATCCATTACGGGTCAGATGGCACAATAAGATACACCCACCTAGGAAGAGAACTGGACCCCACGTGGCACTTATCCGTTATGTTTAGTTAGAGAAAAGAAGATTTTATGCAGAGAACATAATGTGAATTGATAGGGAAATTACCGAGAAAATTCCATCAAAAGCTTTGATACATTAAAAACAGAAAAGAAAGAAAGAGGGAAAAAAATCTTTAGTGTATTAAAGAGTCTGCTTTTTTTGATTTTGATGGCACATGGGCGGCGCTTACAGTGCCGTCGTACGTAGGACTACATATATTTGGTGGTTTTTACGGGACAATACAGAGTTATCTTCTTCACATCCTGTGTATCTTTCACGTGCACTGTTTTTTCCTGCTCTGCTTTCTTTCTATCTGCAAATCTTATCTGTTTCTTTGATTTCTTTCAACTGGGTCTCTCTTGATCAGCTCTCTGTTTCAGAGAACCAAATCAGTTTTCTTTTGGGGTAGTTTTTGTTTCTTTCTGTGGCTAACAAAGGAGTAATAGATAATGGAAGGTAAGAGGCAAGTAGGTTCTTCTTCCTCATTCACAGCTGAGCTTTTTGGCACCAACGAACCAAAACCATCATCGTCAACGGGGATTTTTGCCTCTATTTTCCCTCCTCCATCTATGGTATTCACATATGAATAATACATTTGCTTTTCTGTTCTGTTGACCAGAATTTGGATTTCTTCTGTCTTGAATGTTAAGAATTTTCTTATTGGATACTTCAGTGGATATTGTGATATTATAGTTCATGTTGGTGTATGTGTTATACTTGATTTGGAAATAGTAGTTAGTAACTGAGTTATGAATTGAAAGAAACGTGGGAAAGTTTCTTTTCTTTTCTTGGCCTGAGCTGTAAATAATCTTTTCTAATGAGCATAACTTTTTCTTTATCTTTTAGAATAATATTTGTGGTCTTTGTGATAGTATAAAATTATACTAGTAACTCTTGTAATGAAACGAAAGAGTCCACACCATAGAGAGGAAAATTGTAAATTCAATCAGAGGCCTAACGAGTCATTTTTTTACTTGTTCTTGGTTTGAGGTCAAGGGAAATTTATCTAAATTTCCATGGAATTTTAGCTAAAATTTGGCCCCCAAAGATGGAATTCTTTCCCTCTATGTAGTTCTTGTTCTTCCTTGTTTTGTTCTCATCATATCTTCTATTTTAGAATATTACTTGAATGGAGAAATAGGATTTATGTGACTATTTCCAAATGAGATTAGAGAATTTTGTGAACTTGCGAAAAAAAACGAGAGAAGATAATTGTGTGTATGTGAATGATCTAGGCAAGTGTTTTCATGGACTAATTTCTCTCAGCAGATATTTGGGCCAATCTTGAAATCTTCATTTTCGATTTCAGGTGGTAGGGAAGAGAACCTCAGGCTCTGAGGTCAATGGATCTTGGCGAAATCAAGCTTGGAACACTAAACAAGGAACTCCAGGTCAGTGATCATGCACATTTTTATTCGTGTGATCCAAAGGCATGACATTCTTGGTTAGTACCTACTGTTTAAAATGATGAATCTAAACTTGGGTGTCTTCTTTTCCCCTTTAAATGCAATCACTGTTGTCTTAACCGTTCACTTCCCCTGTTTCCTAATCCTGGATCTGCTGTGTTAGGCAATTATAAAGTCTATTTGCTTAGCACTCAATTACCTGTGTAGAGAGGAGCAAAACCCTCAATTTTCAAATTTTCATTAAGCAGAAAAGGATCCTAATCATCAACTTTGCCTTGAATCACTTCTTATGTTTACTCCTTTATGCCTTGTGTTTCTCACATTATGATTCCTTACATTCTATAGAATTCTCATCTCCTGGTGAAATTTTCGACACTTCCACCAAATTGTTTGATAGAAAATTCATTTTTCAAGAATGCAGCCTCATACTTTTGTGTTTATGTCTGAATAATATAGCTCAACGTAACGAGGGTGCAAGCTGTAACATACCCAACAAGGACAGGAGTTCTATTTTTCAGGAACAAAGAGTGGAACCATGTCATCTAAGTTCATCTCTTTACTACGGTGGGCAAGACATTTATTCCCACTCTACAAGTACCCAAACCTGTGGATCATACCCTAATCCTATAGTGAGTCTTGCTTAGTTGACTAATTATATAAATACCATGCTGTGATATATTGGTTCACGAAATGAGGTATGAAAACTAACTGCTATGAGCTTTGTGAATGTTTTAGTTTAAGAAAGATGGAGGAGAAGATGATGCCAATGGAAACAATTCGCAGGATGCTTCTAGAGGAAACTGGTGGCAAGGTATTGATGCAGTAGATTTTGAAGCATCTCCACAAGCTCTCATTGTAGACTTCTAATATATATATCCCAACTTCCGATTGCGTTTCTTGCAGGTTCACTTTATTATTAAAACCTTGCCTTTCCTAGGCATATGAATTCTCCATCTACATTCTAAGGTATGTTAATTTACAGAACTTGTTTCAAAATCGGGGGTTGAATCTTATTTGCATTTTCTCCCTGTAATTTAAGCTGAAGAGTTGATTGTTCATAATTCACTGGAAAGATGAGTTAACTCTTTCTTTGAGTCAAGGGATATATGAGCATTTTTTTAAAAAAAAAATTTGCCTAATTTAAATAAAGACAAGTTAGTGTGTTGAAAAATGTTAAAATCTGGAGTATTACTGTAATTGGGGTTTAAATAAGTACTTTGAATTTTTTATGTTTTGTTTTGGTTTGGCTGCTTTCAGCCTCATGATCTCTTATTTATTGCAAATAAAAGATATGTTATTCATCAAAAAAAATTATTAAACAGAAGTTATAGTGCAAGATTTCAGTTTAGTTGTCTGATCTGCATCTCATCAATTTTCACATTTTGCAGAGTTCATAAAGCCTAGATAATAATTTCGGGAGACATGCAATATAAATAAGTAGCTGCTGGGACAGAGCTTACAAGAAATCTAATATGGCTTTTACTAGGGAAAGAACTCTGTATGATTTGATTTTTGTTTCATTGGAGTTTTAACCGTATAAGAATACCCAGTTTTTGTGTAAAACATGTTATAGGCTGTTTGGTTTTATGAATTTTTAAGCCTGCAAGGGCTGAAAATGGATTAATGATATTGGCCTATTTTGCTTCTATAAAGTCGATGAAAATGTTCAATAATCTGTTCTGTTGATCTGATATGGATTAACTAGAACAGTTGTAATTTCCTTTGAAGAGTACAATTTTCAATGCGAGAAGAGATCAATATATTTACATTGCGAAAAAACAACGTTATATAGTAAATACACATGATTTCAGATACAGACAACTTTGTAATTGCAGATTCAACATATAATACTAGATTTTCTTGGGCTAAATTAATTTTAAAAGCTACTGTTTCAAATCAACAGCTGCCAATTATACATGTACCTTACATCCACACACTGTGATCTCCAATTTGCATCTCTTTGGGGACAAATCAAAGCCTGCAAATCCAAAAATGAACAAGAATAAACACAAATAGGAAGAACAGAATTCACAAATCAGAAACTGCAGGAGCTATGTACCTAGCGAGGAGCCAAGGGTATAGTAGTTAGTAATGATAAGAGTTAGTTCAGCTTCATTTAGAAATCTCTTCTGGAAAACATAACTACAAGAAAACTTGATTTCTTTGATTCTGTACCATTAACATTACCCAAAGTTAGTGCCTATGAGAAAGTTATTTTTTTTTCATTTAGAGCAGCAAAGATACGAGAAACAAGATTCATGCCTGTCCACTTTGAAACAGCTTCCATTTCTCCACAGAGATGCAAATTCGCTTTTCATATGGCTATATCTTTGAATTAGCTAACTAAACTGCTTATCTTAATAGAGAAAGCAGTTGAACTGAACCTCATTTAACGGATGTTTCTGTCTTAAGCAAACACAGGTTGGTATTGACAATAATCATCCCTGTTGTTCCCATCATTAGATATGCAAAGGAATAGCCTTTCATATGCGGCTGCCATTTTGGTAGCAGTGAAGAATTGCAACCCTCTCTGGCTAACAACCTGCCCTTTCTTCTCTAATGCTTTTCTGCCATCACCCCAGACTCTATACAGTGCCTTCTTTAATGAATCTACCGTTGGTGAAAATGTGTAACCCACTTCTGTGCCAACAGTCACAGACCCTGTAATGCTGGCAAGCCTTGTAGCCAGCAATGGCTTACCAGAGAGCATCGCTTCTAACAAAGTGTGATCTAATCCCTGAGCTCGAAAAGTTGGATTCACAAAAATATCTATTGCATTATAGAACCTTGCAAGTTGTGCTTGTTCCAATGGCCCCAAAACAATTATATTGGTCCCAAGATCTCTGTATCTAGCACCCCAAGGACCATCCCCAGCAACTAGGACGACGACATTTTCACGAAATGTATCATTTTCTATAACCATTTGCTTCAAAGCATCGAACATTAATGGGTGTCCTTTATCTTTGACTAACCTCCCTGCCATCCCCAGAACCAGTGATCTACTTTCGAGGACACCAAACTTTTGCCTAAATTCCTTCCCCTTGGCAACATCTGGCTTGAAAATCTCCTCATCCACACCATTGAGAATAACATGAACTCGATCTTCTGGGATCATGTAAATTCTCTTCAAAATATCTCCAGCATGATTGCTGGTAGCAACATGGTGAGCATACCTCGGGAAAAACTTCACCTCTTCGACAACCTTCTTAGCTCTTTCTGTCAACGCATACGCCTGCGGTTCTTCAGGACCTCGCAAAATTTCTTGAATGATGTCAGAGTGAATAGTTTCATATGCAATACCATGCCAAGAAACAGCTAGATTAGTCAGGTTCCTTGCCCGTGTATGCAAAAGTCCGACACTTTCACTGTGGATCACATCAAAGGGTTTCCCAGTTGAGTTTTGAGTCTGGAATTGCTTCCAGACAGAAGCTTGGTCCAGATAACCAGCAGCTGTTGGCTTTGAAAGGTGAAAATACAAACTGCTTATTGGGTATCTTGGGAATGAGGAGTTTAAAGGAGTGGCGGTGAAAATGTGAAGCTCATGACCTCTTTTGGCAAGGGCAAGGTGTAGGGTCAAGGCATGCCTTTCAAGCCCTCCTGCTTGAGATCTATGAGGCCATTTCTTGACAAAAACTGCAATTTTGAGGATTTTTGGTGGCGGTATTGGAGGAAACAAAAGCTGATTCCAAGCAGATGGGAAGAAAAGGAGGTTAATGCGTTGGTTCTGCTTAGGCAGCAATATTTGGTTATGGGAATAGCATGGACCAGAACAGTGACACCAGTAAAAAAATGAGATGACTGAAAAGAAAGAAAAGATGACAATGAAGCAGCCAAGAGCACGAAAACTGAACATGGTAATCTGAAACTTCGCCATTAAAAAGTTAAGGATACGAGATCACAAAGGAAACTGCAACAAATTTCCCTGAGCAAATCCTATGAAATAAATATTAGTAGAAGAATTCAAAAGAAGAAACCCGAGATCGGATTTGAATAAGACTAGGGAAGGTTAATCAAGATGCATTGATTTAAGCACCAAAAGAGAAGGGACACAATATAGAATCTTTTACAATGTTTTTGGTATCAAGGCACCTGCACATGGAGCCCTCACTAGTTAAAGAAAAGCAGATCCTAAAATATGAACAATTTTTTAATGGTTTGATTTTGAAGAATTGGGAAACTTGGCTTTAGCAGCAATAAATACGTTGATTAAGGATTAATTTAACCAAACCTTGATTTCTAAACCTTCTTACTCCATAACAACAAAACAAAATCTCAAGCCACTATCACCTCCTAGGGTCCACAATCATACTGATATAATAAAGAGAACTAAATCAACCATACTAAATTATGCACCTAAAACCACTAGATCACTTCATGTACCTAACACTCATAGGAAAATAAGAAGTTGAATTTGCTTATTAAACAAAAAGAATCGATTAAGTAATTCCAAAAAATAGAAAACCTAGCGAGTAAATGCATAAAGCACAAAAGAAACATATATGAGGAGTGCCAAAGGGACTAAGATCACAAGAGGACCAATGGCAGCAAATGTATACAAACTCCCACAAGCCAAAGTACCCAACTTGATTTGGACCAAATCCACCAACGCCATTGTCAAGAACACGCACCCGAAAACCGACCCGATAGCCGAGACCAGGATCCCTACACGCAGGGCTGCCAAGTTCACGCGCACGAGGCTGCTAGCTCTAATCCCAAAACGCGCCTGCTCCGTTTCTCTTCCGTCGTTGCTTATCTTGATTGCTTGCTTTAGAGCCGAGGCGATGAGGCTGGAGAAGAGGAAGGAGCTGAAGGAGTACACGTGGCATGCGATAAGGTTTTCGGCCACAGCTGAGCCGGCTACGCATGAGCCGCCGCCGCCGACCAATATGGAGGCTGGGTCAGTGGTTGGGTACCACGTGAGGCCGAGGAAGAGAGCTAACGTGAAGAGTGAGTTGACGTTAACGATTCCGTCCAACGCCATGACGTGGATGCTCGTGGCCGTAATTAGCTTCATCCGTCGTGCCACGTCAGACATTGCCGGCGAGGTATTGGACGCGAGGAGAAATAGACACAGAGAAGACAGGAAACAACGACGACAAAAACATTTTTTTACTTAAAAACAAGTTTCTGTTTTTGTTGTTTTGCGAGGGGCGAGGAGTGGCGTTGCAGATTGGGTTTTGCGAAGTAGGAAAGCGTGGAATAAAGTGGTAGCGTGGCTTTTCCGGCAAGGAAAGCAGGCAGAGCGTGAGCATGAACAAAGTGAGTTTCTCAAAATAAAAAAGAAAAAATGAAAACAAAATGACTCGCCGTTGCCGGGGATCGAACCCGGGTCACCCGCGTGACAGGCGGGAATACTCACCACTATACTACAACGACATTATTGAGACTCAGTTTCTTAAATTATTATTAAATGAAAGTAAACGTTTAGTTTCTTAGAAGAGAAACTAGAGTAGTTTATTTGAAGCCTTCACTTTGTTAAGGGGTGATGCAATCAAATCACGAATTCACTCTGTTTACTCAGGTGTGGGCAAAATAACACCTCCAACATTGGCAACTCTCTAGGATCCAAGGGCAATTTCACGTTTCAAATCGAATTAGTATATAAAGACAAGATTATAATTTCATGGCTTAAGTTAAGATTCTTAACCTATATAAGAATTCCCATGTTTAATTCAGACACTTTCTCCTAATCTCTTCTTCCAAAACAGTCTCATCTTCTTTAGGCTTATATTATTTTCTTAAGTTGTACACAGACTAAAGCATTGAAAGATCTCTCAAAAAATAAAATCTCTAGACGATTTTTTCTTTTCAGATTTTAACGCACCACGCTTGACGTGAGAGCCGCCATAACTGATCTCATAGGCTTAATTGCACCACACTAACATGAGCAGCCTCAACTAGCTTTAGAGATTAAAATCATCGGATTTGGTCTGTTTTCTACCACAATACTCAGAAAGGAGAATAGGGAGTTTATATTAAAATTAAACTATTTTGGTTTTTTCCAGAAAAATTATTTAGAGTTTGAAGTGATAACAAATGACAAAGACAAATCATCATCATAGAATTAAGGAGTTAGTTTTTATGTTACACTTTTGTTGCAGTTTTTGATAAAGGGTTTTTGCCTTCCTGGTTCCAGTTCTGGATAAGGTAAGCAGGCATCTTAGTCGTGTAAGGCAGCCAATGGGGCAAGGCATGAATACAAAAAAATGGCATCATTGATTACATCACGCCTTGTTCCACGGCCATCAAATCATTGTAGGAAAACTTTTTGGATCACTTTATGACCACAAAAAAAAAAACTATTGAATTCAAATTGAACCCTATCCTGATTGTAGCCCTCCTTATAAAAGGAACCACGCATTTCACCGGAACAAATAAGACACCATTGACGCACACAACAATCTGTCAGTAAGTTCCAAGTAACTATGGCAGAAGAAGTGAAGCTAATAGGCATGTGGGCAAGCCCTTTTAGCCGTAGAATTGAATTAGCCTTGAAACTCAAAGGGATGCCCTATGAATACATAGAAGAAGACATATCAAACAAGAGCCCTTTGCTTCTAAAATATAACCCTGTTTACAAAAAGATCCCTGTGCTTGTCCACAATGGCAAACCAATCTCAGAGTCACTTGTCATTCTTGATTACATCGATCAGACTTGGAAAAACAATCCCATTTTGCCTCAAGATCCCTATGATAAAGCCATGGCTTACTTCTGGGCTAAATTCATAGACGAAAAGGTATGATTCTCAACATAATTGTTTGTCAGAAAAAGAAAATATTCACAATGTTACATTTGATGGAATATAGTTTGCAGGTTTTGCCAACTCAATGGAAGACTTGTACGGGAACGAAAAAAGAACAAGAGCAGGCCATTGAAGAACTGTGGCAGCAGTTGAAAATACTTGAGAATGAGCTTAAAGGGAAGGACTTCTTTGGAGGCGAAACCACAGGATACGTGGACATAGTCGCGAATGTTATAGCATTTTGGTTCACAGGGTTGCACGAGGTGGTGGGAATAGAGTTGCTTGCAGAAGAGAAATTTCCTGTTATACACAAATGGATCAGGAAGCTGTTAGAGATTGAAGCAGTAAATGAATGCAGGCCTCCAAGAGAGAAATATCTTGAATATATTAGAGCTGTCTATAAATCTGGTCCGAAATGAAGAAAAGATTTGTAGTGCTGCCTTTGCCCTTTACTGGGCAATTTTGAGCATTTCATGATTATGTAGTTCTGCAAATCTTCTTTTTTCGTGCATTGGGGGGAGAGTTATCAAATCCGGGTCTTCTCTAAATCTGGTCCAAATGAAGAAAAGATTTGTGGTGCTGCCTTTGCCCTTTACTAAGCACTTTTTAGCATTTTACGATTATGTAGTTCTGCACTTTTTTTTTTTCTTGCGTTTTGCATTGTGGGGAGAGTTATCAAATTCGGGTCTTCTCCGAGGTAACCGCTGGGTTCAGAGGTCCCGAGTTTGCTTCGCACTGCTTGTAGTGTATTGTGTGAGCGCATTGTGTACTTTGTATGAAAAATAAATAAATAAATAAAAATTATTTTTATTTTGTAATAAAATTTTATCCATTCATACGAAAGGTTAAGTTTAACTTGAATTAAAATTTCACATTCAAAATTGACTTCCATTGATATTTGAAATGGAGCTTGCATCATAGAAACTGTAAGCAACTAATTTTCCATAAATTGAGATTTCTCACTCTAATTCTTGATGAGATACAAGTCAAAATCAATTTTAATTATGAGCATTCAAATTTTTTTTAACTAAAAATTCTTATCTAAAATCAAATTTAAAGAAAATATATAACACAAAACATTTTTCACTATTGAATGAAAAAAAATCTATTTCTTTTTCTTTTCTTATGTCATTTACTGGCGTGAAATACTTTTTTGTACCATGTATACTTTTTTAACATGATCCTGATCTAAACAAATTTTTTTTCCTTTTTTACAAGTCTATAGATGAATTATTTATTCTCTCGGTGCTAGTCTATATGAACTGAGATTAGAAAATTAAAAGGCACGTCGCTCATTCACTTGATTACTGTGAGATGGTCATGGTCATGGAAATCAAGAAACCTCTGAACATTTCTTATAAAAGGGGCCAGGTTTTTAGCAAAGATAGACCACATCTTCTCAAGTCCTGCAAGAAAAATGGCTGAAGAAATTGAGCTTTTCGGCATGTGGGCAAGCCTCTTCAGCCGCCAAACTATCACTGAAACTAAAAGGGGTACAGTTCGAATTTATAAAAGAAGACCTGTCCAACAAGAGCCCTCTGTTTCTTTAGTATAATCCTGTGCATAAAAAGGTAACGGAAAACTATCACAGAGTCTCTAGTTATTCTTGAATACATCGATGAAACCTGGAAAAACAATCCTATCCTGCCTGAAGATCCCTAAGACAGCCATTAATTTATCTTATTTATTGTGTACCAATGGTTTCATCGATCATTATGTTTATCTTCTATTTTGCAGGAACTTCTTTGGAGGCCAACACTAATGGGAATGTCGATAGCGCTACAAATTTGCTAACAGGTTGGTAGTTGTGCAAGAAGTACTGGGGATAGATATACTCAATGAAGTGAAATTTCCCATCGAAATTAGCTGGATCAGGAAGTTCCTTGATTCTGATATAGTCAAGGAATGCCTGCCTCCCAGAGAGAAACAACTTGCTTTCACTCAAGATTTCTTCAAAAACTTAGCTGCTTCCATATAAAGGGCGTGTATGACTGATAGGATGAAGGTTTATGAGTATCATGTGTATGATGATGTGGTTAATTTGTTAGGGTTGCTCGCTCATAGTCTTATATCCTTAGGTCTACAGGCATGCAGAAATAAAATGTGTTTATTGAAATGAGGATCACTTGAAAGGGTAACTAATAACTGTGGTTCAAAAGTCATGGAAATAACAAAGGCAAAACCCAAAAGACATGAACAATTTTTGCTAATACAATCATGCACATATCATAACAGATACACATACAAAGTCAAATTATGGAGAAAAGATAAAGAGGTGGCATAAACATCTTAAAACGCCTTGAAAAGAAAAGACACCATATGCCAAACCTCCAAATGCAGCCATCCTTACAAATTCAAGTTGGGAAAGTTTAACCAGACAAACCTGAGGAAGATAGAGACGCTAATATTTGTAATTATGATACAACTCCTTGTAAAGCTCAGATTCATAATTTCAAATCAAAACCCAGTGAGCATTGGGATCCTTTACAATTGTCACAGGGCAAGTAGCATTTTCCATCACATGGTTGGTCACACTCCCAAGCAATGCTCTATAATCAATTAATATGCAAAATTAGAATCAACACATTTTGGGTATGCTTGCTATAGATTTGAGCCAAAATTATCCATAATTCAATTGAAGTCTATGAGTGAAAATGGCAAAATGAGACATATGCATACCTCCGGATGGTGCCAAGACCTCTGCTACCCATTACCATAGCATCAAGCTTCAAATCACCAATAGCCACACAAAGTTTCTCTCTTGCATCACCCCAGTATATCTTTGCCACTACAGTCAGCTATATAATCAATTTGAACCTTTAATTAATATGGATTAGAAGCTATTAACCCATAACCAGAAAGGGTAAGAGAGAGAAAGAAAGCAAAAGGGTACCTGTTTCTGTCTAGAAACAGTGTCAAGCATATCCAAAACCTCAGGATCAAGATCAACCTCATAATTTTGCATCACCTCCTGTTCACGAAACTCCCCCAATGGGATCAAAGCTACACCAATATTCATAACTTATATCACACATCAAATACCAAACAAAGTAACAATGAAACACATCAAAAGAAAAATTAATGGAACTATATGTTGAGGAAGATATACGGGATTCTAGGAGTAATTGATCCTTGACTTTTGTGTATATTATTGTTTTGATTCTTCCCTTTGTAATATGAGATAGAATAGGAAACTTAGCATGTATTACGCTAATCTTTAGGATCTGGAATGATCTCTCTGCTGTATATATCTCCATTTGTAACTTAATGGAAATATGGTTTTCACAACAACTAAATTATTATGGTATCAGAGCAGTGAAACTCATCCTGCAAAACAACTAAAACACAGCCGCATACCTTTCACCACCAGCTTCCATGGCAAAGGATGGCGAGAGAACACCAGAGAAACACGAAGCGTCCAAGCTTCAAGCAAGCAGGTACGAAGATCTGAGTGACCCCTTCTACCTTCACCATTCGGATCAACCAGGCTTGGTCCTTGTGACTCAATTATTGACACAAGAAAACTACCTCGTCTCGAGTCATGCCATGCTCATGGCTCTCATCACCAAAAACAAAGACTGCTTCATCGACGGTACTATTACCAGACCTCTCTCTGGATCGGCAGGAGAGATCAAACAGTGGACTCGCTGCAACCTTCTTGTCAAGGGATGGATTCTCAATACCATCTCACCTAATATTGCACAAAGTGTGATGTACAATGATACTGCTTTTGAGCTTTGGAACGAATTGAAGGAGCGTTTTTCTCATACCAATAGCGTACATCTCTTTCATATTGAGCAAGAAATTCATGATTGTATATAGGGAGGCATGAGCATTGGCGAATACTACACCAAACTAAAGGGCTTGTGGGATACACGAGATGCGTTATGTCATCCCCCACCTTGTGATGGTGACACGACAAAGAAGTTAAAGGAGTATCAACAAACGCAACGAACCATAAAGTTTCTCATGGGACTTGACGGAGTCTATGCGACGGTTCGTGGACAGATCTTACTCATGGAGTCTTTGCCTGCGATGAACAAAGTATTCTCTCTTATTATTCAAGATGAAAAACAACGGACCATTTCTTCACAGGTCATGGGAAAAACACCAAATGCGGCTGCATTTGCTGTCAAGGACGGATCACAAAACTCAAACAAAAACCATCCGCCAAAGAATGCACACCTCAAGTGAGATCGCTGCAATATCACGGGACACTCCACCGAAAATTGTCGAGCACATCTCAAGTGTGATTACTGTGGTTACAAGGGCCATACCATTGATTTTTGTCGAAAACTAAAGAGGGTCACTTCTCATGGAGACAAAATGGGAAACTCTAGCTTCTTTTCCAAAGCTCACTATGCTGATTCCAAACCAGTTAAGGCTGAAGCATCACCATCATCATACAGTCTTACAGCATAACAGTATCATGATCTAATTGCTCTCATTGATCGGACCAAATCAAGTAGCATGGTCAATCAAGTGAGTTCAGCCTCAACAGTGAGCAATCTTTCAGGTACTACAACTTGTGCAAATGTTTTTAGCTCAGAAACTCATTGGATCTTTGACACAGGAGCAATCGATCACATGGTCTGCTCATCCAAACTGATGACTACCAGTACACCTGTTACCAATCGTCATGTGCATTTACCAAACCATGCTCTTGCTCGTGTAACACATATAGGCACCATACGGTTTTCCAACAAACTCATACTTCAAAATGTGCTATGTGTTCCATCTTTCAAATTAAATTTAATATCAGCGACCACTCTTACTAAGACTTCCTCCTGTTTTGCAACCTTCACTAATAACCTCTGTTTTGTTCAGGACCAACATTCGGGGAAGATGATTGGGACGGGCATTGAGCGAAAAGGACTCTACTACCTGGATACTCAGAAGAATGCTGGGTGCTATTCTATTTCAGCCGATGTCTCCACCAGTTCTCAACTTTGGCATCAACACCTTGGCCACTTTTCCAATAAAAGTCTAAAAGCTCTATCTTTATTTAATAAAAGCATACACTTTTGTTCGATTGATGATTGTTCCATTTGTCCTCTTGCCAAACAAACTCGCAAATCTTTTCCTTTAAGTTCTATTAAAACAATATCACCTTTTGAACTGATACATGTTGATATTTGGGGAGGTTATCATGTTCCAACACTCAATGGGGTGAAATATTTTCTCACCATAGTGGATGATTTTTCACGATGTACATGGGTTTACCTATTATATAAAAAATCTAAGGCACGTACTTTTCTTATTACTTTCATCAATATGGTTGAGACACAATTTGCATCTCGCATAAAGATTATTCGCAATGACAATGGACAGGAATTTGATATCACCCAACTATTTTCTGATAAAGAAATTTTACACCAAACCAGCTGCGTTGATACCCCACAACAAAATGGGGTCTTCGAATGCAAACACCGTCATCTTCTTAATGTCGCCCGTGCCTTACTTTTTCAAGCTAATCTTCTTAAACAATTTTGGGGAGACGCCATCCTCACTGCCACTTACCTAATAAACCGCACACCCACACCGGTCCTTAAAGGTAAAACACCATATGAAGTCCTTTTCCATAAACCACCTACATATGAGCCATCTACGTGTTTTCGGCTGCTTATGCTTTGCATCTACCCATCATCATCGACCTAGTAAGTTTGACCCCCGCTCTCTTCGATGTCTATTCCTTGGATATCCATATGGCACCAAAGGATATCGAGTCTATGATTTAGACACGGGACGTATTTTCATCTCCTGTGATGTACTCTTCCATGAACACATTTTTCTCTATCCTACTTCCGCTGCCACACAACCACCCATGCTTTCCCCAACATCACCTATTGTTTACGATGACACTTGGACTAGTATGGGACCTCCGTTAGCACAAGATCAGACATCAACACCTTGTCCAGACTTTACACCCAATGCTCACAACCTAGCTATACCCGTTTCTCCAACACCTCAAACAACAGATGTCGAACCCGAACCTGACAATGCTTTGCCCTCAACCGGTTCACCTAACACCTCAAGCTTTTCTCCTCCCTCACCGCATCCTTTCCCCACACCTCCACATGAACCACGACTGTGACACACCACTCATGCACCTAGCTATCTTCAACAATACCATATTGAAGCATCCTTGCCGTCTCAGTCCCTTCCCTCGTCTCACTCAGTGTTGACTGTCAACAAAGGTATTCCTCATCCCTTATCTCAAGTTATCACTTATGATAGACTCTCAGCAGCACACAGAGTTTTTGCTACCTCTATTTCAGCTGTCAAAGAACCAACATCCTTTGCCCAAGCCGTCCAAGACCCTAAATGGCGACATGCCATGGAGCAAGAACTCAGCGCACTCAAAGCCAATGGTACTTGGTCTCTCCAGCCTCTTCCCCCAAATAAGAAGCTTGTTGGTTGCAAATGGGTGTACAAAATCAAGTTTAACCCTGATGGCACAGTTGATCGCTACAAAGCTCATTTGGTTGCAAAAGGCTACAGCCAAGTTGAAGGTTTCGATTATTGTGAAACATTAGCTCCCGTTGCCAAGCTTGTCACCGTACGACTCCTCCTTGCCGTGGCAGCCTCTCGGAATTGGCATCTTCGTCAACTTGATATAAACTTTCCTCCATGGTGACCTTGAGGAGGAGGTCTACATGTCTTTACCTGCTTGTATGGCCTCAAGCAAGCTTCTCGTCAATGGTTTATCAAGTTGTCCACAGCTCTTACACATGCAGAGTTTCATCAGTCTAAATCCAATCACTCATTATTCGTCCGTACCCGTGGTACTTCTTTTACAGCCCTTCTTGTTTATGTGGATGACATTATTCTGGCTGGGAACAATTTACAAGATACTGAAAAGATAAAAACTTGTCTCATGCAACAATTCGAGTTAAAAGACATTGGTGAGTTAAAGTACTTTATGGGAATAGAAATAGCTCGATCCAAGAAGTGAATTGCCCTCTCACAACGTAAATATGCACTTGAGATTCTGGACGACGCAGGGTATTTGGGAGCTAAACCCACCAATTCACCAATGGAGCAGAACTTGTCACTTAGCAGAGATGAAGGTGAATACATCGAGGATCCTTCTTCCTATCGCAGACTTGTTGGGAGACTGATATATCTGACTATCACACTGCCAGACTTGGTGTATGCAGTCCACATACTCAGCCAATACATGGACAAACCTCGCATCCCACATCTTGAAGCAGCTCATCAAGTATTACGCTACATCAAGCACACACCGGGACAAGGAATTTTTCTCTCTGCAAACATCCCAATACAGATAAATGCCTTTTGTGATGTGGATTGGGCCAGGTGTCGGGACACACAACGATCAACCACGGGATATTGCATCTTTTCTTGGGCACTCCCTGATCTCCTAGAAAACCAAGAAGCAAGCCACAGTTTCACGATCAAGTGCAGAAGCGGAATATCGCTCCATGGCATCGGCATGTTGTGAGGTTACTTGGCTACAATACGTTTTGCATGATCTCGAAGTTAATCATTCGCAGCCAGTTAAGTTGTACTGTGACAATCAAGCAGCACTTCACATTGCCTTCAATCCCGTGTTTCATGAGTGTACCAAGCACATAGAGATTGCTTGTCATCTTGTAAGAGAAAAGATTCAGGCTGGAACAGTCAAGACTTTCCATATATCTACATAGAAGCAGCCAGCAGACATCTTCACCATGTCGTTGGGTTTTCACAATTTTCGAATTTACTCAGCAAGTTAGGAATGATTAACATCTATTCCAACTTAATGGATTCTAGGAGTAATTGATCATTGCCTTTTGTGTATATTATTGTTTTGATTCTTTCCTTTGTAATATGAGATAGAATAGGAAACTTAGCATGTATTAGGCCGATCTTTAAGATCTGGAATGATATCTATATATCTCCATTTGTAATTTAATGGAAATATGGTTTTCACAACCACTAAATTATTACTATATCATAGCTAGCAAAAAAAAAAACACTTGATCAAAAAACAGAAATAAGTAGGAGTAAATAACTTACGTGATCCAGTGGTGGACCAGAGAAGGTTGCGAGACTCTTCACCTTGTGGGGGTTTCACATGGATGACATAGAGAGTGTCACCCTTGACTACCAGATTATCAATTGTCCATTTGAGGGCTAACTTGCTTACCTTAGAGAAGTCCATGGCTACACCTATCTTGCTGTCCTTTGTCATCTTTTCTTCTGCTACTATTTGTTTAGGGTTCAACCCAAAAGACTGAATTCACAAGATTAAGTGCTTGAAGATGAAGAAAGTGGCGTTAAGTAGAGGAGAAGATATGAGATTGTTCTTATCTGGGCACTTCGATGAATTTTATAGGGTTATTTTTTAGGGGGAAAATGGTTCCTGTTTTGCTGGTCCAGCGGTTTATGTTCTGGTTTTGAAATCAGCGTGCCCGTGGTGAAATCCACCGTTCATGGTGCTTAAAGACAACCGTGGGATTAAAATCGGCAGTAAACTATATCAAAGGTTCATATTTAAGAAGATATTGAGAACAAAATCATGTCCCATTTTCTAAATTAAAAAACCTTAATATTATGTTTAGAATTAATGAATTTTATAGTTTTTATTAAATTTATTTTAAATTTTATGATTATTATATTTTAAAATTTTTAAAATTCATTTCGAAATATTCATTATGAAAATGAATTTACATGTTACAATACATTTAATAAAATGACAAATAAATTTTACAAAATAAAAAATAAAAACTATATTTTTCAAAATACTTTTTTTTCACTTTTCATTTCTTCTTTTCCATAACTTTATTTTTCTAATTTGTTTATTTATTAATTTCTGCCCATAAAAATTCATCCAAAATTTGTTTACAAATAAATGGGTAAATTACAATGCATTACTTCAAAGTTTACTGAAATGACATCAATATACCAAATATTTTTTAAACTTATGATTCACTCTAAAACATCAAATTCCATCATTAAGCAGTCTCAAAACGATTTTTTCTAAGAATCAAAATTTTAATTGGATATTACTTTTCATGATGATCAAATTACCTTCAGTTTTAAAATATCTTCGAGTGATTATGATAAGTTTAATAATTTTATTTATCAATTATTTTATCTCAAAATTGTTTATAACACAAAATTTTAAGTTTTTTGAATTCATATTTTTCTAAAAAAAAACATGCAATATCATTTAATTTTTAAAATAGAAAAGTTTATCTTTGATTTTTATTTTGTAATGCTCTTTAATATTTATTTATTTGAGATATTAGGTTTTAATTTTATAAAAAAAACATATCAACAAATTTTTCTTTTAAAATATTTAATTTTCTTTTACAATAGCCTTTCATCTTCATTTATTTTAAGATTCAATAGACAACGATATCATAATATTATTTTTTAAAATATAAAATAAATAAAATAAAATATGTTTGATACCATATAATAGTGTATATATATATATATATATCAATTTAAAATATACTTTTAACAATTTTCGAAAAAGAACAATGATAATTTTTATAAAAAAACGTTAAAAAATCTTTGTTAAATATGTTTCATCCCTAATATTTTTATTTTTTAAAAATGAACTTTTATTATATCTAAAAATATTTTGAAAACTAAAATCCAATTAAAATTATGATTCTTTAATTTTTTTTAAACTATCATGTTTTGAGTGAATAATAAGTTTTAAAAGTTTGACATATTGATGTTATTTTAGTAAATTTAATGATAGCGCAGTGCGCTATAGATAAATTCTATCGAAACAGATTTCATGGGCATGTTTGGATAACAGTTTTCTGTTTTCAGTTTTCGAAAACCATTTTCAAAAATGAAACCGAAAACAATTTTTTAATGTTTTCTAAAGAAAATATGTTTGAATAACTGTAACTCGAAACTGTTTCCAAAACAGAAAACAGTGAAATGTTGTTTGGATAATCTTGTTTTGAGAACTGTTTTGATATACTTTGTAATTATTTTTAGTTTTGAGTTTAAATTTAAAATCTATATTAATTTTATTTCTCATATTTACTAAATACTTAAAAAATAATTAATATTATTTTATTTTCAAAATTTTAATATTTTTTATATACGATTGAGGAAGAATAAAACAAAGAAGTGAACACTAATTTTAGGGCTA
The DNA here is from genome assembly GCA_023935145.1 of Bretschneidera sinensis. NCBI lineage: Eukaryota > Viridiplantae > Streptophyta > Magnoliopsida > Brassicales > Akaniaceae > Bretschneidera > Bretschneidera sinensis. The sequence goes on from CM043698.1 coordinate 8,391,444, forward strand.
TTTTTCAAAAATTATGTCAGAAAACACAAACTTGAAGTTTTTGAAAACAGGTTTAGAAAATAATTTTTGAAAATTGTTTACCAAACATAAAAATGAGATTTTAAAAATTGAAAATAATTTTCGAAAACTCTATCCAAATATATCCCATATTTTTTTTTCTCTCCCATTAGTCTCAAGTTCAAAATATTTGTCATCTTTATCACCCCCAAATCAATAAGCCCCAACTGATCTTTTATCTCCTCGTCTCTACTCACTCTTTCTTTCTTTTCGTTTCCTTCTCAGTTATCTCTCACTTCCTCTTATGTTCTTGATCTCAATGGAGAACCGTTCGTCGGAAAACCACCACTAGTGTTTCTGCTTCGAAGCTCAGTTTTGCTGAGTACATCTGATGTGAAAAAGCAAGCCCACACATTTATTTCATTATTTTGTTTATGGTTCAAATCTGATCATGATTGTGAGGTTTTTATCTTATCACATCACTCATACATTTTCTGTTTGTTTTAGGCTCAGTTTGGATCTACGAAAATATGAAGGAAAGAAAAAAATAAGGAAAATTAACAGTCTTTGGTGACTGATAAATGGTTATATGTTTTTTCTTGTTTGCTAGTTTATGTGTTTATGCTGCTATGTATTTGTTTGGTTGCCTTGTAAATTTTCAGGAACAGAGTAGACACTAATCTGAATTTTCTGTTGGTTGGTAGTAAAAACTAAAAATCTAAAGAAGTTAGAAACCTATTTCAACTTGTTTGTTATTTTGTAATCGAAATATCGGATCTATTGTTACAAACGATAATTTTGGGATGAATTTGCAATGAAAATGGCATATCTTTTTTTCTCTCTGTCTCTCTCACACAATTTTCACATAAGTAATGAGATCCCTTGGAATGAGATGGGATGAGCTCCCTTAGAATGTGATGGGAATTTTTAGAGCACGAACTCTTTTTAGACAGATTTTAGTACAAAACTAATACTTAAACTAGGGAAAATTTGAGATCTTTTTGTGGCTTTTGTTATTGGGAGCTTCTTCATTGTAGTTGTGGCTAATGACTAATACTTGCCTTTCAAAATTCTTAATAAGAAATGGTTTATACTTATCAGTCAACAAACTCCATAGAAACCAATAGCGTCCAACAGATGAATCAAGCCACCAGTAATTTTTTAATTTTCTTTTATCTGTTTTATAGCATGCCATACTGCAAATAATTGATAGAAACAAGTTAGCATATGATACTAGTCTTTTTCCATGGTTGCTTTTGAATTTCTTTTGTAATCTCTCTTTTAGCCTCTTTAGTTTTGAGGTTGGTATCCACTAAGTTCCTAGGAAAACAGAGCAGAAGAATAAAATGAATTGAAAATTAAGTTTATTGGAACTGGATGGTGTAAATTTATAACTCAATTTATAGAAGTCAATATTTGGTTTTTTTATTGGTAAAACACACGTACACATCACTCGAGTTTGGGACCTTTAGCACCGAAGGTCTCAACCTTAACCATTGAGCCAAAGCTTCATTGGCAAAGTCAATGTATGCACCTTATTGGGGATTTAAAAAGTTACTGAAGATTCTCCCTAATTCAGTCAATATAATCATATATTTTTTTGTGAACGCTGCAATTGATTTGGGTCCAATGCTGTCAGTTTTTTTTATTTTTATTTTTTATGAAGAGCCGGTAGCCACCCTCGTAGCGATCTCGTCCCAAGTTTATTGATAAGCTCTCACTTATGACGGAGGAAAACCGTGGTTACAAGTAAAAAATCTGGGAGATTACAAATACGACCAAAACGAACCCTCCCAAACATAGACCAAACAAAATATAAAGAAAATAAATCAGACCAAGAGACAACAAACAAGTCGAAACAGGTTTGTGTGAAAAAAGCAACCTCTAAACAAGCCTAAAGAAACTTTCAACAAACAAAAGCAACCTAATGTCTAATAGTCGGCAAACCAGACTTATCAATACGAAGAATACCCTTTAATAACCTCGGTAGCTGATGTAAATTTTCATAAGTTCCATTATTGCCTCGCTCACCGATCTTAACCAAAAAATCTACTGCTTGATTACCTTCACGTAATTGATGAACAATCTGAACATTTATCCCTTGCATCTCTTTAACACACTCTTCCCAAAAGTCCCATAAATACCATAGAGTGCACCTACCTGCTCTAAACCAGTCAACAATAATTTTGGAGTCACTCTCAATAATAACATTAAAATACAAAAGACTTTTGTCAGTTTTCAGTGCCTAACTAACTCGTTGCTAATCAAGTATAATAACTATTTATATCTTCAGGATTGTCCAGGACAGTAGAGTGCAGTATAATTACTGTGCCTATGACTCATATATTGCCACTGGCTATTGTGGTGGTGCATTTTTCCCATCATCGTGGTGGCTATTGTGTCCTTATAATGGTAGCAAGCAGATGTTTCTGTTGTGGGAAGCCTTAGTCCTGGAGGTTCAAGGGCTTGGGCGGTATTCCCTTAATAATTTGCTTGTATGTTACATGTGTGTTACCTCATCAATGTACACTCTATAGAATTGGTCATATATATCTTGGCATGATTCGTAATTAAATACCTTAATGATTTTATTTGTAAGCTTAATTGTTGTATAATTAAAAGGTTTTTTTTCTTTTATTTTACTATAAGGGTTTGGTTTTTTTATTAAGTTCTTGCTGTTATCTCTCAGGAAATCTATTTCAATCCCATTTCTTACCAAAGTTGATGTTCTATTAAACATGGTTCTTCTAGTAGATTTTTCCGTATGATAATCTGAAAAGTTGGACTTCTATAAAAATTGAAGTGTCATTCCATAAAATGGGATATTCTTTTGAAAATTCATCATTTCAAGAAATGTGTTACCGAGTTTTATTCTTTTATTAGGAAAAATGTAGTTTTTACACGTTATTTTAAATTGGTTGTGTTTTGCATCTTAATTTTTTGCCATATTTTTTCAAGAACCAAACATAATTAAAAAAAAAGAAGCATTTTCATTAACATTTTTTTCATATCTAAACAAGTATAGAATCTACTATTTCTTTGTTGTTCTGTTTGAGTAACTATTTTAATCTAACCAAGTTCAATTCTTACCTGGGTTTGTTTTAATATTCTGATTAAAATCTGTTTGAGTAACTATTTTAATCTAACCAAGTTCAATTCTTACCTGGGTTTGTTTTAATATTCTGATTAAAATCTGTTTGAGTTCACATTTGATATGTTTGATATGCATGCTTGAACGTGTTGAGTTTACTTTGGTAAATGCTGGAAATCAAAGGTCTAGATTACTGTCTCATGTGATGAATGAGGTGTGGGAATGTTGTGTTTTGCTGAAAATCTATATCGAATGCCATGTTTTCTTTTGTTGTACATATAGCATTTAATGTATTCACCAAATGGTAATGAAGTGGTAAGCTGGTCTTGCTAACGAGGATTATCCTAATTATTCACTGGCAAGAAAATTAATATGATCTTAGTCTCTTATTTGATTGCCAAATGAGGTGAGATTAAGTTAATTCAATCAAATCTTTAAATCCCATCAAATTTTTCCTCAGCCCACATATAGACTCAGCTTGTGGTTGTAACCATCGTGGCATTGTATGCACCTTATGTTTTTTCAGTCATATTTACCAAGATATCGTTGATTTGGATCAACGGTTTAGATATGTTGAAATTTGTCCAAACAAATATAAACTGTTGTTTGTTAATCCAAAACAACGATTCATGTTTGTTTAGATTTATACGGTTAAAATTAAAAGACAATTTTATCATCTCACTCGTTATCTTATTTACATATAAATGTTAATCATGCAAAACAAACATAAGATTTAAGTGGGATAAACTTAATCAATCATTTGAAACAAATAAAGACATAAATATATCACATTAGTCCCCCGTTAATCTTGTCTCATTTTTGTCTCACTTTAATGCTATATTAATACAGTTTGCAAACCAAATGTGCTTTTATCGTGTAAGTTTGAATTATATCCCAATTTACTTGGACAAAAATGCAAGCTACTCTTACAAAATTATGAATTTAATATAAATAATATAAAGACAATATAGGAACTTACTAAAATATTTTTTGTTTTATCACTCAGTTGAGATTTATTGCGATTTTTGACCAACAAGTAAACGACATAAGTTGGAGGAGAAGAAAAATGAACTGGCCAAAAAAAAAATTGTACTTAAATGAGGTGTTAGGAGCAAATGTTCAATTTAATTAAGACAACGTGCTAATTTACACGTTAAATGGGGCAAGTTAGTGTATGTTATTATTCTCATTTTAAACACCCAATTAACAATATCTATAACACATGTTTTTCTCTATTTTCTTAATTTTTAAGGAATATATATAACCTTTAATAGTGGGATAATTTTCAATCCCCTTTCCTCAGTTCCCATTTTATTGCACCATAATTCAACTGTCTTTTTGCTCTCTCTTTCTTACCAAACAAATTACTCAATCTTTAATTTGTTTTAAAACAGTTGAAATGTTTTTCTTTATTTCCATTTAACCTATTTTAAATTCAAACCTTTTAAATCATCTTGACCATTATTATCTTTCCATCCTTTAAAGATTGGCACGTGTTAATGATTTTTTTATTCTTTTAATTTCTTTACAAATGTTTATATTCTCTTTGTTTTCTTTAATTTCTTTAATATTTCGTGTGCAGATAATTATCATCAAATCTAAAAAAAAAAAAATAGTGTCTTGATTAAGGGACTGCAGTAAAATACAATTGACAAGTATCATTTTTTTAATTGTTAGTTTACTAATTTACACTTATTTGACTTTATTGTGAAAATTTATTCTATTTTGATTTTGTTTTCATTTTAGGATTTTGATGCATGATTGCAAGTAATTGAAATGTGGATTATTAAATTTAAAATATATATTTTTAATCGCATAAAATAATAAATCAACACTACGTGGTAGACGATGTTAAACACTCCGATCCGTTAAAAAATAGTAAAAAACATATGTTTATAGAAATGTTATATTTTTTAATTATATAAAAATAATAAATCATCGTCATGCAGCACTTATTGAAATACTTATTTTTTATTCTCATAAAAAAAATCAACACTTGATAGCCTCTGTTTAGATGGTAGTATATAATTAAAACAGTCAACCATCCCAACCATAGCCATAACCCATTTGTAGCTATTCACCAACTGGGATCTTTAAAGTCTCAAGAGACTGATTCTCTGTCAAACTAAAGAGTCCTTTTAATTCCTAACGGATGGCAGGTGGGTTGTGTAGGTGGACAAATGTACGGTCCAACTACTAAAATCACTTAAAAAAATCTCAGAGGCCCAGGCCCACTACACATGTTCTTGTACCTAGTTTTTGTTCTGTTTTCCTCTAACCTTATTTAAGCAGTGTGTTCTCTTCTCTCTCTTTAGTGGATGACAAGGCGATAATAGTATCTTGCCGAACCAGCAACATCCATGATAATAGCAAATCATAAATAAAAAAAACCAACCTGATTTCTGTTCACTCTAACTGAGCAAACTCAAATCCCATTTATGATGGCTGTTGATCTACACAACACAGAGTTATTGCTTCCCTCTCAGTTTTTCACTGAAGACAACAACATTCTGCCAGTGAGCGACAAGAGCATCAACCATAACAACAACAGCAACAGCTCTAGCTTCTTTAGCTCATCTGATTTTGAGTCCGACTTGAGTTCACCACTTAGGTCTGAACTCGGTTCCACAGAGACAGAGGAAAGCAGTGAAGAGGAAGACGATTGCATTAATATTGCTGAGTTGACTCGACAGATGGCTCACTACATGTTTCAAGATGATGACAAAAATGAAAAGGTACTTGATTTTGTGGTTATTTTATGACTTATGATATTCAAATTATGGATTTATGTCAAAATCACCGATTTGTGGTTAATATTGGGTGTTTAGTCATGGGGTTTTTCTGGTTCGCCACAATCAACGCTCTGGTCACCTTTTGGCTCGAGCCATGAGAGCCCAAGAGGCTCATCTCGAGAACCATCACCACCACTGACACCCATGATTGGAAACTTTGAGAAGATGAAGATAAACGAAGAAATTCCCAAATACAACCATGGTGAGGCTTCAGTTCCTTTAACCATGAAAAACCCCAATGTTGGATTTCAATCCAAACAAGCCCTTATTGATGATCAAATACGAGCTATTCAAGTAAGCCAACATGTCATGCCACTTATTAATCTATTTTTCTTGGTCCTTAGTGCTCTATTTTGCTATTTAGTACTGTAGTAGTAATAAATTTTTGCTCTGTTTTTGGTTTATGTTGCAGTTTTATAGGCTGAAACAAGAGCAGATAATGAAGCAACTTGCCCACAAACAACAAGCTAAGTATTATCACAATAAAGGGAGAGCTTGTGGTGGGTTTAACAATCGCCAAAAGCCGCGTACTCATCAGGGTTCAAGTGCAAATCCATGGATTACTCTGCAACAGCAACAGCAACCGCAACAGCAACAGCGCAACAACAACAACAACCAGCAAACTGCGTCGGGTATGAGAGCGGTTTTCCTTGGTGGGTCGGGTTCAGGAACCGGGTCTTCTGGGACAGGTGTCTTCTTGCCTCGTGGAATCGGTACTCCTTGCGAGTCACGCAAGAAAACAGGTATCGAATCTTGCAAAATGGTATAGTACTTTATGTGATTTAGGTTTTAAGCCCTGCAAAAGACAACCAGAAAAAGAAAGGCTTTTTGATAATATTTTATTGGGTACTTTGCTTCTGGATCCGTAGTTGTTAGGGGTAGTTAGTGTTTAGTGGATTATCAACCGTCTCTATATTCCGAAGGTATGTATTTTCTTGTGTTTGTTGTATGGTTTTGACTCTATTCTATGTTGTAAGATTCCTTTGCATCTCGTCAAGTTTGGTAGGGGCCAAGATTTTGACAAGTGTAAAAAGGAATCTTTTATCTTAGATCCATATGCATGCTCCTTTCAGCCCCCCAAAAAAATATCAAAACAAGAATAGAAACCCCAACTAAGCGAAGTTATTTTCAGAATTGTTAAGATAAAGTAAACAGTGTTTTTATATTGAGAATTCAGAGAAAAATTTCCCTTTTATATTTTAGTTGTGGTTCACTATGTTATCAACACATAAAAAGGCAAAAGCCTTAAATTGATGTTTACCAATGTGACTGTTTTTAATCAGGATGTGCCCCAGTTCTTATACCAGCTAGAGTAGTTCAGGCCCTAAAACTCCACTTTGACAAAGTGGGTGTTCCATCAAGATTCAGTGCTGGTTTTCCTCTTCATAATGGTACCCAAATCCCCAAGAACTATATTACCCTTTTTTTTCTTTCTTTTTAATCAAATTCGTGTCATTCAAATTTCACATAATCACTTCTTTTTCTTGAGAAAATAAAATTTATGCATATTGTTGATTCTGTCTGCAGATACTTTGATGGATGAGAGGAATAGCTCATTTTCACAGCAAAAGCGCCACTCACGGGCGGCGCCGGCCATGAACCATCAAGAAATGGGTCTGCCTCAAGAATGGACATATTGACACACCCCCACAGGCGCATGCCTTGGTCTCTACTTCTAATCATTTACTGATAATGGTGTTTTTGTCTGTTTTTCTGCTGATCAAGAGAGAAGAGGAAAAGAGGATAGAAATGATACACATTTGTAAAACGTAGGGAATACAATAGAGAGTAGGACAATCTAATACTCCTACTATTAAGTTTTAGCAATATGTCCTTTTCCCTTTTTTAAAAAAAAAGGGATTGGGGGACAGAGAAAAATTAATAAAAGTTGTCTGAAAGAGATGGATACAGGCTTTTGTATCTTCTTATGGCTTGCTGCGTCAAGCGAAGTACTGTACTGATGCTATGAAATCCTAATAATTCAGCCGTCAACAATGTGTACTCCTTTTTTTTTGTTTTCATCTGTTCTGCAATGAAACATTTTCATTTTCATATATAAGGATCAAGGACTAGCTTGATGGCTGCCATTTGATTAAGATTGGTTATTTTTCTCACTCAGAGAACAAAAAATAGCCTTTATCTTGTTGAGAGGTTATACAGATTCATTCGGAACATTCACCTAATCGGTTCCCAAAACTTGAATGATAATATTAAAAAAAACTAGCAATAACATGTGGAGTTTGGAATAAAATTCACGAAAAATTTCATCCCGTGTAGTGTTTTCATTAGTTATTACTTTTAGAGATATTCATTAAACGATTAAAATCGATTAATTCATTATTTTGTATCGATTCAATTAAAATACTTTGGTTAATCGGTATAAAATTGATTGATCAAATAAAATATTTTGGTTAGTCAATCAATTAACGGTTAATGTTTTTTAACTGTTTCGATCTTACTAAAAAATTAATTAATATTAATAATATATTAAATATAAATATGATATATAAAATATAATAAATTAAAAAAATCTTAAATATATAATTTTTTGAAAAAAAATTAATTATATAAACAATTGTGTTATTTTGAGAGAAGAATACCTTATGATTGTCCCTTTGTACTATTTTCCATTTCAGTTGTGCTCATGGTCTCCTCTCCGCAGACTACTCGTGGATTTTAAAGTTTTAAGACTCGAGATGTGGGGATATGCATGAACATATGGCACGGGTTTTGTGGGGCCAGATTCCATTACTTTTTGAAAAAACATCAATTGGTTCGTGTTTATTAATAATTTTAATTTTTTTTTATTGATACTTATAAAATTAAAAATTAAAAATTCAATTTAAAAATGAGTTAAATACAAAAAAAACACCATATCATCTTTATAAGGAATGGTCATGGCCAACTGCTCAAGTAGATAATGAAATATTATTCTTCTTAGAAAAAGTAAATTGTCATGTTATAAAATGATTTAAGGACAATTTGGAATGATTCCTCCTTTGCATGCGTTTTCAAGTATATTGTCACTCAAGATGTGCAATTTGTTGGGCCGATTGCTAGATTATGTTTCACTCTTTTAGGGAATATTTGCCCCCATTATGGGGTCATATTCATCTAAAAATATAGTGTAAAATTTTCACTACTACTTGATTCAAAGCACAAGGTGTCAAGAATATCAGATCAAATTGTTTGGATTAGCCCTTTTGACACGGTTGTCATTAGGGACTACTGCCTCTAATTTCGGTTGGGACCCAAAAAATTGTGGTCACTTGGTTAGAGATACCCAGATTGAGACTTACGATTTTTCTGGGGTAAGGTGACAAAGATTCTAAAGATGCCAACATGAGAGTTGGTGTTTACTTTTTAAGGTGCTTAATTTGTGTTTAATCCCAACATCCCATGTGGGCATGAGCTATCAAACTGCAAGTATTCAAGGAAATCTGTTCCTTATATTAGGACTAGCAACCAAGAAATTAAGTTCCCTTCTGTCACCAATCACCGTCAAAATTAAATAGGAAAACCACCCACTAATTCAACAAGACAAGATTTGGTTCAAGTTGGAGGCCATAGAACAGATAAGTGGGATATTTGGTTGGCTGGTAGCATAAGATCATTTTATTGGCCGAAAGAGATACATAATTGAAAAGGGTTCACATGCTTCATTGATACCGACTTCTTAGGATTTTATCGGATATTATTCATCACCCGAAAAATCTCATCCACCAGCTTTAGTTGAGTCTGTTTTTTTATCTTTGGAAACGGATAGTGGTTGTGGGTTGATAGCTGATATCGCAGCCCAATTGTTATATTATTGTATCCCAGATCCATTTACAATTTTGGCCCAACACAGCAAGGTGCTATATAGAGTTACTGTAGGTGGGTTGCGGATTAATTGGATCAAATTGAATGGCATACCCAACCAATTCTAAACAGTAGTTTTGTTTGAAGTATGGATACATAACCAATTAAAACTTACAAGTATTTTTGACGGACTGACTATCATAAAGCTCAAGTAGTAATTATAAGAAATTCGAATAGTAATAAATAGATCAAAAACGAAAACTTCACTTTCTCCGCATCAGGTGATCTTTTTTTTCATTAACCCATTTCCATATTGTTCAAAATAATTGATCAAATTAGTTGTCTACCGGTCATTACTCTTTACTTTGTATTAATGGCTATTTAAAATCAATAAAACCTTATTGGTGGCACTTTGGAAGATAATTAATGGCTATTGAAACTCAAGATTATTAAGTTGATTCTCTTAAGCTCTTATTTCTAGCACAAGCTCATACATAAGTGTTGATGCCAAATATGTGCGTTGTTGAGCAGGAGATCGGACTGCGGAGGTACCTGCACAGGGAAAGGGAGAGTAGCTATGGGGTCGACGGAGAGGATGCCTCCGAGGATGCTCCGATGCTTAAGTTAGGGTAAGCTCGAGTGTATCTTTATAAAGCTGAAAGCGAATCTCCCCTTTTGACTGCTTACCAAGTCCTTTTTATAGAGTTTCGGAAGCGGTAGTGGGCCTAGGGCGGCTGCGATATGATACCCCAACTGGGTTGGGTAATGATGCCTATGAGGCCCAGCTAGGTGGCTGAGAGCCGTTCATTAGGGCTTTTGCATTGCTGGCTTAATCAGGAGCCGTCTATGCGTTAAGACGGTTTTTATGACCTGACGTCCCAACTTGGTTGGGTAATGATGGTCTGGAGGGCGGTGGTGACGTGGAGGCCCAGCTGGAGGCAATGATGCCCTGAAGGGCGGTCATGACCTGAAGGTAATAATGGCCTGGAAGGCGGTGGTGACGTGGAGGCCTAGTTGGAGGCAATGATGCCCTGAAGGGCGGTCATGACCTGGAGGCCCAACTGTCTGAACCTGGGTCATCCGCATGTCTCCCCGCAGTCTGGGGTCACGATGATCCATGTGTCGTCTTCTTATTGAAAAGTCGTATTTTGGCAGTATCAATAAGGAATGTATGTATTGAGCTTTATTTGAGTTAAAATCAAATTTGAAATGAAAAATTGGCAGTGAAAGTAAACTGCTGTTGAGTACTGATTTTTGGGTGGGTTTCAGTCCTCTTAACCCCAAAATCAATAGTATTTGCAAGTGAAATGAATTACTTCATTTTATCCCAAACGGGAGGCTAAATATATGTTCTATGTTTAGTTCTATTCACAATTCTATTGAGACATGGGATTTGCAGAAGCATTTGACATTACAGTTTCAGGAATGGAAGCATCTATATTTTGTTCTTGGCCATTCAGGCTAAGGTGCATTTTTTTTGCTTTTATATTTGTTCTCTTCTGTTTTGGCTAGTGTGGCTCTCTAGAAACAAGGCCATTTTTTAAAAACAAGTTACCAATCCAAACTGGGTAATGCTGAAAGCCAAGAACCTTAGTCATAATCTTTCTTTTTTTGTTTCTAACCCTTTGATTTACCGGGGAAACAACAAGGCCTTTCTCTTTGTATAGTTTTACAAATATTTAAATAAAGTTCAGCTATTTTCTGGTGCAGAAAGAAAATATATATTTGATATAAAAATGGGGGTAAACAAAGAAACATTTTTCCAGAATATTTTGAATGCAAACAAAGAAACATGCAGCTCTGGTTGGTAGGGACTAAACTGGGGGAAAGAAAGAAAGAGAGGAGAGGAGAGGAGAAAAGAACTTTTTTTTTTTATATTTTAGCAGAGAAGAAAAGTAAGAGGAAATAAGAGTGGAATGATTGGTGTTTTCCTTCCAAATGAATAAATTACGATCCTTTCAAATTGGGAGGGATATATGATTGGTGAGTAGAAATTAAAATAAATTATTTTTTTGTTATTTTCTTCATTACTCTCACTTTTCTATTATTTTTACCAAACGCATGATGAAAAATAACAATCTTTTTATTTTTTTATCATCTCCCACTTCTTTTCTCTTGCTTTTTTCCCTACCAATTAGAGCTTTAAAGCCAATTATCTAAAATGGAAGACTGATAGATATGAACTAGTGTATACCCAATTTATACACCGAGTAAGATCATGACCATCCATGCTTCTCTCTCCTCTCTCTCATGCTCATAAATGACCATAATCTCACAAGATTAAATTGGATATACTTCGCAGAGTATGTAAGAATTTATCAATTGTATGACTTCCACTTTCTCTTCTCAGAATATACAAGCTAGCACAATTTTTTCAAGTACCAATTTGCTAAAGAAGAATACATGCATCATAAAGGGACTCAGTTCAGTGTCTTTTACATTAAAAGTAAGGTCAATTATTCTGTCAAGCTTAATTATTTTTGTTAATGTATTATATGAGTTTAGTTAGTTTAATCCCACATTATATAATTAGATTCATCTAGAACAGTAGTAATAACCCGGGGTAAGTCCGATTCAGCCATAGGCGCAAAGAGGAAGGTGAATCGGAGTCTTAAATCACAAAACGGACATCGGAACCAGAATCAGAACGTTGAAAAACCCTAGGAACCGATCCAACTTTGCAGAAAATCGGTCTAAAAATGCCTAAACCGGTCAAAGAGAAGTACCTCCAAGAAACCGATGATGCGGCGGTCAACTGATGATGTGGCGGTCAACGGGTGATGTGGTGCTAACGTGGTGCTGATGTGGCTTTTAGGTCTGACATGGTAGCAACATTTCTGAAACAGGAGCGGTGGCGGAGATGATGTCGATGGAGAATGAGACTCTGACTATAGTGATGACCCGACAGGTATGAAAAGGTATACAAGAAGTTTTTCTGATGTGAAAGATCCATTAATAGTGGCAATCACAGAGTATACTCAACTCTTAATATACCGAGAACCACTAAGGCTCTGATACCATGTTGAGTTTAAGAGAGGAAGCGAGACAATACAAAGAGGAGAATTGTATTGAATTGTGTGATTTACTTACAAGGAAGCTATCCTATTTATACAAACCAATAGAAGAGGCAAAGCTATACACAACCAATGTGAGACTAAACTAATTAAGCCCATATAATACATTAACAATTTTGATCGGTTATGTTTCGGTTAGGTTAAATTGAATATTGAAGTTAGGTTAAATTTCATGAAATATATTGTGATTTGCTCGATTTTCATGCTTTTTCTTAGTAAAATAAGTTTTGTGGTTGTCTCCATTAACATAAAGGGTTGACAATTGTTAAATTACAATAACAAAAGACCATTTTAACTTTACATGTTTAATTTACCAGTAGACATTTTATACAAATTTTTATAAGGCATTTTTAATACTTATTTGTTGATATTGGGAGTAATTTTTACATATTTGAGGTGTAATTTTTGTTGAAACATTATGGGTAAGGTTAAAATGGTTTTTTGTTTTTGCAATTTAACGGTTGTCAACTCCTTCTGTTAACGGAGACAATCACAGAGTTTATTTTTTCAGGAAATAAACTTCAAGCTATAAAATGAAAGTTAAGCGATCAACAGAGTATTTCATAAAATTTAGTCTTAGAAATTATCTGGAGCTCCCCGTTAATTCCCAAATAGACTTTAATTGGATTTCAAGGACTGAGTAAGGGAATTAGACTTCATTTTATTGTGTAGAATCAATACAGTATAATTTCCATTATTAGAATAAAAAAAATAAAACACTTCCCTTACATTTGGTGATATGAAATTAGAAAGGAGGATGAATTATTGTGTTTTTTTTAATCATTTTCATGTTAAAAAAAAACGATTTCGGTTCAATTTCAATTTCAAATTTCAATTCCATGCTACCAAACACAACGTAAAATTGAAATTGAATTATATATCAAAGAGATCCTCCATCCCTCCCCTCGTTACACAGAGAATGCAAATTATATGCTTTAGAAGTAACATTTAATATCACATTTCATGGGTTTCAAAGCAATTAAGGCATATCACAAAGAGGGAAAATACAACTTTCAAAGAAAATAAAAATTACAAAAGAAGAAGAGATAGGTCCAAATTTAGGGATTTTCAAATTATAAGATCAAGAACTCATAGGAGGAAGATCAGAGGTATGTTGATAAGGTGGCATTTCTGTAATCGTTTTGGGTATAGGTGGAACACCCAAAAAAAAAAAAAAATCTCAAGATGGGTAATCGTTTTGGGGATTTTAGGAAGATGAGGAGGGAGTTATTATTATTATTTTTGAGTAAAAGGAGGCAGTTAATTATATATGGTAAGATACATAGGGTTTTAATTTATTACTAAAGAAAAGACGGAATTATTTTTAATTAGTAATAATATGGTAGTACACACTGTTTTGTACTAATACGTTTTCTAGTAGTACAAAATTACAACTTCCCTTGTTCCTTTTTTATTTTTTTATAATTTTGTTTTCGTTCCTCACAAATGAAATATATTGGTGCTACAAGATTTTTTTTTATGAATTTTTTTGGATCGAGTGCAAATAACTTCTTTTTGATCTGTTTTGAGAAATAAACTTGACACATTGCATGCAAACTGATATGTAATACCATTTCACCGTAGAATCCAAAAACAATACATTAATTATGCAAGTTTCATTTTGGCATATTCGATATACACTAGCATGCATAAACCTTATGCTATAACAGCAATATATTGCTTCTATGGAGAATTTTAGAGTAATAACTTGGAGACAAATAATTTGGTCACGGAAGAATGAATCAATGAAAAAAATATCATGTGGGATGGAGAAAGTAAAATTTTTGTTTTATGTTTCGTTTGAACTTGTCCGCCACCATTTAAAATTTTCATAATTACTATTTAAAATTTGTGACGGTCAAGTTACTAAAAATGATTGTACATGTTGGTCGGCTATTTATCAATGCTCATATTACAATATTGATGATACAACAAACAACAATTAATATTAGAGCGGATACATTCACAAATCATTACGTGGAATATTCAAAAGATAATTAACTTTTTAAATGGTGATGTTTTATGACGATTTTTTGGGTTATATTTAAATAAAACTAAATCAATTTGTTTAAATCTTTTCAAGGTAAAAACTATCTTGAGCAAATTCAAGTAAGCCGATTTAAGTTTGCATTTGACCCGAACATCGACTTTTTCCAATTATATTACTAAGAATTCAACAAGAGGAGGGCAGATCGAGGCTGATTCATGCTTTTCTTGGGTAGAATTCTCCCTAGCTACTTCAGCATGACTCTTACCATTTCTAGGGGGATATATACTATATAGTAAGTTTTGTAAGCATTTAACCTAAAAAAAAAAAGGAGAGCAAAAACAAGAAAATAAAGAAAAAATGCCTGAGAAATTTGCTACATTATGATATTCCTGTCATCCTGTGATAATATATTATAGTAATAATTAATGACTCTAAAAACAAAATGATGGAAAATGAAAACCTTTTAATTGATGATCATAAATTTATATATAGCATAACAATGACATCAAATAAATAAAATTGTAGTAATTCTTTTCAATAGTAAAATTGTAGATAAGAACTTTCATTTTCACTCAATTTTCATTTCCTAAACTCAAATTTCATACTATAATACACAACATTCAAGATTAGGAGTATAATTTACTGAAAAGCCTTCAATTTAACTCGTTCTGTAACATTATTTTTCAATACCGGATGCTGCTATACCTACCACTGCATTCAACCACGTACCATTTTTTTTATCACTGAAAGATTGTTTAGTAGTTTTTTTAATAAACAATCATTGATAATTTATGTATTTTACCAATTTTTTTCTTAATAAAATCATCGTAACAAATGGTTTGTTAGATAATCTTCCAATTGAGAATCCATTTTGATGGTATGAATATCATTACTATTTAATGAGCGATCAACAATTTAAAAATATCATCCAAATTTACTTTTATTCTCTTTAATCTATATGGCTCAAACCTTTTACGTACATAATAACAATATTTGGAGAATGATTTAAGCAAATTTAAATCCAATTTACTTAAATCTCTTCAAATGCGCTAAGTTGAGAATGAATATTGTCTAGAGGAAATGCTTACGTGAAGCAGAGGGCGCCTTTAATGAGGGGACCATTCTAGGACTCAGTTTCATTTGACATTAATAATTAGGGGACCATACATTATTAAGATTCCTTGGCATAAGGGAAAATTCTTTGTTGCCCCCCCCCGGTTAAAATTCACAAATAATTTTAAATATTTTTATTGATAACAATAGTTAATAGAAAAATAATATTATTAATAAAATTTTTTAAAATTATCAATAA